>VFFE01007652.1:311924-366007 GCA_008921705.1 Burhinus oedicnemus
GCCCCTCTGCTGGGAGGCCAGGCTGGGAGAGTTGGGGGGGTTCAGCCTGGAGAAGAGAAGGCTGCGGGGAGACCTTCCAGCCCCTTCCAGTCCCTCAAGGGGCTCCAGGAAAGCTGGGGAGGGACTCTGGATCAGGGAGTGGAGCCAGAGGACGAGGGGGAACGGTTTTACACTGAAAGAGCGCAGATCTAGGTGAGATATTAGGGGGAAATTGTTGACTGTGAGGGTGGTGAGACCCTGGCCCAGGTTGCCCAGAGAGATGGGAGATGTCCCAACCCTGGAAACATTCCAGGCCAGGTTGGACAGGGTCTGAGCCACCTGATCTAGTTGAAGATGTCCCTGCCCATGGCAGGGCGTTGGACTAGGTGGCCTTGAAAGGTCCCTTCCCACCCAAACCATTATGTGATTCTATGATTCTTTTTTTATTATCAGCATCAGGCACAGGCACAGGGACAGCCCCTGGAAGAAGCACCATGTCCCAGGTAACCTGCAACTACCAAAGAAACTCACTTTTCCCATGCATTAAGCAGCCCCCCCCTGCACCCAGCGGCTTTTTATATCCACGTTTCAGCTAAGAAAAATATATGTGGGGCTAAGCAAATGTATTTTCCCTTGGTGAAATAAATGGAAGTATAAGAAATCCAATTGTGTTTTGTTCATATGATGCAAGCACTTCAAAAGTGCTGCTGAAGGGTTAAAAAAGTGATTTTTGCCAAGATTTTAAGGATTTTTTTTAGTATGTTTGCTTTTCCGTGGAGCTTGAATGCAATGCAGCAAACGTGCAGTTTGAAGTGTCTGCAAATGCACCGTGACACGTGCTGTGACCTCTTCCAGTGATGAGAAGCACGAGGAGTCTGTAAATGCCCCCCTTTTTAATTGCTCTTATTTATTTCCACATTTGCTATGGATCAAAAGAGGCATGACCAGGAAAAGCAGATCAGGAGAGTCCAGAGCAGGGAGGCGGGAGGCGGAAACATTGCTAGTGCTCCCATTTCCCTGCAAACCTTCTTCTTCCGGAGCCCAGGCGTGCTGCCCGTGCCCATCCAGCTCAGCCCAAGCCATGCCAAGCTGGGGAACCCCCCCGAGACCATGGGGCAGCAGATCCATGGGGAGCGGGGCAGGGAGGAGGACCTGTTGAGACCACATCACCACACCACATGCTCTTAATACCGGGTGGGCACCGAGGGCTCCAAGCAAAGCAGGTTATGATGCACACTCAACGCAATTCTCCGTCTCCAAGACCCCCAAGCCCAGCCGCTGCTGTGCCACCAAGCTCCAACCTGGTTTTAGTCCCCTTCATGGCCCATCCCACCCACAGCACCGAGAGAATTCCTCGTTAAACACACTCGGGCTGCTCCTCATCGTTTGCAGCATTCCTGATCTTCTACTATCCAAATGCTAGCACAACTCCCGGCACTAAATCATGTATTTCAAACAAACCCATGCTGCTTCTGTCTGTATTTCAAGGCAGGTCACGGTTCAGATGCCTGAGCAGCACCCAGCTTAGGATCACAGAATCACAGAGTTGTTTGGGTTGGAAAAGACCTTTAAGATCATCGAGTCCAACCGTTAAACTACCACAGAATCACAGAGTGGTTTGGGTCGGAAGGGACCTTTAAAGGCCATCTAGTCCAATCCCCCTGCCGTGGGCAGGGACATCTTCAACTAGACCAGGTTGCTCCAAGCCCCGTCCAACCTGGCCTTGAACACCTCCAGGGATGGGGCAGCCACCATCTCTCTGGGCAACCTGGGCCAGTGTCTCACCACCCTCAGCGTAAACAATTTCTTATAACTAGTCTAAATCTCCCCTCTTTTAGTTTAAAGTCATCATCCCTTGTCTTATCACAACAGGTCCTGCCAAGAAGTTTGTCCTGCTGGAGCAGTCTTCTGCTGACCTGCAGGGCTTATGCTTTTTTAACTAGTTTTTTTGTGCCTTGCAAGGGTCTTCAGGGCATCCTCTGACCTCCTCCTTTAATTATTACAGACCCACAGAATCTCTGGGGTTGGAAGGGACCTCTGGAGATTATCTAGTCCAACCCCGCTGCCAGAGTAGGGTCATCTAGAGCAGGTTGCACAGGGTGGCATCCAGGCAGGTTTGGAATGTCTCCAGAGTGGGAGACTTCACCACCTCTCTGGGCAGCCTCTTCCAGTGCTCTGCCACCCTCAAAGGAAAGAAGGTCCTCCTCATGTTTAGATGGACCTTCCTATGTTCAAGCTTGTGCCTGTTACCTCTTGGCCTATCACTGGGCACCACTGAAACAAGACTGGTCCCATCAGATCTTCAAGTGTATTGCATTAAACCCACCGCTGTGATTACTTTCCATCGTTATCATTTGCAGTAACAACCTCCCAGCTGCACCCACACAGCCCCTTGCCCACACCACTGTCCCCTAAGATTTCTGCCCATGCCGGGTCGGTCCCCAAATGCCACCAACTCATCACCTGCGCTGGTCTCCCGGGCAAAAGCAGGACCTTAGCCCAGGACAACTCGGGGTTGCCATCACTGCTGAAGAAGAGGTGCTGCTTTGCAACGGGAAATGACAAGAGATGTTTTAGCACTTTTAATTATTTACTGCCTTTCTGACCCGCTGGCAGCCCTGGGGTTACGCCTCTTGCTCCATGCCCCGTTTGCAACTCCAGGCAGAGACGGCACCGCAGGGGGAAAGGGGAGAAGAGGCGCCTCCAGGAAAGCAAGCGCAGAAGAGCGCATTTTGCTAATGCATTTTGCTAAGGCGACAGGTCATTCTTTGCAACACCAAGTTATTTGAGCCAGAAACCATTTCTCAGATACGTATGGAGGGCACACCGCATGCTGCTGAACCCCAAAACCCACGTGAGCAGGAGTAACTCATCAATACCGTCCCATTAACTTAATAAAATGGGACGGGATTGGGCATGAAGATTAAAACTTCCTTAGGGTCCCGGGCTTGCAAATGCCGGGACCGAGACTGCCACAGCTCAGCACAGACATCCCTGTTAAATGCCACCGGATCACGGAATCGCAGGATCCCCAGGGTTGGAAGGGACCTCTGGAGATCATCTAGTCCAACCCCCCTGCCAGAGCAGGGTCACCCAGAGCAGGTATTACGCAGCAACAATTACTTCGATGTCACGTTAAGTGCCTGCGCATCACTACAGATTACGATTTACCAGCGCCACTGTGGTTTTGATTGTATTTTTAATTGCAATATTCTGACACTCAAAGTGTAAATGGAGCGACCCTATTAGCGATGCTAATGATCCTACAGCTTGGAAAATGCATAGAGATTTTTTACAGCATTAATCACCATCCAAGTTCTGGTAGCTTGGGAAAAAAAAAAGCTCATTTGCTTTTAATTCTAGCTTGTAGCAAGCCCGTCCTCTGTTCCCTTCCTCAAGCAATACAGGAGTTCACAAGAACACCCAGTTATTTGAAGCAGAATGTGATGAACCAGCTATTTTCTGGCTGAACACGACCGGTATGGTCAGGCAAAGGGAAATAAGACCAAAGAAACAAACTATGAAAAATCAGAGAGAGAAAATCCGGGCCATCCCAGGCGGAAGCTGCAGCCCCATCCCAAAAAAGACGATTAATTCATAAAAGACATACTCAGCCCTATATAAAGCAGCCGTTCTGGTGCAGCGTGCCGAGACCCGGGCTTTGCCAGGGCAGGATTTGTTCTTTCCTAGGACTGGAGATGGAGCAAAGCCAAAACCTCGGCAAAGCCAACTCCCTACATCCATGACCACCAGAGCCTCTGAACGGCGTTAATTCTTCATACTCGATGCGATGCCACATGCACCCATCGTGCCTTGATGCCTCCGGGGACAAACACCGGGGACCTTCCCTAAAGCACCAAATTATCCTTTAATTTAGGGCATGGATGAGGCAGAGGGGAGGAAAAGATGCAGAGAACTGTTACTGGGGGAGTGAAGGCTGCTTCTAGTTGGGTATTTAAAGCTTCCCTACGCTCAGAAATACGAAGCTTTGGCTCGACTTGACTCTCAACCTTACATAATGTTCATTTTCTAAATAAAAAGTTCATTTTCTAAATAAAAATCCCACTTGATTTTTTTAAAGCTGGTTGGAAATTAATTGACCGCCGTCTCTGCTGGGCTGCCCGGTTGCACCAGATTGCATCACCCGTTCGCAATGTGCCCACCTCCAGCACTGGATTTAACGAGAGAGCCCAGGTTTGAAAGTGCCATTTTCATTGTTTCAGAAAAAAAAAAAAAAAAAAAAAGATGTGTGCCCCATGGGCTAAGAAAATATATTTTTCTTTGGTGAAATAAATGAAAGTATAAGAAACCCTGTTGTGGTCTGTTCACAAGACAAAACCACTTCAAAAGTGCTGCTGAAGGTTAAAAAGATTTGGCCAAGATTTGTATTTTTTTAAATACCTATTTTGCTTTTCCGTGGGGCCCGAACACAACGCAGCAAACACGTGCTGTTTCAAGTGTCTGCAAACACGCGTGCCGTGATGAGAGGCATTACGAGTCTGTAAATACGCCCTTTTTAAATTGTTCTTATTTATTTACACATTTGCTATGGATGAAAAGACCCCAAATCTAGTGTGTTTTTAACTAAATGCAAAGAAACAAGGCAGCAGCTCAGCATTTGGGCTGGGAAGGGATGTGGAAGGAGCCAGCTGGGATAATAAAGCCTCTATAATGCTATTTACTCGCCGTCCAGCGGCAGGGATGATTTTGCCTCTTCCTGGCTCATGCGGGAAGGAGGGGACCATGATGGCAGCTTCTGCAGACCCAAAAGCACCCAGAGATGGGTTTTCTCTATTTATTTTCTTTCTCCTGCTTCACTCCCAAAAAAAGCTCATTCTCAGCCACACCGCAGAGCAGCACATTGAAAAAAAACCCACCCCACGCCTGGCCCGAGTAGTGTTGCCATCAGCGGGAGAGAAGGTGTGATGAGGAGCCACCAAGCCATGAGACGATGGATGAAGCAGCCAGGACAGCTCAAGGACAACGCAGCAGACAAGTGGAGGGAAGAGCTAAGCCAGACCAGCCTCCCCAGCTCCTACCAAGATTCGTCCCATTAAATAGCAGGACGTGCAATGGGAAACTACTGGCAAAAAGAGTCAATGGGAACAGGAGGAGGACGGGGGCCACCTCGAGCGAGAGGACTTGGCAAATGCAGCACTGCCCGCTCCTGCCACGTGTTGCCTTAGGTTCACCATGACATTGAAAGCGCAGCTGCTGAAGCTAAGAAATAGAGAGATTTCAACTCAACAGAGATAATTAAGTCTAAGCTTCAAGGTCAAAGATGGCTGAACGTGCAAGGGGCAAGAAAACATCTGCCCTCTCTAGGTAGGGGAAATCATCTTCCTCTGAAAGACACGGCTGTGACCACAGGGACAGGAGGCACTGGAGGGGGAAAACGGGTGAAGCCATGGCGGCATTCATCCCATCAAATCGGATTGCCCTAACGAAGGTGCAGGCGGCTCAAAACACGAGATAATTCTGAACTGGGGAGCGAGGTACGTCTTGCTGGAGAGCAGCTACAGATCTACCCAACAGGCTGCAGAGCTGCCAGCATGGGTCTGGTGAAGATGCAGGCAGCCGAGTCTTTGAACCAGCAACAAACGGAGGAATATGTCAAAATTGCTCCATGAAAACCAGATGGTGGTCAAACCAGACACAAGCCAGGGGGAACTCCGAAGAAAAGCCTGTTTTATTTTTGGAAACGGAAGCTGCTGGCCCTGAGCGTGCATAACTGCTAAATCAATGCAACCGCCGCTAACAGAGTCCAAATGGCTCTCTACCTTCCAGAACAATTTTTAATGAGCTGCACAGAAAATTAAATACAGAAAGAAAAGTGATACAAGTCTGTTACAAACAAAAGAAAAGAAAAAAACCACCAGGATTTAGGCTGTCCAGCTGCAGACACAAACCATCCTTGGCTTGGGAGAGGCAAGAGAGCTGCAGAGCAGTCTCAAGACTCAAAGGATGCACCAGTAGGCAAGGAAGATTGCGCTTAACGAAACTCTCTCCAGAAATCTGTCCCTTAGCTGCCAACTGTTTCTGATTTAATGGCACTAAACTGGGTAAGACCAATGGACACCAACGACGGGCACAGGGAAACAGCAGCATGACCAGGTCTTGTGTTCACGCTGACGCAAGCATAGCAGGCAAAGGGACAACCACTCTTCCATGCCAACCCGTGCCAACCCAGCTGCACACCCGTGCTTCAAAACTTCCGTCACCCAACTGGGGACCTGGCACGTTTCTCCTGGGGCCAAGAGGATGAATCCCATGCCTGGACGTAGAGCTGGAAAACCACCTGCAGCCCTCCAGAGCTCGTGGCGTTTGGCAGGGCTTACACGCTCAAAGCCCAAGATGACCTGCAGACCGTGTTGTCTCACCTAACTCTGCTCTGGAGTACTCTGAACTTACGTTGTCGATTTGTTGACGAAACAACACGCAACCAAATCCGTCCCCTACCAGGCTGGATACCCAACGCTTCACCAGCCAGGGCTGGATCTCCTCTTCCTTGCCTTCCTCCCTCCTGCAATGCCCCTCTCCTCTTCCCTCTACAGCTCCCCATCCCCTCTGCGCAAGCATGAAGCTCCAGCACGATGCCAAGGGATGGAGGAGAGCAAGAGAAAGGACTAATGCCACGACATCCCTGCCTGAAGGCCAAAAAAACTCCACGACAAACAACAGCCTGGCCGCTCACCAGTGCCTATTGTTTTCACAAACTATTTCTTGCTCTAAGTTATAACAAATTATATGCCTCCTAATTAAAGCATGCCATGTGCGTGCCCAAGCAAGAGCCAGTCGCTCCAGGACAGCTTGTCTGGGAACAGGACAGGCAAGAGCAGCTTCACAGGGCTGTCCTATCAAGACATATCAGACGTGATTTGGAAAGACTATCTCAGGGGAAGACGAAAGCTCAGTTTGCCTGGGTCACTGGCTCTGCTATCCCTATTCAGGCTGATAATTAAGCTCATGGGACACGTGTTTTTATCGCAAAAAGAGAAAGTCCACCTTGGCCAAAGCTGGGGCAACACCTCAGCCTTGAACTCCAAGTCACTGCTAAATACTTCTGAGGCCAGAAGTGTCCAACTAGAACCTTTTAAACCCAAGACACTTGGCTCTTTCAAACATTTTTTTTCTTAAAAAAAAGATCTCCAACTCGTAAAGGCAAGATCCTCACAGCTACAACTCCTATCTGTCCCCTCCCCAGAAGGTGAGAGCATCATCTGCCCACCTAGGGGTGGAGGAAGATGCCAAAAGCTCACCCCAACCTGCAGCAGAGTGGTGCCCAAACCATGGTGGGACGTTCTGCAGCAGCCTGCACTGCCATGCCAGTTGTGTTCATGTGGCATTAGTTGGTCAGCAGAGCACAGAGGTTCGCTATGGGACAGATTTTAGACGTGTAACGGGTCATCACAAGAAGCCTACGGCTTGAGTAGTGAAGCTGCAGGACCTCAAGGCCCTGCTTTGGGGTAAACAGCGAGGAAACCCCGATGGCCAGACCACCCTGAAACACCAACACTATTAAAGCACATGCTACACTTGAAGCCAAACATGTTCTCCTGTCCCTCAGCCTTAGCTACTGAAACGTGTAACATCAAAAGGATGTTGAGAAAAGCTTGCAATGCTTGGTGGTGCTGACCCTACCGCTTGTTCCTGTGATGCCAAGAGGGTAGAGCACCAGCGTTGTTGGCCGTCATGCCATAAGTTGCCTTCATCATGGGTCTGGCTGTACGGAGCAGTCCACGGAGCCTTACCTGAGCGCAATCCTCCAGCTGGAGTGGGCTAAGGCACCTGGAAGAACCATGTTGAACCACCACCTGTGCCCCTGCTGGGTGTCCACCAACCAGCCTTTGCCACCCGGAGTGAGTTTTCAGCATGGGGAAAGGTATGCACCGGTTCCTCGGAGAGCAGGAACAGCGTGCACAAGCCCAGGCTGAAAACTTACCCCGCTGGGGAGTGTGAGTGTGTGTTGCGATGGGTATGTAGCAGTGGCCAACACTCCTCATGGGTTAAGGAGTTGGAGTGTATGAGCCCTGTAGGCCGAGGACTTACAAGTCCTGTGTATAGAGGTATAGAAAAAGATAGCTCACTTAATCCTTTCATGCCAGGAGTTGGGATTTTCCCGGAGCGACGTCCATTGCCGGCAATGGACGCACCAAAATAACGTCGGCATCAATGAGTTAACCACCTCTGTCCTCTTTTCACCTATTATATTGCTCATGCATCATCCAGCTTCCCAACCATCTTCCCGTTTCTTCACCGTATGCACGCTATGTCCTCTCCCTTCTTCAGCACGGAGTTGAAAATGGAGTTGAGAAAAGGAGACACATGGTCAGCTCCTTGCTGCCCTGAGAAGCTAGATGGAAATGGTTGAAATTACAAGGGGGTCATCAGCAAGACTGGAGAGGACATAGCTTAAGTTACGAGGTTTCAGACCCTCCCGCCCCCCCATCCAATGCCAGTTATTGCAGATGTTCCACCACTTAAAACACAACCGGCTTTTAAAAAGCTTGGCTGTGCTGGAAAAGGCACCTGGCTCTCTTGCCACCGGGGTGACCGGGATTTCCAAGGTGACCATCCATCCCCCTTCCACCTAAAGCAGTGCCCTGCCAGCTTAGTCTTTTCTTTTAGACATCAGCCACCTCCGGGCTGGGCTATGGTGGCATCTTAACAGGTGAGAGTCGGACAGAAGCAGTTAACTCTTAGTGTCACAATAAAGTCCAGGACAGAATGAATCCCCAGGTCACCGTTTGCCCACAAAGGCTTTACAGGAGAGAAATGAGTTTTCACAGACCCGTGGCATGATTCTGCTTTTTGGGGACAGATTTGCTGGGATTACTACATAGCTAAGGCTTGTGAGATACACCCCCACCCCTACAACCCGAAACGCACGCCGCATCAGGCTATTAGCATCCTTGCAAAGAGAGGAGATTAATTAATAGGTACGCTATAACACAGATAGGATGTGAATCCACATCTTAAATAGCAACAGTGACGGGTCGTGACTCCACAGCATGACCAAGGGCTTCAGCAAAGGTCTCTAGATACCCAAGGCTGAGCTCCTCCAAGCTCAAAAGAAAACGCAAGCCTTGGTGATAAAATGACACTGTCAGATCTAATTTGGTCTAAATCCAACGTTTCAGAGAAGTCACTCGTTTTGTGAAACTTCACACTTTTCCTTAGTGTTTTTCAACATTTTTTCTGTGCTGCTTCAAGTTTAAACACCGCAGCACGTGATCCTGGAAGTGACCAGGTCTGGTTGCAAACAGAAAACTGAGTCTGGGTAGCCCAAAGCAAGTCTATCTCCAAAGCAGGGTAGGACTAAGACTGGACTTAGCTTTCAGCTGAAACAATCCCAGGTATCAGCAACGGATGGAAAAGGACTTTGTTTCAATTTAACCATAAATTCAACCTGACAGTGTCGCGTCAACAAAGAGCATCGTCAGGCCCACACAAATTTTAAGAGTCTGCAAATTAACATTTAGTAAACACTGTATCGCAGATCCACTTGGTAAAGAGAGGAGGGGGGAAGAAAAAAAGAAACACAAGCTAACTTCTCTATAGAACTGTATTTTAGCTGTTTGCATGGTAAAGTCTCACTTCTTCTCCCACTAATAATTATGGTACAAATGATTATGCTCAAATTCTGCAAATGTTCAACAGTATTCGATTCTTCTGAAAAATTCAGAGATAAAGGTAAGACTTCTCTTTAAGAGTTCTATAATCTCTAGATATGTTTTATCAATGTTAATGTTTGTTGCTACACGGTGGTACAAGCAAAGGTTCACGGACTCAAAGCTTGCTGTGGTCTCCTCCATCTGCGCATGGCACTGCAGTATGTGTAACACCCGTTATTTTATTAGCCTCTTCTCATTCATTACTCGTTATCAAATTTAATGGGTAAATCAACTTTTTAGCTATACAATGCATCGTAAAACATAAATATGCTTAAAGACTACTTCCAATAATTAAAACTGGGCAGACGCTTGATCAAGAGAAGGGCAGAAGACCCTCCACAATCTCTTCCACCAAGCCCACACTGTGCCGGAAGCACGGCAGCGCCTTTGACTCCTTTGCTGGATCCTCAGCAAATGCTGCTTTTACACTTATTAAAGTGTAAAAGCAACTTAAAGGCTTCCACCCCTCTTGCTCTCGAGTATAATATAAGGAACATAATATAAGGAATACAATCCTACAGAAGCAGCAAATGGGTGAGGAGTTTCCAAAGACCTAAAGAAACCCCAGGAAATGCCTGAAACGTCAAGTGGCGAGTTACTGGAATGTCATCCTATGTCATAGGATCATAGAATGGTTTGGGTTGGAAGGGACCTTAAAGATCATCTCGTTCCAACCCCCTGCCATGGGCAGGGACACCTCCCACTAGACCAGGTTGCTCCAAGCCCCGTCCAACCTGGCCTTGAACACCTCCAGGGATGGGGCAGCCACAGCTTCTCTGGGCAACCTGGGCCAGGGTCTCCCCAGCCTCACAGTCAACAATTTCTTCCTGTCCCATCAAAAAAAGCTGTTGGCTGAAGATCAAGCAGCCAGGTTGGCCACCTACACTGCATGGGGACAGGGGCCTGGTTGTGGAGGACAGAAGGCAGCCTGCAGCCACCAAGCCCTTCTCTTGAAGAGGTTATCTGCTTGAGCAAGACCTTGATGGGAGTGAAACAGTGAGCAGCTGCACACTCTAGCGGTCTTTAAAGGCTCAAATAACACTCACAAATCTGATCTAAACATCAACTGCAAACACCCAGAGGTTAACCCAGCACTACTACTACTATCGAGAGAATGCGATATGGCCAACAGACGGGTTTCTGGAGGCTCTGTATGTTGCAGATGAAAAGCGGCTGTAAACGGGACAGGAAACACTGACAACGCAACAACTGAATTTAGGAGTAGACAGTCCATCAATTTGTCTCAACGTTGACAGATACTGGGCCACTTCAACCAAAAATGCTTGTGGTGCTGTCGCTAGCCTCTTTTTCTGATCGGTTGAGATGGAAATCTCAATCCCTTAGAGCTGCCCTCCCTGGACAGCCTAAAAAATAACTGGATGACTAAGGTGTTTTTGCAGTGCCCAAACTGAATTATCTGCTGTTTTCAGCGTGCAACACACCACCGCCTGGAAATCTACTGTAAGTCACGTACAGGGCAGTTTGCAACGAAAGCAGATATACAGAAAGCACTTGGAGAAGCCCTTTTGCATAGAAAAGACAATCTTAGCTGTCAAACATTTACCAACAGGACAACAACTTGGCCCCGTTTGTACCGAACCGCAAACAACTCTGCATTTTCCTTAGCAAGAGCAGAGGCGGTGTAGCTGCAGGTAGGTGCCTCTTACCTTGAGCTCCTTCCAGCTGTCAAGCAGCCTGGTAGCCAAATCGCTCACATCCACAATTTTGTCCGTTTGTTCTTGGCTTCTCTCGCTCTCAACGTCGGATACGCCTTCCTCTTCATCTTGAGATGGCGTTTCCATCGTGATGGGCTCTTCCAGCTTTGCGCTGTTGCTCTCTTTGACCTCTGCTTCGGGCTCAGCCTCCAGCTCCGCAGCTTGGGGTTTGCTGCTCTCCACCGGCACGTCAACGGCAGCTTTGATCTCCTGCTGCTGCTGCTCCTCTGACACCTCCATCGGGGCACCCTCCAGCTGGTCCAGGTCCTCTTTGCCCTCCTTCCCTTCCAGCTCACTGGTTGTATCCGAGATGGCACTGTCCATGCTGTTTTCACTTATAATTTTCAGCCTTCGAAATACTAGCTTCTTAGGGGTGTCCGTGTCACCTTCCGTGCTCTGCTTGGTGGAAAGATCTGGCGTGTTGAGCGGCGTGTGAGCCCGCGAGGTGTTCTCGCTCGAGTAGCCATCCCCTTCGCTGAGCTGCGGGACAGCGGTCTTGGTCTGAGCCCAGCGCTGAATAATGGGAAGCACTTTGCTCTCCTCCAGCATGTTCTTGGTAGGTATAGGTAGGAGCTCCAGTGTCTTCATAATCTAATTGCAAAGACAAAAATCACATTATTAGAGCCATCAGAATGTAAAGCCATCTCCAACCTGGAACAATTTCCTCTTCTCAACAAGAGGTAACTCTAAAATATCAATACGATGGTGACAGGTCACAGGTCAGGGCGTCCCTTCTCAAGGCTGAACTGCAGTGGTGAACTTCTGCTGAGAGCAAATAAACCATGAGCGGGTGGGAAACCGAGCAGAAGTATTTAGCAATTAAACTAATTTAGCAATTAGTTGCAATTGAACTGATTTCAAAGAGCTCAGACACTTACAGCTGACCGTACTCATTCCTGGGACAATGAATGCAACAACAGAGCAGTTAGATATGCGCTACATGAAAGAAAACCTGATCAGAAATGTCAAAATGTATCAGCAGTCAAAACAGAAGAGATTGACCCAAAAAAAGTTTGCAAACTAATACTGGGAAAGCTTTTTCCTCGCTTGACAGAGGTGCCGTGTGCTGCAGCAGAAGCTGGAGCGTCAGAAGGAGGGAGACAATCTGCTGCTTGTGGAGCTGAACCTTAAGCACAGAGAGATACGGACAACTGGGGAGCTCCAAACCATGAGGCAAGGCGAGCATCTCTGACACTGATGGCACTTCCAGCTGATTTAATGTCGCCAGAAAACGTGGCTGCTGCTAGCACCTGCACCGCCAGTCCCACAACACGCTTCCAGCACCCAACAAGGCAGTCCCAGGAACAGGCATCCTTCTTTAGACACCAAGAAACACCCGGAGGTACCAGGTGATGAAGCCAACACAGTGCTGGAGACCGCAGCACAGCTTACGCTACGCCAAAAAGCTTGACCTCAACTGGGTTGTGTCCCAAGTCTGAGATGAGAAACAAGTTATTGAAAAGATCTTCAAAATCCTTAAACAAAACCTGTCAGTGGGAACAGGGATCATGAGCACAGAAAGAAGCACCAGATCTTAAATGAGCACAACCTCTCCGGGATCCAGCAAGTGACTTCAGCAACTTCTTTCCCAAGATCAGACCCCAAATCCCTGTTTTTGAAGCAAGAGGCAGCCAGCCCTTCTACAGGACCTTTCAACTTGTTCACTTTCAAAACCAGCCCTCCAGGAGTGAAAGACAGAAGATTGTTTATGGTATTATGCTAATTTCTGCCATGGGCATCTGACGGCTAAAAGCCCATTTATCTTAAAAGAATGACAGTTTTCTTAAAAAGGAGGCAGGGAAAAAAAAAAGCAAAGTGTGCTCTGGCCCCTACCCCAGCCCCACTTGCAACTCAGTAAAGAATTACCTGGATTTTAAAAGAATAGATCCAATCCACAAAACCCCACCCAAGTTGACAGTGTATTGTCACCAGCTGCATCGAGAGCGGAGACGAAGCCAGCGCTACAGCATCCATTCAATTTCCCTCTCAAAGCTTGGGAGAACAGCTCTGGGTTTGAGATCAACGAGGCTGAGTACCTGAATCTATTCCAGGGGAAAACCAGCATCTAACCTTAACCGGACCATCGATTTCTCCAAAGCTAGAGGTCGAAAACGAGTTGGAGGCGAGCTACCTAGCAGCTCTGCAATGCCATACCACCTGAATGTCAGGTGGGAGCAAGGAGGGTAGGCACTACGTGTACAAAAATCCAGACTTGAGACTCCCTCGGAGCAACGGCTTCAACATGTATGAAGTGGGATGGATCCTACCTACCCCGAAGAAGAAAATACTG
Organism: Burhinus oedicnemus; assembly: GCA_008921705.1. NCBI lineage: Eukaryota > Metazoa > Chordata > Aves > Charadriiformes > Burhinidae > Burhinus > Burhinus oedicnemus. Next base: position 325,583 of record VFFE01007652.1, read on the forward strand.
CAGTCCCAAAGGGGAATAGCTCACCTCTCCCCCGCCCCCAGAGCAGTTACTGCAACGGATTAACTCAGTCCCTGTAGATTTGGTCTCAAAAGATCTTTCCGTAGCCTCGTGAGCAGCACCTCCCCATACAGCAACACGGGGGTGACGCACCGCGGCAAGAGGAATGGTGACTCAGCAGCTGTCAAGCACTTCTGCTTTGGCTAGAAGCACTGAAAAGCCACATCACATCAGCAGGAGAGAAAACCGTAGGCACCTGTGGAATCCATGCCTTGCGTGCAACGTATGCATGCTCACCAGCAACGACGTGCTCTGCACAGCACATGGCTGATGAAGTATGGGTAGATCTACCCAAACTCTACAAGCCAGGAAGCTCTAACTTAACGTCAGAGACCCCTAACCCAACAGCACTAAAGTTTTCCAGGTATTTACAGCCAAAACTTTGTCTAAGTAAGGACGGATGAGGACTAGGCACTGGAAATGGTGGCCTTCCTTGTAGGACAGGCTGCAGAGCGGACAGATCTGCTGTCCCTCTCACCACCAGCAGCACAGGCGCTTTGAGAGAAGCGCAGAAGTCATCTTATTAGGCCTGATATTGAGCTGGGCTCCATAAATCTTCAGGTATCCTCATCCCACCCCAAGAGTTGAAGGCTCACAAAAGCACATGTAGGCAGCTCTTCATCTTCAGATACCAACGGTGCCCATTTCTCAGAGGGAACACCCGAACCCACAGCGTTGAAGAGGAGAAAGGCAAGAATGGGACACAGCTTATTCAAAAATGCCAAGTACCAGCTTGAAGAAAAACCGTGCTGAGCTAAGGAAGCAGGGTTGGGCAGGATCTGTCACCGCTCCTCCAAAACAAAGGAGAAGTCAGCAGGAGAAGAGCCGCCCTGAGCTCTAGAGCTCACGTGGCTTCTGCTTTCTCACTCGGGATGCAGGACCGTGTGCGCCTCTCCAAACGGCACACCAACCTCCTTGTAGAAGCGCCTTTAATAAAGGAACTTCCAGATGTCTTTTTGCATGCAATGCTGAAGCGCATATAGAAAACAGAAATATTCAAGTTCCACTTCAGACCTTCAGTATCTCAAATTCCCTGTGCAGTTCAGTACGGAACAAACAGCACTGGCACCGATCTTTGTTTAGGTCTGGCTCATGTCACTACCTCAGAAATCTGAGAAAAACCTCAAGAGCAAATTCTTTCCATATATTAAGGATTTCCCTTAAAGCAGAAGTTTTGGGCCGTAGTTTTGAGGATACCTGCAGTTCATTTTCAGGAACGCTTGGCATATGTGTATTTTAAAAAAAAAAAAGAAAAGAAAAGAAAAGAATTAGCATGCTGCTAGGAAAGCTTCAAACCCGAGGGAATTACTGACCTCCAGCTGCAACTTCAGGTTGTTAGCGGTGCTCCCTCTCCCGTCACCCAGCTCCGTCATCCAAATCCAGAGGAGAGATAAGCCGTGACACTCCAGGAAGGACTTCAGGCAGGACTGCGAGTGCGTGTTCTGGAGGGGCCAAAGTTAAGAGAGAGTCCGTAGGAACCGTCAAGGAGACTTACAGGCAAAAAAAAGCTTTGATTTCCACAGGCTAACGCGGCTAACTGCTCAGCTGGGCTTATGTTACCTGTCAAGCCCATTGCAGAAGCCAGAAGGCGGCACCTGCCGAGATCAGCGCACATTTAATTTAATTTAAGTGGCCAAACTGCCAGGTTGGGAGCAGTAACGTACGCAGCGGAACTGTTAAAACCATCACCTGGTGCACAGCTCGCATTGGGGAAAAAAAACTCAACGGATTGCGCAGAAAACTGGCTGCAACTCGTCTGCGCACAGTCCGAGGTAAAAACACCGGATAATCTTGCGGATAAGACAGCTGTTTTAAGCTGACAAACTACTCATTTGCTCTCTAAACCCTGATGTACAAGGAATTTATTTGCTTCTAGAAACGGGCATTCTGCATCACCGCCCGGGCTGAGTTCCACCAAAGGTAAAACGAGCAAAGGGTGGAGCTGACACAGGATCCACAAACCAAGCAGAACCGCCCGGCTCGCGCTTGGGATGCTGGCACAAGTGCGAGACCTTTCTCCCACCTTCCCCCTCTTGCTCTAACGAGACCTCCAAGGACATTCCTTTAACAGGACATACTTTCCTCCCCTTCAGCTGGGTCCTCCTCACCTGGATGAGTTTGAGGCAGGTGAGCTTCTGCTCCAGCGTTTCGATCCGAACCATCAGCCGGGATAAGCTGAGAACTTGGTTCTTATCAGAGAGACCCTCTCCGTTCTCCAGCAGCGCTTCCAGCTCCCCGTCCACCTACCGCAGCCAAAGAAAAACAACTCTCAGGTCGTGCCAGGCTCATGCCACCTGATGTGATGGCAGAGATAATCCGTTCCCTGGCTTTGAGAGCCAGGAGAAGGGTCTCCCGAGCAGTGTGCCCATATGGAAAAGAAGGCTGGCTTTAATTTGACGCAATATGGTTGGGTTTCTTTTATCTGGCCTACTATGGGGTTTTTTTAGACCTTAAATCACAGAATGGTAGGGGTTGGAAGTGACCTCTGGAGATCATCTAGTCCAACCCCCCTCCCAGAGCAGGGTCACCCAGAGCACATTGCACAGGATGGCGTCCAGGCGGGTTTGGAATGTCTCCAGAGTCGGAGACTCCACCACCTCTCTGGGCAGCCTCTTCCAGTGCTCTGCCACCCTCAAAGGAAAGAAGTTGTTCCTCATGTTAAGATGGAATTTCCCGTGTCCCAGTTTGTGCCCGTTGCCCCTCGTCCTGTCGCTGGGCTCCACTGAAAAGAGTCTGGCCCCATCCTCTCGACACCCGCCCTTTAGATATTGATCAGCATCGATGAGATCCCCTCTCGGTCTTCTCTTCTCCAGGCTAAACAGCCCCAGGTCTCTCAGCCTTTCCTCATCAGAGAGATGCTCCAGTCCCTTGATCATCTTCATAGCCTCCACTGGACTCTCTCCAGTAGTTCCCTGTCTTTCTTGAACTGGGGAGCCCAGAACTGGACACAGTACTGCACATGTGGCCTCACCAGGGCAGAGTAGAGGGGGATGGTGACATCCCTCGACCTGCCGGCCATGCTCTTTTTAATGCACCCCAGGAGACCCACTGGCCTTCTTGGCCATAAGGACACATTGCTGGCTCATGGGCAACTTGTCCACCAGGACTCCCAAGTCCCTCTCTGCAGCTTTCCAGCAGGTCCCGTACAAGAGCGCACTGTCCCCACCAGTTTATACTGGGGACAGAGGGCAGCCAGTTGCACTCCTGGCTGGCACACACGCAACAGGCAGGAACCCCCCGACTCCAACATCCATTTCTCCTAACGAATGGCAGGTTTTAAACGTATACGTCTAACACTGTGTGAAGGAAATTCCAGGTGTGTGCACCAAAATACTCCCAGCCGCAAGTTCATCTCTTCACGCAGGAAACCAGCTGCGCACTAAGAGATTACCTTTAATTGCAGACAGATTTACTTCTTCACTGGTATTTATAATCTTTACAACCAGAGGCGCATTCCTCTCCGTGTGGACACCGAAACATCAACGTTCATAATTTAGCCTACTGCTCAGTGCCACCAATTAGCATTTTAAACCCCCTTATAAATGACGTAATAAATAATTCCTTGGCCTCCTGACTCTCCGATACAGTAAATAAAAGTGAAGTTGGCATTTTCAACAGGTAGCTTCCCCCGAAAGAGCAGGTAACAAATCTTATCTGCAGGAACAGAGGTTTATCTCTTCAAGGACAGAACAGCTACACCTGGGAGGAAGGAAAAAGAGCCCGTCCAGTTTCTTGCAGCAGTCTGCACCCAGGAAAAACACCTTCCGAGTGCTTTGCTCAGACTCCTCCGCAGTTTCCTACATCTACCGGGTGGATCCAGCCCCGCCATTCAGCGTGGGGAGTGGGTTCACAGAACTGCCTGAGGGGGATTACGTGAATGAAAAGCTATCAAAAGACTGAAAGAAAAAAGTCTGGATTTAAGTTACATGTTTCATTCGTGTCCACCTGCAAACACAACTGTAACTGAAGTCAGCACAAATACGACACACGCTCACACAGGTTCCTCCTGGAAGCTGACTTGCCCCTAGGTCAAAGCAATTAAGAGATTCAAATTTCACCCCCGTGCCTGCAGATGGCAAACGCCTGCGCCCTTTCAGGCAACGTCCTAACGGTGAAGCTGGCACTGCCCGTCCTTCCCCAACGTTTAAAAATCATGCAATGCAAACCAAATTTTCGAAACCACACAGAATTTAGTAGGCTTTTTAGTAGCGTACAGTACTGATAACCAGATACCTGTGAAAGTCCCGCTCTGGTGGGACGTTGTGCTAAGTTACCCAGAGAAAGGAAATACATGTTTAACTAAAGCTCCAAGAACGGGCAATGGTTTTAAACTAAAAGAGGGGAGATTCAGACTACATATAAGGAAGAAATTGTTTATGCTGAGGGTGGTGAAACCCTGGCACAGGTTGCCCAGAGAGGTGGGAGATTCCAGGCCAGGTTGGCCAGGGCTCTGAGCAACCAGGTCTAGTTGAAGATGTCCCTGCTCATGGCAGGGGACTGGACTAGATGGCCTCTGAAGGCCCCTTCCCACCCAAACCATTCTGTGACTCTGTGATTCTAAGAAAACACAAGTGCGGAGGGCCCATATGAAATAAAATGATGTACATACATCCATGGAAAAGACAAGACTTTGAGGTCATTCTGAGTCACTGATCCCAGAAGACAACTACAGAGGTGACCTGAAGACCCACACAAAGAGGATCAAGCCCAGGGTCAACCCTTGGTTGCTGCTACTCTTAGAAATAAAAAAAATAAAAACACACATACAAGGCAGAGTCAGACTCACCGAGTCCTTCTTACGGGAGCGTTCCTTTTTCATTTTGCCTCCAGCGGCCCGGATGCTGACCCTGTTCTCTCCGCCCAGGTAACCCCGGCAGTTGGCCGAGCCGCAGAAACATTTCTGAGCCTCTTTGCTGTTGGTGGGCATAAGCAACAGAGCGGTTTAATAACAGATCCGCTGCATCCGCAGCGAGTTATTTACCTTACTCTTCAGTAAGGTAAGAAGTAAGGTACTTCGGCATCCTCAGAAGAGAAGGACAGGAACTTCTCCGCATGGCAAGGCCTTTCTGGCCACTGAAAACTCAAACAAAGTCTTTATTCCTCACGTAGCTACCGTGATCCCGGCTGGAAACCAAAGCCTGCTGCACTTCCAGGCTCTTTGTAGGTCAAGAACCAAGAACCAGAAAGGAAAAGGTGGGGCTGTTGGATCTGCTAACTTCTTACCACACATTGCAATCAATAAATTCATTTTCCTAATGACTATATAATCAGGATTACGTATGCATTAGGAAAAAGGCTCACATTTCACAGCTCAAAACAGAATAAAGAATGGGCTGAAGGTTCGTGGAAGTAGAAAAATTCAGGTGAAAGCTTTTTTTTTGCACAGATATCCAGCAGTAGACATATAAATTATATTCTATTCAGGCAGTATTTCTACAAAGCCTCTGTATTTTCTACTTGACATACCACAACTTTTGAACTACATGCCAAAATTGCTTGGGAGAGCGGGGCTTTTCTGGAAACGTGCATAATCCACAGGAGGAGTGTGGCTCTGCAGTACCAGCGGTAAAAGCCCGGGAAGCTCAACAGCAGGATGTTCTACAAAGCAGGAAGGATGTTCCTGAGCCCAGGAAGGATGCCCAAGAGATCAGAGCTGGAAAACTCCAGCGAGATGAGACTAGATTGACTGAACTCAAATACGCAAGGTATCAAAATGAACCGATAGAGCAAAATGATTCTCCATCAGAGAGGCCCTAACAGAGCCATAATATGAAACTCCAATAATTTTGACTAAGCCATATACAGATAGAAATAAAATTATGGGTGTACAGACTGCACATTACGTGACGTTCCCCAGCTTTAGAGATATTCCCACGTGCCTAGAAACCAAACAGGCCTCGCTGCAAGAGCAGCCAGGCGGGCTGAGGCTAAGTTTGCCGGCCTCCCTGCACGTTTGCACCAGGAACACAAAACTACATGTCAGCATCTGACACTTCAGCACAAACAGTTTTACAATGCGACCAAAAATCCATTTCTGATTCTCCTGCTCACAGAAAGAGCCACAGCGTTGCAGAGGGCAGGATCCAGAAGGAAAACGAAGAGACGCTCTTTAAACAACTGTATTCAGTAAAAAAACTAGGGATTATAAAATGGATCTACAATTAATCTCATAATCACATGTTGCTCCAAGCCTGTCAGACACTGTTTTGTGCTCATCGTAATAAAGAGAGTGAAATACTTTGCCATACACCTGGACAAGCAGTAATATAAAAATATTAGGCTCAGGTTTAGAGAAGGGAGCCAAAGCCCCCGCTGGAGCTTGCACACCTGCGCTTCTGGAGTCGGGCAGGAAGAGGGAACGTGCTGTTTGCTGGGGTTTTACAGCTCTGCAAGTATTTGCGAAGTCGTAAAACAGGGGTGGGTGGGGAAGAAAAGGCATTATTTAAGAGTGTTGCAAAGTCTGGAGCTTGGGTAATTAATAATTAGACAGAGGAAAGAAACAGTCAAGATAAGTATCTGGGAAATTATCTGGGGAGAGATGGTATGAAGTGGAACAAAAAGGCAATAAAGTGTCACTGGAAAAGACACATCAAATCAATGGGAAATTCCTCTCCCAATCTCTTGTGTTAGAAATGGAAGTAACTTTATCCCGGTAGCTTTTTATATAGTAGAATTCCACTTCATTTACAACCGCTCTGTTAGACGAGGCTTTGCAATGGCTTGTTTTGGAGCAGGATTTTTTTTCATCGCACCAACGCTCACAAAACCCCACTTCCAGCAGCTTAGGCAGAGAGAGCCGAAACGTACCCGTATCTCTGGAACTGGTAATCAAACGTCAGCTCTGAGCCTGATGGGACTAGTTTGGTGGTGAAAAATCCAACTCTGAGCTGCCCATTCACAGTCCACTAAAGCAAGAAAAAAAAACCCAAGATGACAAGTTATTACAAAAGCCAGGCTTGACTCTGGTTCTGCTTTAAATTAACAAGACTAATCCTTCAAACAGCATCACTGATAAATTTAAGATTTGCTAACTGGCTCGGCAGTACTTGCCCATTTCAAAGGTAGCTGTTTCCATTTCACGAAGTTACAACAACAACAACAAAAAAAACCAAAAAACAAAACAAAACAAGGAGACTTAAAGATAAAGGAGAAGTGCTTTCCACTCCGAGCTCGCTAAGTCGCACGGCAGTGGAAGTGAGAAGCCAGCAGCTTTGATCCAGCACTTTACCTTTTGTGTCTCGCAGTTTGGTTCGCAGCTGTGGTTCATAAAACGCGAGCAGTTTCCTTTCTGGGTAGCATCGATTATCTGAAAAGAAAAGAAGCGACAAATAGAGCGAAACAGCCTCCCTTCTCTCTGCGCCAGGCAGAACTAGGAAGCGGTACAGCTACAAACACCGCGCGTCTGAACACAACCCGTGTAGAAGTCATCACCCTTCCCTGCCCCAGCTATTGACTTTATTTCATTTGGAGAACGGGTTTTGTAACGACATGAAGTGCCCCCAAAAATGAAGAGCACAAAGCAACTGGTACGTGGTTCTTAGTTTTCACTGCAGGTTAGTACAGCGTTCTTCCGTTGGCTGGGGATCCTGAATTTTTAATATCGGTTTCTGACCCTCTGATACATGGTACAACGACCGTGAGGGCTGGGGAAGCCAAACATCTCTGCCACACGCAGCGTACTTTAACAGAAAGGTCGTCTCCTGGATCCCTGCGTCCTCCCTGTTATAACTGGGAACACTCCCCTGTGCCCCCTTGTGATCACCTAACTATCCCACGGCAACTAAAAAAACCTGCTTACTTTGAGGGGAAAAAAAAGAGGGGAAAAAAGCACTCGGGAGTAGTTTTAGCTCATTTACTGTAAGGCTACCCAGACCCAAAAAGTCTTGACAGAAGAGACAAGCAGAATACGGTATCAGATTTCTATTTATACACAGTGTTCTCAGCAAGGGAGAGTCCGTCGCCCCAGGTAAGCAAGGCTGCGCCCTCTGCACCGCAGCGGCACGATCCCAGAGAGCTGAAGCAAAGATTAATAATTAAGAATTTCTGGTATCTAAATATTTCAATGGCAGTAATCCTGCATTTAGGGCTTCACCAGCTAAAAGTGGCCCAATTTAATGTAGCTCTGTGAGCAAGGGAAGTGAGGAAACGTGGTTTATCGGTACATTTTCTAGACTGGTTTACTTGGGCATCCAAGAACGTTGAGTTTGGCTTGAAGAATCTCCCGGAGCTGGGACACAGATGCGGTTTCTCTCCCACAGAGATTTGCTCCTGTGGAAGGGATGGGCCATACTCCATCCTTTCCCTTGGGAGGACAATTTCTCCTCTCCAGGGACACTGGGATACAGTTACGCTACCAGACTTCTGTTAAACCAAGTTGAAACTGAGCAATGGGTTAAAAACAAAATAAATGTGAAGTATGACAACAAAGCCAGCCAAAGTTTCCTTTCCTTAGGAAAACATTTCTAATAGATTCAGGACATCACTTACTGGGTTCACGGGGAGTCGGTGCTGTACGTAACCAGGGCTAAGCCCAGCCAGCCCCCCCCGATGCCAAGCACAGCAACCACACCGCTCACCTCGTCGTTCTTCAGCGCCATGAAATAGTAGTGAATGTTCTTGTTCCGGGCATATTCCTTCACGCGAGCCTTAAATTCTTTGTGATCCAGCACTTCTCCGCAGTACTCCAAGACAAAAGTATTGCTGCGAAGCCCAAGAGGAAAAAAAAGCATCACTCCGCTTAGCCGCAAGCAAGAAACACCAAGGAACAGAAAATAACGGCTGCTGAGATGGACAACTTGCAGCCTGGTCATCCTGGTGGTGTAGCTACGATTATCAAGACACCTTAATCTGAGGCAATTCTGATAATTTATTTTTTTTACGCTATCACATGAGTAGGTATATCACAGCAAAAAGCCCAGGCACAAGAATAAAGCTCTTCTTTGGGCAGGGTTTACTCTGTAAAAGAACAAGACCTTGTGGGCGATGCGAAGAGGAACAAAAGGAGTATTAAAAGAAGGTGTTGGCAGGTGGGTTTCCTCAGTCAAAATGGAAAGCTTGTCTGCACCTTCCTGGTCTGCTGGGTTAAACGAGGGGTCAGTAAAATACCCTTTTTATCCATAGGAAAGGTGAATTCAAGCAGAGATGGAAGAGAACAACTAGTGAAGCCTACACTCAGACCCAAACCTCACAGATCACATTCCACAGCTTTAACCCCTCCAGTCTACTGGTGAAATAGCTTTCTTGATATCTGTCCTAATTTTTCCCTTGCTTAACATCACCCTGAACCGTTCAACTCTTTCCTTGTGTTCAACTGGGAGAGCACCAGGAAAGCAAAAGCTCCTGCCCAGCTCCACCTGGACCAAGCATTCGATGTTTTGGGCAGGTATCACTCAACCCATTTGCTTCCCATCATTAATCCCTCGCACAGCACCGTGGTGGCCTTCCAGTCCACAGGTACAAATTAGGCCCATCTTCCCACAGCTCCGTGTCCACCCAAAAAAAGGTTCTGGTACGCTAACCTGCTCCTCCAGTTCATAACTCAGCTGTATCTTTCTCCTAGATTCATCCCCATCCTGCAGCTACCAACATGAAGGTGTCAGCAATGGTCTTCTGATGACCTGCTGCTCAGTTGGGTTAGCCCCCCTCAAAGTCCCGACCACAAAACTCCAAGCCTGGGCAACAGGGGCGCAAGTGGCAGGACAGCAAGGAGAGACAAGCTAGAAATATCTCTGAACAAACCCACACTAGGTGGGATGGGTCATCTTCTGGGTGTACAACTTCTCCACCTTTGGCTGGATTTGTGACAGTCCACAGACTGTCTTCTGGTGGGATGACTACCAAGAGAAGGTTGTCTTCTCCCAAGACAAGCTTTAGCTCTGCAACAACGTTCTGCCAGTCTGCAAATCACTTTTGCAGAATCACCAGGGTTGGAAGGGACCTCTGGAGATCATCTAGTCCAACCCCCCTGCCACACCAGGGTCACCCAGAGCACGTCGCACAGGATGGCGTCCAGGCAGGTTTGGAATGTCTCCAGAGTCGGAGACTCCACCACCTCTCTGGGCAGCCTCTTTCAGTGCTCTGCCACCCTCAAAGGAAAGAAGGTCCTCCTCGTGTTTAGATGGAACTTCCTATGGTCAAGTTTGTGCCTGTTCCCTCTTGTCCTATCACTGGGCACCACTGAAAAAAGACTGGTGCCATCCTCCCGGCACCCTCCCTTGAAGTATTTGTAAGCATTGATGAGATCCCTCCTCAGCCTTCTCTTCTCCAGACTAAACAGACCCAAGTCCCTCAGCCTTTCCTCATCAGAAAGATGTTCCAGCCCCCTGATCATCTTTGTAGCCCTCTGCTGTCCCTTCTCCAGCAGTTCCCTGTCCTTCTTGAACTGGGGAGCCCAGAACTGGACACAGTGCTCCAGTTGCAGCCTCACCAGGGCAGAGCAGAGGGGGAGGATGACCTCCCTCAACCTGCTGGCCAGACTCCTCTTGATGCACCCCAGGATGCCACTGGCCTTCTAGGCCACAAGGGCACAGTGCTGGCTCATGGTCATCCTGTTGTCCACCAGGACTCCCAGATCCCTTTCCACAGAGCTGCTCTCCAGCAGGTCAGCCCCTACCCTGTACTGGTGCATGGGGTTATTCCCCCCCAGGTGCAGGACCCTACACTTGCCCTTCTTGAACTTCATGAGGTTTCTCTCTGCCCAACTCTCCAGGCTGTCCAGGTCACGCTGAATGGCAGCACAGCCTTCTGCTGTGTCAGCCACCCCTCCCAGTTTTGTGTCATCAGCAAACTTGCTGATGGTCCACTCTACCCCTTCATCCAGGTCATTGATGAACATGTCGAACAGGACTGGACCCAGTACCGACCCCTGGGGAACACCACTTGTCACAGACCTCCAACTAGACTCTGTGCCACTAACCACAACCCTCTGAGCTCTCTCTGCCAGCCGGTTGTCAATCCACCTCACCATCCATTCATTCAACCCACACTTCCTAAGCTCGCCTGTGAGGATGCTGTGGGAGACGGCGTCAAAAGCCTTGCTGAAGTCCACACGACAGCTTTTCAGAACAGCACACACAGAAACAAAAGCAATATTCCAGCCAGCCCCAGCCCCAGTCACCTATCAAGTGTTGAGGAACCACATCCAAACCCCTTGACACACACAGGCCAACCGCAGTAGTTTGCTGCTCTTGCTGATTTATCTCCTCTCTTACCCAAGGCTGTCTTCACACAGTTATCTCCTTCCCATCTTTCTCAACGGTCCTGATCCAAGCACACCTAGCAGACACCATGCTTGCTACGGTGAGCTGTTCGCTATCAGCCTTATCTTTACTACAACATCCAGACCTTGTCTTTCAGGAGCAATTCCTAAAAATTTAAAATAAAACTGGACCTGATATTTCCATATGGCGCAGCAGCACCGCTTCATTCCCCATCACTACCACTTCCCTGTGCACGTGTTATTCCAAAAACAACGGGGCCTGCTCTTGCAAAGGTTAGGTCCAGCAGCACTAGGGACTTCATGAAATTCAACAACGCCAAGGGCAGGGCCCTGCACCTGGTATCCATACAGGCTGGGGATGGAGGGATGGAGAGCAGCCCTGCCCAGAAGGACTTGCGGGTGCTGGGGGGTGAGAAGCTCAACACGAGCCGGCAACGTGCGCTGGCAGCCCAGAAAGCCCCCCGCATCCTGGGCTGCATCCCCAGCAGCGTGGGCAGCAGGGCCAGGGAGGGGATTCTGCCCCTCTGCTGCGCTCTGGGGAGACCCCCCTGCAGTGCTGCCTCCAGCGCTGGGGCCTCGGCACAGGAGAGACATGGACCTGCTGGAGCGGGGCCAGAGGAGGCCACCCAGATGCTGCCAGGGCTGGAGCCCCTCTGCTGGGAGGCCAGGCTGGGAGAGTTGGGGGGGTTCAGCCTGGAGAAGAGAAGGCTGCGGGGAGACCTTCCAGCCCCTTCCAGTGCCTCAAGGGGCTCCAGGAAAGCTGGGGAAGGACTCTGGATCAGGGAGTGGAGCCACAGGATGAGGAGGAATGGTTTTACACTGAAAGAGGGGAGATTTAGGTGAGATATTAGGAAGAAATATTTTACAATGAGGGTGGTGAAACCCTGGCCTAGGTTGCCCAGCGAAGCTGTGGCTGCCCCATCCCTGGAGGTGTTCAAGGCCAGGTTGGACGGGGCTTGGAGCAACCTGGTCTGGTGGGAGGTGTCCCGGCCCATGGCAGGGGTTGGGACTAGGTGGTCTTTAAGGTCCCTTCCCACTCAAACCATTCTGTGATTCTATGAAATCTGGAAAATGGGGAACCAGAAAATGCCAGGATGGTCACGCTCTTCTTCGATACAGTTGCTGTGCAACAGAACACTGATGGAGAGCACTCGGTCGTTTGAACAACCACTTAACGCTGTTATCTTTTACATAAACACAGTGTGAAGGCGCTTTCAGTTAAACATATTGGGTTGAAAGCGCAGATTTGTTTTCACTGCATTTTAGATAACTTGGCATACCTCTCTAAAGCAATCAAAACTCTTCCCCACATCTTCCTGTGAATTAGTCTCATATATTCCATATAGCAGCAAAAAACTGCCATAAGACCTATAGCTTTCTTAAGTGTCAGAAACATTGCTGGATTCCTCAGGACTCTTTGTCTTCAACAGAAGCAAAAGAAAAAAAATATAATCAGTTTCCATGGAAACTCACTAAAATATCCAGAGTTACATGGAATCATAGAATTGCCTAGGTTGGAAGAGACCTTTAAGATCATCGAGTCCAACCGTTAACCCAACACTGCCAAGCCCACCACTAACCCATGTCCCTCAGCACCACGTCTGCCCGGCTGGTAAATACCCCCAGTGATGGCGACTCCACCACTGCCCTGGGCAGCCTGGTCCAGTGTTTGACAACCCTTTCCGTGAAGAAATTTCTCCTCATATCCAATCTAAACCTCCCCTGGCGCAACTTGAGGCCGTTTCCTCTTGTAGGCCTGTTACTTGGGAGAAGAGACCGACCCCCCCTGGCTACAACCTCCTCTCAGGGAGCTGTAGAGAGCGAGAAGGTCTCCCCTCAGCCTCCTCTTCTCCGGGCTGAACAACCCCAGGTCCCTCAGCCGCTCCTCACAGGACTTGTGCTCCAGACCCCTCACCAGCTCCGGTGCCCTTCTCTGGACACGCTCCAGCCCCTCAATGACTTTCTTGGAGTGAGGGGCCCAAAACTGAACACAGGATTCGAGGTGGGGCCTCCCCAGTGCCCAGTACAGGGGGACCATCACTGCCCTAGTCCTGCTGGCCACGCTATTCCTGATCCAGGCCAAGATGCTGTTCGTGTAGTGCAAAGGGGAGGAGGAGGACCCAAGAAGAGGGTAAGTCTTGCAGAGACGGGAACAGAAGAGGAGACACAAACAAAGCACGTGCTCCTCTGACACCGAGTAGTGGGAACAGAAAAGGAGGGAAGACAAATTAAACACAGTATGAAGCTCCGGCAAGACTGTCAGAAACCCTGCTGAGAAGAGAGCAAAACCAGAGCGGGAGAGCTAACACGCAATTAGTGGATACGCACGTGCTGATAACTATGAGGGACACCTGACAGAGGACAAGGACAGTATACAAAGCTGGAAGAACTTCAGCAAATCTGCTAATGTCAGTGAAACTAAGAAAACGCAAGCAACTTATTTTCCCTTCACGAGGGAGTAAAATAGCACGAGGATGTCATTCGAAGAGCAAAGGCTTACGATGGCAGGTCTTTGGCAGCTCTCAGCCCCCAGCCTTTCTTCTCAGTGAGGATCACCTCAACGTCTGCATGCTGTTTCTTCTGGAAGCGCCTGTTGGAGCAGTAGTCGCCGTTTGGGCACCTGGAAGAACTAAGGGAAGGAAACAGAACAACTCAATTCCCAGCAGGACAACAGCGATAACAGAAATGGCTCAGATGGGAAATAGATACCAAGGAACCATAATAAATTCAGTGTAAAACCTTCAAACGCATTTTGCTATAAAAAGCATAACCATCTGACTGTCAACATGCAAATGCAGACAATTTATTTCTGGAAGGAAGACAAAAACATTTGGAATGCAAATGCCGCTGTACTTCAATATCGTACAATCAAAATGGGATGAACTGGCCTCTTCTCCCCATGTTTTTATGGGTTCTTCCCCCAAGATATCCCCTTCCCCTACACCTACTGCCCGGGGTATTAAATTAAAACCAAAGGGCAGGGCTTCTGCCCGGTAGTTCCTCTCCTTCCACCCCAGCTGGTGACAATCCTTGTGCCAGGGGGTGAATCCCACTAACCTCCCTGTGCCCTGTCTCCTGCTCACAACAGAGCTCCCCCTTCTCCTAGTTTCTTCCAGCAGGGAAAAGGAGACAACAGCCACAGCCTGATGAGGCTCTAGGGAGAGGAGAGAGATGCAAAAGGAGAAACGAGAGGAAATAAGGATCTCCAGTAGAGCTATATTTGCATTTCTGACCCCCTCCAACCACGCTTACGATGGACTAGAGTTAAGGCTGAGGAGCAGAAGACTCCAGGCATCCGCAGCAGGTTTTCAGAGGAGGTTGCTAAGGCCTAGCCTCCTGCAGAAGATCTAAGGTCAGATGCTGGTACGTAGGCTCTGAAGATCACTCCACACCAGCCAGGGACAATGAGAGTGTACAGACAGCTCATTGTCACTGCCCAAGAAAGCCAGAATTCCTTTAGGGCCTCTCAAGTCATCCCATGGACAACACCGCCCAACTCTGGCAACTCACGAAATGCCGCTTACCACTCTATCATGAGCAGGCGATTGAGACAGTCTTCTCCACAAGCAACCTCTCCCTGAGCTCGCTCTTCTTTGGAGAGAGGAGGACATTCACACAGCATTCGCTTAATATCCCGGTGGGATTTGTTCTTCTTCCTGTTGAAGACAGGAAGTCATTGAAATACAGGTTAGACAGCATCTGGGCAGAGAAATTACCCCTCCATCTTTACCAATTGTTACTGGAGGAAATTAATTTATTCTCTAGAAACTGGGCATATGGACTGATTACCTTTGGACAACCACAAGAAGGTACAGGGGTAACCAAGGTCGCTGCTTTGAGTGGGAGATGATGACTCTCTGACACAAAAGATGACTTCTCAGTAAGACATCCCAGGATATGTAACTTTTTTTCCCCCCCCTTCTCCTCAATGTCCACGATTCAACTTTACTTCCCATGTAGACGTGCACAGGCACAGGCACCTACACCCAGAGGAAGGACTAAAACTCCTTCATTTTGTCATATGAGCAAAGAAGCCAATTCCCAGAAAGTTCAGTTCCTGGTTTTTCTAGACAGAGGCTTTCTCACTACACAGTACCAGTTCTAAGATTTAAATTAAAAGGATAAACTTCAACTAGCTTCTTGTGAAATACGCTGTTCCGTAATCCCGTATAATACTACGGAGACAATCTCCAGAGATGACTTCCAACCTCAGCTATTCTGTAATATCCGCTTGGTTTCACCGATCCAAAGGCCAGGAGAAAACCTATACTCTAAAATATTAACATATAAACCATTAGTTGTGCACACGTACCATTTTAAAACAGCTTTCTTTTAAAAAAGCAAATTGGAGGGTTTAGCTACTTAAACCTCTGCTTCACTGTCAAATCAGATGATGAAAAACAAAACAAGAAAACTGCAGTTACAGAAAAGTAGGGCATCAAAGGCATCTACTGGTATTTCAGTTGCCAAGAGATGATTAGGGAAATGCTTTGGAGGGTGGATCCCAGCAACAAAAAAAAAAGGCCTGAGAAAAAAAACTTGGATTGAAATAAATAGTAGGTTTTACCTGCAGGTAAGTGGTTGGCATTCAGACTCTGAATCAAGAATATCTTTTAAAACACATTTATATATTTTAAAAAAGGCATTTTAGAGACCACCGTTACTCAACCACCCTTTCTTCTCTCTCAGGCTACAAGAAGAGGAACCACAAGACCAAAAAGGACCATGAAGTTAAATGAAATGGCAAGATTTTAAATAGGCATAAATCATCAGAAGGCCTTACCACAGGCTGTGCCAGGAATAAGAATTGGTTCCAAGCTCGGAAGGAGCTCTCACCTTCACGTTAAAGCCAGGGCGAGTATTTTTTTGGCAAGGATGAAGGTAGTTGAGCCCTAAAGCAATAGGCTTACTCATCATCCCTAAAGCTCAGAAACTGATGATTTTATTTTCCAGGGATCATATCCCTCTGCAACATTCCCATGCAAAAGGGGAAAGGATAACCTGCAGCCAACAGCTACCCTCTGATATTTCAAATTACAGTCTGTTAGAGCTAAAATAGCTCATCTCAGATGACAAATAATTACATGCAAGTAACCAAAGCCTTTGGAAACGCACATTGTTTGTCCAAAACCTTTCCCACACCCAGACAGATTTCCCTGTGTCTTCGGAGAGGGAGCGAGCTGGCATTTGGGGCACTAAACAGACAAGAACTGGCAAGCTCAGAGGTGATGCTGCTCTATGGCTCTGGGCTTTAATGCAGCCACCCCAAGCTCAGATGAACGGTGGACAATACAGAAGGCGGCAAAAAGCTTGGAAAAAATGCAATTAGTCTTACAAATTACCATGGGTACAACAGTAACATGTTTACTTGGGGCTGATGCCAGTAATCCCACGTGTGCAAGTCCTGCCTGATACCCAAATCAACACTAGACAAAGGGGATGCTGCACGACGACGGAGAAGAGGGTATAAATAAACCATCCTTCCCCCATACCCTCCCATCTTCCACCTCTTCTCATCACTGGGGCCTGTCTGGGCCCAATCCGGGTTTTCTGTTTAGGAGAAGAGACCCAAGGGGTGGGGGTGGGGGTGTTAAATACTCACCCAGCGTCATCTCCTCTACAAGCAGCTTTGCCAGACGTAGGGAACGTGACATCCCTCCCCCTCCCTCCAAATTATGCCAATTTGGCCATAAAAAAAAAAGCTATCACAGAACGAAATGGAAGTTAAAATCTAAAACTGCTGCAGGTAAGGGAAAAAAGAAGGGTAAAAAATCAGTTACCTTTCTGTCAAGTACACATTTTCCTCAATAAGGTCAAAGTAACAGGGCATCTTTCCTTGCTTGGCGAACTCCTTCCAGCGCTGGGGGTCTCTGAAGTCGTCCATGATACACAACCGACCGACCATGGAGGAGTCCTGCGGCGCCGGCTCCACTTGCTCTCCCTCCAGTTTCACCTTCTTCTTCTCCCTCGAGTCCACGTCGCTCTCAGAGTCACTCTCCAACTCCGGGCGTCTTTTTTTTGGTGGACCTCGCTCTTTCGCATCGTTTTTTTCCAAAACCTTCACCTCCTCCTTCTTCTCCCCGCCAGGCACCGGCTCCTTGGTCGAATTGCTGCTGATCTCGTGTGCCTGCACCGAGCCTTTTTCCTTCTGCCCGGGCACCTGGCATTTACTCGAGGGGCTGGGAAAACGAGGTTTGCAGTCATCATCCCAACGGTCATCCTCTTCGTACTCCTCGTGATCCTCCGTTAGAGAATCCGGTACTTGCCCTTGAATTCGTTCGTAACTAACTGCAGAAGGTCTGCTAGCAGACCTTGCATCCCAATAACCATTGCCTTGCCAGTAACTCTGAGAGCCACCATACGCTCCCGAGCCCGGCTGGTAAACGTAGCCTGAGTAGACCCCAAAGCTGCTATCCGGCTGCTGGTAGGTGCTACTGGGCTTCTCCGGCTGGGAAAAGTCCCAGCCCAAACCACCCAGATCCTCTGTCGTATGAAAACCATCCAGCCTGGAGAATTCTCCGAGGCCAGACTGGTTAAGCCCACCCTTCCCTTGCCTACTGTCTGGCTTGGAAGAGCTCATCTGGTGTCGGGATTTATCGGCACTTTCGAAACTCTCTGGCAGACAAAACTGCTGCTCCTCTTGTCGGCCAATCGGTCTACCAATGGACATCAGCTCCTTCAATATTATTCTCTCATCTGGGTTGGGTTTGCCATGGGAGTCTGCCATCAGGTCTGCCTGACTTGTACTGTCAACTCCGTCGCTCTGAGGCTGGCACGGATCCGGCCGCAGCTCCTCCATCTCCTTCCTGCTGAGCTCGGTAGAAGTTGCCGGACTCTTCTCCATCCCTCTAGGAGAACACCTGCTCTCTACTTGTGGACCACTTTTACTCGCCATATTCTCCACCCTGTCTTCATAATAGGGTCTACTAGACTCGGGTCGCTCATCGTCCCAGTGGTCGGAGAAGCGCCGGTTGCCCTGGCTGCTCCGTGAGGAGCCGGGGCTGCTCTCCTCCATTGCTATGGTCGAGTTCTTTGGTACAACCACAACAGACTGGAGCCGTTTCCGTGGTGCGCCATCGTCAGAATCTGAGTCCTCCGTGTCACTGTCTTCACTGCCCCCCTCGCTGTCGCTCTCCCCCGTGTCAGAGTAATCGTCACGGCCAGTAGGAACAAATTCAGCAGCATTGCCGCTGCTGTCGCACGTCGGGGCTTGAGTTACCGTCTCCATTTCTTCTGCAGTGACAATCACATCACAAGAGGGAAACAAGGCGTCTGGAAAAGCCGAAGCCACCAAGGGCTCGTTTCCCTCATCCTTCTCGGCCAATACGCTGGGACACCGAAATCTCAAATCATCCGGCCCAACTGCCTCAGTGGAAACAGCACTTTCTTCCACGACCTCTCTGCCACGGTGCTCCAGCGGCACTTCTGAATAGTACGAATGTTCATCTTTGAACGATGGCTTGCCTTTTGCCGAACCAAGATCAGCGTGCTGAGTATCCAACTCGAGTATCTCTTCAGCTTCTGAATGCTGCGGCAGCTCCTGGCGTCTATCCGGCGGTGGCACGTCCCATTTGGAAGAGACGCTTTCCTCCGGCACGGGATGGTGCGACCTGAGCCTCGGGGAACAGCCATCCTGGGAGGGATCCCTGCTCGAGCTCTCCACTGCCAGGCTAATTTTATGGGAAGAATGACCGTGCTCATCATCACAGGCAGACTTTGAGTGGTGATCCTCTGTGCTTTCATAATCACATGTAACGGTCTGTGGCTCCACCTGCACGTCCAGGAAAGTCTCGGATACAACTTTTAAATCTGCTGGTTCCACTTCGATTTCAACTTCCGAATGATACAAAGCAGGGGTGACATCGTCTGAAACGTAGCAAAAAATTGGTTCTTTGGTTTTGTCACACGGAGTCGCCTGATCATCCAGCTTCTTAAGTATAGTTTTAGTATGATCTACATTCACGACGGGCAAAGGGATGGCTTCCCCTTGCTGCTGTGGGACCGGAGCCTCCGCTTGCCTAAACAGACTGTTGCACTCGCTGGACTGGACCCGAGAATCGTCCGGCTCTTGAGATGCATACGTGCTCTCAAACCCATTAGATGGCAACGGATATGATGGACTCGTCTTCATGACAGGCGACGCTTCTGACCGACACAGGTTATCATCAGAAGACGCGGTGACATCCTCTGTTTTGGAGGCACTGGAAGTTGCCAAACCATCAGCTCTACCCTCCGGGGACCCATTTACACTCAGCTCCATGGAGAAACACGTTCTTAACTGATCGTGCTTAATCTTTAATAAAGTTTCTTGTTCCTTAACACTGTCATGGCATTCAGTTCCTGTAAGCTCCTCGGACTTTAAGTTAGCAAAACCCACTTTCGATTCGTCTGCCTTTTTAAAAGCGGGCAAATCGTTTAACTGATCTAATGGAGAAAGTGTCTTTTCCCTTTCAAATTTTTTCGCAATGGACACCCTGATCTCATTGCTTTTTAGACAAGAGGTCTCTAAATCTAGAGAATTAGACTGCTGTTTTATTTCTTCGATCGATTCTGTACAACAGAAAGAACTCTTAAATTTATCAGGCTTTGGTGCAGGGGTCTTTGAAGGGGTGGACTTATAACGGGAGGAATTCACATTACTGTCGGGCTTAGAATGGGATGTCCCCTTTCGATAGCCTAGCTCATCAAGGGGAGAGCACCTTTTGGTTACTTCACTTTCTGAAGTCCTTTTTGAATCTCTATCTGCTTTCGAAGAAGACCTTCCTCTCCTCTCCACGTCAGCATGAGACGACTCTACTTTGCTGTCCCTGTCTGACTTAGAGTAAGAAGTCCTCGAGTCTCTGTAGGAGGAGGAGGAGTGGGACGACGTACGCCTCGAGTCACTCGATCTGGAATGTGTCCTCCTGTACTCGTCCTCCGAGTCCGAGCTCTCTCGCGCCCTGCTGTCCGCATACGAACGGGAATATCTCGACCTTTCCCTGTACGGGGAGCTCCGATGGTATCTGCGGTCGGATTCGTAGTAATGCGAGCGCTCCGACCTCGAGTAGGAAGAGCTGGTTCGGGAGCCCCGATCGGATCGGGAACGGGAATGAGACCGGCTTCGCCTTCTCTCTCTGTCTGATCGAGAACGGGAGGACGCATACCGTGAATCTCTTTCCGATTTTGAATAGCTCGAGTACTTCTCATCCCTGTCCGACTTGGAGCGCGAGGAGGACTTCCCTGGGTCGTCACCTCTGAGGGACGTGGAGCTTCTTCTGGGATCTCTCTCCTTTTCCGTACTGGATATCTTCAGCTCGTGTGACCGCTGGCTGGAGGAGGTCCTCACCGAATCTTCGTCAGACTCGGAGCCCAACAGCGTGCCGTCAGACTGGGAGAACTTCCTCTTCGACCCCTGCCTGCGGGAGCAGAGGGGAGCACCTTTTGAGCCATCGGAAACCTCATCCTCTTTCCCAATATGGGAATCTTCCTTCTGCGGAGTTATTTCCGTCTGCTCAGGCGTGTTTTGAGTTACATGTTCTTCCAAACCGCGCGATACCGCATCCTGCTTGACATCCAGCTCCAAAGCCTCCTTGGGCACAGCGTGGCACAGCTCCTTCGAAGCAGGGACTTCAGCTTCCACGGGCGGTGACAGCAACAGCGTCGACATCAGCGTTACCGGCAGTTGTGGTAAGGCTGCAGCTGCAGGAACCGGCATCGATGCTGCTGGCGACGCCGTCGGCGGAGGGGGAGGTGGGGGAGGCGGTGGCGTTGAGGAAAAGTCTGCGGCTAATGCCACCAGTTCCGTCACCGGTGCCACCACCGGTGGCGGTGGCGGTAGCGTTGCTGCTGTAGCTGGCGGTGGTCTTGATGTGACATTAAGCAAATGTTTTTTAAAATGGATCTTCCCTAATTCTACCTTCGGTTTTGGAGGTGAAGATTCCTCAGCTGAACCAGCGGCATCCCCCAGGTCCATTTTACTTTTGGGGTTAAAGTCAGTCTGAAGGGGTACTGCTGGGGAGTTCTGAGTTTCATTTTGTTTCTCGTTTCCGAGACCAGTCAGAAATCTATTCGGTAAGGTTTTCTTGGTTAAACTAAAGCTGAAAGACACCTTTTGTCTTCCCTGCTCCTCAAGGTTAACCTTTGTTTTGGTGCCTTTGGGCAAAAAGCGACTTGAAGCAACGCCTTTGAACACTGGGCCTTTGATAAAGCCAGCTTTCTGCACGGTTTCAGGCTTGCCCTGCAAAAGAAAAAGAAGATGCAGTTAGAGGAATTGGTTTTGGGGTTTTTAACTCTGTTCTACAGGCACACTGAACCATTTTTTTTTTTACCTGATGAATTTTTCATGGCAATAAAATAGAAATTGATACTCTGGGCTGGAGCCTGGGATAGCATAACCGCACTGCCTTCTGCGCCTGGCTGTCTCTTGAACAAAATCAATTACCCAGTCATTTCCAGTTTGGAGCAAAACCTCCTTTGGGGTTTGGGCTGAGGCTTTTTAATTGACTTATTAATGACCAAACTGAAAGTCCTTTTTTCATTTCTTATTTTTTTTAAAAAAGACACAGAGTTCAACATATAAAGTTAACCGAAGAGATAGTATCACTTGATTTATGCTGTTTCTGTAGTCCCAGGCCACAAAACATCCTACATTTTTAAGCTCTAAGTGCGTTTGTTTTCACATCCCAGGAGACTGCACCTGGCTGCATTTGGTTCCAGCATAAATCAGGCCATCAAGAATTACAGCCACAATTTTAAGCCCCGTCCCTTCCCACCTCCCACCGACAGCCTCATCTCAGTCATTAGTAATTCCTACTAAGTTTCCAGGCTCAGGCGTAGATCAGCATTAACCTAACAACCTCCAAGAATTCCCATCAGGACTCAGTCGCGCGTGATGACTCTGTCACCTCCAGGCCAACGGACTGTAACACACTCCACATGCACCTCACCGGCAGCTCTCTGCTGTCTCCTGCCCAGGATCTCACCCACCACCTTGCAGTGAGGACCATGCTACAACAAGTCCGTTCGTTTTCAATGCTAATGAGCTGAAACTCGTCTTCTCTAGGACATGAAGGGCTCAGGATCTCCACCAAGAATGCTGCTGTGGCAGCACTCGCACCTGAACCCTGGCTTTGGCAATGGAGCAAGCCTAGAGCAACAAAGCTCCGTCAACACGGGAACCCCTTACCTTACAGGATGCGATTCTCAAAGCCTGAGATGAGCAATTTTTGGAGCATAAAGCAGCGTACGTTTACCCATTTTAGCATTTCTCCAACTATTTTAAAGCTTAGGGCTCATTTGCACAAAAGCTGTGTCACAGGAGTACAATCCCTAAAGATGAAGGTTGCCACACCGTGGTAAAAAGGTGTTGCTGTCAATAGTCTTTATCCCCATAAAGCCAAATTGCATTAGTGTAATTACACTTTGTGTGAGAAGCGTAACTCCAAGGGAAACACTAGTGGCAGTACAAAAACTGTGCAGAGCTGGGTTTTACTCCCATAACTGTTGCATGAACACATCTTTGGCAGCAGCAGCGGTTTCCTGCAACCCACTGTGAATTATTACGTACTTTGTTATCCTTTAACTTTCGTAAAACAATGCATAGCTGCTCAGGCTGAAGGCACCATAGTCAATTATTAAATAAGACGTTGCTGGACTGGAAACTCCATCCCATTCTATTTGCACCCTTGGACTTTATCATACACACAAAAATATCCTAATTTTTGACGAAACACATGGGGTTTTATTGTAATTGTGAAAACCATGTCACAGTCTCCACGTGACTAGTCTTGGCTACCCAGCCCAGCACCACGCGCACATTTGATCTTCACCAGCAAATGATCAGCTGCATTCTAGAAAAAACGGGTGCAAAAGATAAAAAGCACACCTTTTAAATGGGTGTTATTTATATGGGTGCCATTTCATGGATGCTTTTAAAGGAGTGCCACAGCTAAAAGGCCACCCAAACAGTGACCTTGAAAACAAGACCCCGTCCAGACACTTGCCCAGCTCTGAAACACACTCTTCACTCCACAACTGTCCCACAACCACCTCCAGAAAGCCATAATGAAAATACTATCCCTGTTTTCAAAAGAATCCACACGTCAGAAGTGATCCAGAGACTAATATACAAGCGTATATAGACTAATTCATGGAAGAATAAAGGACAAAATGAAGTCTCCAGCCTGTCTGATAGGAGTTTCTACATGACTGAACACTACCGAGACCACCTTCCCGTAGGATGCTGAGCTCAGCCTCCCGAAGAGCAAAGAAACATCAGTTTTCGGGTTTACTGGGTCAATTACTATCCCTACAAGACCAGAAATTCACACCTTTCTACCCCAACCTGGGTACATGTCTTGGGACAATGGATGAGCAAGGGAGCAGGTTCCTATCTTCAACCATACCCTGATGTCTAATGGAAGGAAGTCTCCACAAATCTGAATCCAAATTTTCATCAGAGATTGGATTCACCTATTATACTAATTATATATAAAAATAAATATGTATTTAAAAAATAGTAAATACAGTGCATCAGGATTCAAGAGTTTTCTTCCTTGCTAAAAGTTTTGTGAAATTATTTTGTGTGCAAAATTCACAGTTATGGAAATGTGCCAATGTTTTGATCAAAATCTTTCTAACTTCAAGGACAACAGATCGGAAATCCACGCTCACACATGACTAACAGGGTTTGGATACCTCCACCTTTACACAAACCACAGGACCTGAAGGCAAAAAAGGAGCTGCCAAGCTTCTATTCCTCCCCTTTCACAGTCTATTCAGCAGAGATGATACATTTCAGAACAGATGTTTCACCCTCATGTGCTCACCCTTCCAGGGATTTTTTTTTTCTTAAATCACGCCAAGTTTAAAGAAAACATGACTTACAGAATTTTAAACATACTCCACAGGTAGCTTTTGAAATTTAATAGGTAGCAATTACTGGCAAAAGCTCTCTAGCAGCAGAGGAGTTCTCCTCCCTTTAATGTTTTACAGAAAGGGAACGTTCCCCAAACGTTGCTGTGGGTATTTTGCAGAAAGAAAAAGGCGATAGAAGCTCACTCTGCATATCCAGCGAGACACACGATTACTGAAGCAGCAGTGCTCCCGCAGCTCTCAATTCACTGGGAACACAGGCAGGACACGCAGTCTGCTCACCAGCACAACCACAGCAGATACGGTCCTACAGCATCAAAAATGATTAGCAGCAGGCGTTCCTATGGCAGGGTGTTACAAACTGTTCCAGTCCTTCCAAGTTTTCTCCTTTCCCCTTAAATTCATTGAGGCGTATGCAGCAAAACTTTTTTTTCCCCCACAGATTAAATCCTTAAATAATCATCTTCTCACGGTGCAGAAAAGCAGCATCTACCTACACCGAATGACTCAAGGGCACTGTTGCGCTCTGCTATCGCATCCCTGTGTGCAGACGGCAGAAATGGTATTGAACGTGGTCCCCTTCCTTCCTGGATTTAACCACTCATCTAGAGGCACCCCAGGATAACATCAGATTTGAACGTGAAGATGCTTTGCGATACTGCCCAAGCAAGCAGGGTTTAGTCTTGCAGTTTGCTTTACCTGGACCCGAAGCCTCTCTCGATTCAATAAATTTATAGGTCAAACAAACCAGGTCGGGCCAACGCATGTCTCAGGAGCTACATCAAGAAAGGAATCAGTTTTACTCACCTCATTTTCTTCTTCTCTATTGCAATCCAGCCGAGAAAACATGCAAAAGAAAACATAAAAAGAAGGTGTAAACATCAGGCAGAAACAAGAAACGTAACGTCAGATCTCTGGCACTGCAGACGGGACGGACCCAGGGACACAGAGCGAGGGTGACACCAACCCTACAAATAATTCTGCTGCAAGAGATGTCCCTACCAACGTCACCCAAAGGTCAGGCAGACACGCCAACCACCTCTGAAGGGGAGCACGGCGTAGTTTTGAAGCTCAATAATTTCAGTACTGATAATTCTGCAGGGACTTTGACAGAGCAAACCTTTTTCGAGCAAACTGCTGTCTTGGTGTTGTCTTCCAAGGGTCTGCAAACCAGCCAGAGCCTTATTTCAACAGACAACTGCAGACATAACGCAGATATAAAAATTGTGAAAATGAGATGTAGGAAGCTGAATTTGGTTTTCTTTTGATTTTAGTATTTTCCTTAGCAGCCCAGAAACAGTGAAAGCATCTGTTTCTCTCATTGCCAGAAATTAAAGATACTTAAAAATGCCATATTGCTGTATGACCTGCTACAGATCTGCAGCCCTGGCTATCTACCATGATGCTTACAACTAATTTATCAGTATTTTGGCAGCTAGCCGCTCAACAACGAACTAATGTGGAGCGTTACCTTGATCCCAACCCAACCTACCAATGTTCTGAGCCAACGGGAAAGCCCAAATTTTCTTTGCTTCCCTAAGTTCTTCACTCCAACACCAGGAGCAAAGCAGTTCCTCCTCCAAGGAAGGAGAAGGAACAAGAACAGGACTGCTCTCTCCTTGCTTCGCTCAATACCTGGGAGAGTTTCAACGAGTTTCTTGGCCCCCAAAAGAAAACTACAGAAGTAGACGTAAAAGTTTCAGCGATTACCAACACGCCTTAACCAAGATGTCAACAGCTTATCCATCTTTTTCTGTTATTTCCTCTATCAGAAGCCCAAAAGCACTCTCCAGTGCTTGAACCTTTGTGCTTGCGCGCAGAAAGCCTTTTCCCCATCTACCGTATAGATACAGGGAAAGCTTTCAGCTGGACTTTTGCTAAATTTTATCAGCTTTTCAACCACCGTTCGGCGCTGTCATGGTGACGTGGTGAAAGACTTCTCGCAGAAAAGGTTCACAGATTTCACTTCAAACGTCAGCTAATCGAGAAGTATCAGTTTCTGGAAAAGAAAGCCAAAGCTCTCAGTTTCTGCATAGCCCAGGCAGGGACCCGACGCGGTGAGAGCACGGCAATAACCACCTATTTCCCCATTTAAACCATCATCAACAGAGAAGCAGGAGCAACCTGCTAGAAAGACCTACCACCGGCGGCAATATACTACTGCCTCTACCAAGGCTCACGTCCAATTGACAAAAGCTTATTAATAGGCTATAAATTATTCTTACAGCAGCAAGAACAGGGTTTGTTTTCATTGAGGAAACATGAGCCATGAGTTTAAGTAAGCTGGGGAGTACACGAGGGCACGTTTGTGATTTACTGGGGTTAAGCAAGCCATGAATTCAAAATACTGCTGATGCAAAGGAGGTCAGAAGCCCTCTAAGAACAGCACTTCGACACAAATTAGCGCCTAAAAGGAGGTTTCATCTTTAGGATCACAGAAAGTGGAGTTTTAGACTTCCAGGACACCAACATTGTCGACAGTCACATATTTCGAGTGTCAAACGCGAGCATTTACAAGGGGTGAGAACAGCACTGAGGTCTAGCGCAGCCAAGACCCAACACGAACATTGGATCTGACGATCTTAAGGGTCTTTTCCCACCTAAATGATTCTGTGAAGACTCTGGATACATCCATAACCAGACGTGTCGTGATACAGCACAGAATAAGAACCAACAGATGAAAGCTGGTGGTCCTAAACCAAAAAAAGAAATAACTGCCTCTTTATACATAAGAACACAGATTTAAGTAGCTATATAGTGGGAGACAGGCCATGAACTTTAGTCTTTATAACAAATACCCTGCTGTGAGAGTAAAGTAACTAATGCCTCTAAACCACCCGTTTTTGCTCTTGTTGCCGAAATGTTGCATAAAACCAGTATTAAGCTAAAATGCTGGCAAGCACACAAAGCAGACGTCTCTGAAAACCAAAAGCTAAGAATAAAATTTTCCTTTCCAAGAGGGCATGCCTGCAAAACAGCGGGAATCGCGGCACGAGCCGGGCCAGCTCTAAGCTCACATCCTGCTCAAAGCTTGCAGCCGCAGCAGCAGATTTCCCGACGGAGACACCACGTCGGTAGAGCAGCCTCGGCATCTGCCACCTCCAAAGAGCCACTCCACGAAGGCGGACGGCAGAGCACCAGCACGGGCTGAAAGCAGGCAAGGAAACCACCGTACACTGAAAGGGGGGGTGGAAAAAAGCTCGTTGAGATCCTTCAAAACCCAGAGAAAAATCTTGCAGGGGAAAGCGAGCTGCGTTAGGAAACTGATGATCTTGCTGCTCTAAAGGCACTTGGTAGCGAGACTTGTCAGCCCTCGAGGGGGGGAAATTGCTAAAATTTGAGCAGCTTAAAGGGCGGCAAGTGAGAAATCAAAATAGCAAAAGATAAAAAACAGTTAAGAAGGGACAAAATGGAAGACGTTGCATGAATTAAACAGGTTGTTTAAAATAAAATACATAAGAATGAAGCAGATGTGACATTACTGGTAATGCATCCTGTGTAGTCCCAGTTGCCTATGTGAACCTATACGACGCCTATATGAATTTTAATTTCTACTGGACAGAGAAGTCATTCTGCCCCAATTACGCCCAAGCGCTTGTCCCTCCTGAACTCCCCTCCACCACCAGCTAAAGCAGCCGTGGGCAGCAGAACGTCGTCCCACCTCGCCACGGGCACCTTCGCGCAGGTTAACCCTAATAAAGGAGGTAGCTGGCTGGGGTTATGGATGCCATTTCCATTTCCAGCCTCTTCCTTTGCCCCAGATCAAAAAAATATAAATAGATTTCCAAAATTAGTGAACGCGTTCGCTGTTCGCTCGAAAAACCTATTGCCAAATTCCTCCCACGCTGGGTTTGGAATTACATAAAAACCCCCCCGGTACAAGCCTGAGGAAGGAGCTGGCACGCAGGAGACTCGGCACAACAAGAGCGTACGCGAGCTGGGGATCCATCCAAAGGCACAACCCGGAGGTTTTCCAGCAGGTTTCCAGCCCCAGAGGTTTAGAGCAATCCCACTTGTTCCCCTCCGGCCACACCTTGCTCTCTGCAGGTACATAAAAGGAAGACTGTTATTAAAATTAGCAGTGAATTCATGCACTTAGTGGCTCGTTTCTGCGAACGTCAAGAGAAAGGGCTTGTTAAAACCCAAAATAAAACTCAGAGCAAAACTGAAGACCTCTGCAAACAAGTGGTTAATAAATAAAATTTAAAAAAAAAAAAAGTAAAAAAACAGGGAAATGTACCACCTTTTATTTATCTACAGCAGCCCGTAGTATTAAAAAAAAAAAAAAAATCAGTCTGCCCCTAAAATAAAATTTAAAAGAACAATTCTGCCAGTCTGCCAGTTAGATCTGATTAACTAACGGCAAACATCAGCCAGGTAAAGAGCAAGATGTGCTTACACCCACCCCGCAAATGCACCACTGCACCCAAGAGCAACCACGGCAGCACGTAAATCCCAAACCCCCACCCCACACAGAGGAGTTTGTATTTGCAGAAAAGCCTTTTCTAAGGCTATGGACCCAGATTTCTACCAAAATTCTTTATATTTTAAATTTATCAATGGCCTGATATAGCATTCTTTTTCTATGGTTTTATTCCTTCAGCTTTCCTACTCAGGGAAACGTCCCAGGTTTGTCACGGGCGTGTTAATAAAAAATAAGGTTGTGTTTTAATTCTGAGGTTTGGCAGCTCCAGCATTTCTTAGACGCTTAAACAGCGCGACGTGAATGAGACACCTCTCCTTTTTCAGACGTAATCCACATTGTAATCGGAACTATTCTGCAGGCTTTGCTTACACCAAAAAAGCAAACAAAAAAAATAAAACGCCTTCAGGCTTCCGAAGTCTAAATGACAAATGCCGGTCTGCATTAAGACAAAACTTGAAGAGCCTCACCTGCCATGCGTCCTCTTTTTTTTTTTTTCCTTTTCATTTTTGTCTTCTTAAGAGAAAAATCTGGAAGCCTAAGGCTCTTCTTATCTAAACATCTGCAAGCCTAACAACCCTGCAAGCCCAGAAAGCCCCATCCCCAGCAGGCGCTCAGCACAGCTCGCCTTGAGCTGAGGCTGGGGTATTGTGCCGGCATTAGCACAAGGTCCATCTGAAAGCCTACCTGCAATTACCTGTCTTTCTGAAGAAAGGAAACAAAATGCAAAACCTCAGCGCTCACCCGGAGGAAATCCCAACCTCCAGACTGTTTTGCTTAGGCCAGGTTAGCCGGAGATGTCCTGCCAGCGTGGGGGGCGCAGATGGACTTCCATAGCTGCTCATGGATCCACCGGCACGTACCACCACGACCTTCATCCGCAACACCAGGGCTAAGCAAAGCAGACGGAAATACAAAGACCTCGGGGAGAAATTTGCAGTTCCAGCAAGATCCTAAAGCCAAAAAGGAAATATCTGGGCGGATTTCAGCGCAGAACGGGCAAGGTCTGCACCTCCCGGCTTCTGCCACCGCCGCACACCATGATGCCATAGATGATGTTCGCTCGCTGCTGCTCTCATTCAGCTCCTGCCACCCTTGAAACCCAACGATTTGATAAAATACTTACAGGTCTGAAGTGCTATCACCTGCTCGCTTTATTAGCCTCTAATGTGGCCAGCTAGAGATAAAAAACTAGGACAAACGTGCAGCCGTCCCTGTGATTTACTGAAATACGGTGCTAAATTGCCGTGAAATCTTTTGTCCAGAGGGCTGTGCTCTTATTGCCCAAACGCGTCCCAAAAATACTGCACC
This sequence comes from Burhinus oedicnemus, assembly GCA_008921705.1. Taxonomy (NCBI): domain Eukaryota; kingdom Metazoa; phylum Chordata; class Aves; order Charadriiformes; family Burhinidae; genus Burhinus; species Burhinus oedicnemus. The sequence continues at coordinate 355,444 of VFFE01007652.1, forward strand.
ACAAGCGGATAATGTACGACCAGAAGAGAGAGAAGAAAAAAAAAAAAAAAAAAAAAAAAAAGAAAAAAAAAAGCAGCAGGGAAGTTAATAGACAATCCTGCTCCTTCCCCCAAAAAGCCACGGACAGAGGAAAGGCTAAAGCACACCCAGGATGGGGGGGGGAAAAATCACTAACGGTATCAATCCCCTTATTTAAACAGAAGCTTGAAAGCAAGCCAAGCTCTCCACAAAATGAGGTCAAGGTAGCTGTAAGCACATACCTGTCCCCGCAGCACATGCCCCGGCTCCAGCCCTCCCGCCCCCCGCTTTCCGAAATCAGCATTTGCTGCTTTCTACAACATTTTCTCTGGGTTTGGGGTTGTAAGTCTGGAGCAGGGGAAGAGCCAGCGTTTCTTCCGTGCTGAAATACGAAAGAACAGAGAGGACTGAACACGCCAGGAAAAACAAGTAGCTGAATCTACGGAAAATAAATATTTCTTCTTTCATTTACAAAAATGGTAAGGGCTGAGTGACACCCGGCACGGTCACATGTATGCCAGAAAGGGATTTTTCTTTTAATATAGATTATGGGATACTGGTATATGGAGTCACCTGTAACCATCGGTGAACGCTCCCTCTTAATACACCCCCCTGAAATGAACTTTATAAATGAAGAAAAGCCCCAGACACGAGCCATTTCAACAGCAGGCACGAAGAAGATTAAGAAACTCCACTGCTGTGCTTCCACGTCAGGCCAGCCCAGGGTCCCGCTTCTCACCTGGCTGGAGGAGAGCCACCCAGAGCAGATCCCAGAGGCGTTACAACACAATATGGAAAACTTACAGCGCTATGGATTTTTTTACTATGAGCGTTTACACTCCGTTCTCCGCAGCTGGGGAAAATATAGGCTAAAAAGAAAAAAAAAAAAAAAACAGCACCAGCTAAAATGCCTGTTCTTTGCCAGCTGGCACCGCTGGCAGAGGGACTTCTGCTCAAGCTGTGAATTAAGCGCCGGGTCCGGCGAAGCCCGTGCAGACCCTTCCCGGGGCAGGTCCACTCGACAGTGACCAAACCCTAAAGAGAAGGGAAAGAAATAAAGGGCGAAAAGAATGATTTTTTTTTGAAAACAATTTGGTTTTGCTGCTGCTCCTTTTGCCAAGGAAGGTGGGTCAGAGAAAAGAGACATCGGCAGGAGCACGTGAAAAGCTCCTGGGGTTGAGGGTTTGGGTTTTTTTTTGGCCAAAGCTTCATTTACTAACTATCCAGCTATCTGTGTGTTAATAATGTTACCGTTTTAGAGAAGCCAGGATCTTTTGCTTCAGGAAACAGACCCGGTTAAAAAGAAAACAATTTCCAGTGGTCTCCAGTCTTCTGCTCCAATAAAAGCATCGCAGCATCCCTGCTCCTTCCCCAAAACTGCCCGGGAATTCCCAAACTCACCACCACGCACACGGCTCCTGCTCTTCCCTTTCTGCTCAGTGCCAGGGCACGTCTAAAGAAGAAATCAAGTTTGAAATCATGACAGCAATCATCATAAGCAACGCTGTTCCCATGGCAGCTGGGAAAGGGATTTACCGACAGAGCACCGACACGGCGAGGGAACGGACGAGGACAGACAGAGGGACAGAAGAGCGACGGCACCAAAAAGAGAGGGCACAAACCCACAGCTTAACTGGAAACCACAGCTTCTGGCGCAGCACCATGGCAGCATCAGTCCTTGGAAAGCTGCTGCTGCCTCCTCCTCCTCCTCTCGGAGCAGGGAAGGAGAGATTTCATCAGCAGCTTTTAGACTTAGCATCCTCCCATCGACAAAATTTAAATGGGATCACTTTTCAGGTAATCCCTGCCTCAAAATCACCTCCTGTCGATGCCATCAGGCAACAAAAGGAAACGTTTCACACGTAACAAGGTACTCTTAAACTGCATTTTCCCTACCTGATGCAATTAATTCCGAAAATGCGTGGACACCCCCGAGCCCCCTGTCCATCCAGTTGCCCCTGGGGAGGGATGAGGCTGGATCTAACACAAACTCAGTTTATCACCTCCAGCGCCTCCAGCAGGGGAAGAGGCAGGACGGCGTGACACAGCTCTCTCCCCGTTGGGTACCACCGGCGGGATGGACGGATACAGGAGTTGCACAAAGAAACCCCAAAACCACATTAAACCCAACGGTCCCCGGCAGCGGTACAAACCGGCAGGGCGCACTGCCGGCATCAGCGCGCACCGTCACTTGCGGCGTGCCAGGCAAGCTCGTCACCGCGCTAAACCACCTCCGCCGCCTCGCCGAACAATTCCTCACAATTCAAAAGGCTGAAATTAAAACCTCCTTCCCACGGCCAGGGTTAGGCCAGGCTTAAAAGCTCGGGGTCGGCTCCTAGCTCTGCAACAGCCTGTGCGCAACCTGCACAAGTCACTACGGTGGTTAGCCCCGTTCCCAATCTTATGGGTTTTTTACCTGCCCCCCCCCATCCCATCTGCATCTATTTCCAGTCTCTTTGGGCCACAGACATTTCCACACACCTATATACGGTGCCGGCGGCAGCAAGGCTGCGACGCTGGTTTAAGCGGAGGCGCTTCCGTGCTACAACCATACACCAAGGCATTTCTACCAGCACAAAACTGCTTTTAGGACAAAGTTTGTGTTACGTATCCCGGCTACCCCCACCGCATGCCCTGGGGATACCGACCCTGCAAGCCAAAACTGCTCGCCACCACCAGAAGCAGCAAATACCTTGTAAAGCTCTGCTGCGGATTTGTAGTAAAAACCCTCCGAGTTCATTAAGAAAAGGAGAGAAAGCAAGTGCCAGCCTTCTCCCTCTCGTGTGCGGCGTCTGACCTGGTCACGTCTGACACAGCATCTGCAGGCACTGCCAGGTTATACACCAGTAACGTTTCTAGGCTCAGAGGGAAAAGGAATTAGTGGAATTAGTAGAAAAAAAAAAAACCAAACAGTTTGTTTTTCAATTTTCCTCAAATCCCATCCCATGCAATCACCAGGCTGCAAAGAAAAAGTTCAGCGTGTGCTGAACTGAACTGCTCCTATTAAGTTAAAAGATGTGCGATACCAGGAAAATAATCTCAGTATTTAAATCCTGCTGAAAAGCAAGTGGCAACACTCAGTGTCCAGGCAATGCAAGGCTCAAGTTCTACCGACGCTTCTCTAAAGCCTTCCTCTGCAGTGCCGGGGGAAGCAGAGGAAGGCGAGGAACCTGAAAGCATACTGTGTTTTTTAAAAGAATAACAATCAGAAATATCTAAGCTGACTTACGATCATTAGCACCCACGGCCAGCACAGGGCTTCACTCTTGGCAGAGAAGTCAGCAGCTGGGGCCGCTGGACGCACAGAGGCTTCCAGGCTCCATCTGGCCCCAGCGATGGCTCTGGGTAATCAGGTCTGTGTGCTAAAAAGGGGGGGAAAAAAAAAAAAACCAAACCAAAAACCAACCCCCAGAGCAGAAAGGCATTGCCCCTCCCTGGAGGGCAGGCACAAGCTGGGGGAAGGACTCGCTCCCCAGGGCTGAGCGGGACCCCTGCCCCAGCAGCCCACGGGCTCCCAGGCTACACCGCATCTTCTGCGGGCCACTTCTCGCCCGCCGCGTTTCTGCACTGGGTAAAAACCGGGGGGGATTCTACCTTTCCTTCCCCTCCTGCGCCCGTCAGCAGGAACAGGACCTTCAGCGCCTATCGCCATCCCGCTTCACTTGCCGGATTTTCCTTTCCTGGGCCAGCAAATTCCTTAACCTGACCTTATCAAGACATCACCAAGCCTGCATGACAAATAACCCCCTCTGGCACCGCAGGGCATCTTTGTCTCCTAAAATGCCTTGCAAATAAAGATTTCTCCCCGGTGCAGAGGGCAGGCTGGGCTTGCAGAAGTCTACCTGCTTCAGGAGAGGGCTAGCCACACCGGTGGCCTCGCTGGTGGCCTCGGGGAGGTCTCCCACGACCCCAAAGAGACTGGTGTGACCGGGTGAGGTGGCAAGATCTGCACTGGCCACGCTGGCAGGCAGTCGCACGCGTGCCACCCACAATGTCCGGCGTGGAGATGTGTCACCTTCCTGGTCCCCTCTCCCCCGAAACAGAAAGCAGGCAGGAGCAGTCCTGTCCCCTGCGACCCGAGCAGGAGAGGTTCTGGAAAGATGTATCCTGCAAGCTTCACATGGAGGTAAAAATATTAAATTTTCGTGTATTTTTTTCACCTTGAGTCACCCTAGCGAGATCACCTTCTAACTCACAGGCACGCACGTAACACCAAACACTTCCATAATTCACCAGATTAAAGTCTGCGTTCACAAAATGTCCCGTCCTTACCCTAAACTCGCCCCAAATTTAACAAGAAGATACTTTCCCCACAATCAGGTGTCCCTAAATTCAGACGTCGCAGGGTAGAAACGGCAACCCGCACCGCGCTCCCCGAAAATCTCTGTTGTCTCAGTGCGGTAAATAAAATGCTGCAACGCCCCAGCCAAGTTGAAGGTTGCCGCTTTAATATAAAATCCTTAACGTATTTATTTCTTACGTGATTATAGATGAAGTTTAATCTTCTATTACAAAACCTGCCCGGCAGGTTAAGTCGGCAGCGGGAGACATCTTGGGAGCCGCTCTCAATTCAATAAAAGAAAATAAACCCAAGCTCCCTGCAAGACCAATTCCCGGCAAAGCGAGTGCTTTAAATCAAACTATTTTAGTGAGATTAAACCCAACCTCACACGGCAAGAAGAAATGAGAGCTAATGAGTGAAAACCTGCACCCTGCTATCGCTCCGCAACATCGCGGCCGGTTGCTGTGGCAATGCTAAACACAAGGTGATACCAGGCAGGCAAATTATTGTAGGAACAGATAAATTCAACCCCCTTCAGCCTGCTTTATACCAGAAATTTGCAATAAAAGTGCAAGTTGGGAACGAGCTGTGCAAGCAAACTCCAAGCACTGGGCTGGGGTGTTTTTTCTGTTGGACATCGATGCTACGGAAGGCTGCAAATGTTAAAAAGACTTGTTTTCCGCTGAGAACGACACGCTTTTTATTTCTAGTTGCAAAACCTCCCCTGATGCATTTCAAACAGAAAGGCGATAATACAAGTACAATGTGGAAACTGTAAAATCTTCAAGTAAAGCCAGCGGGAATCCACGTTTGGGCCTGAAAATGGTGTTTAAGGTCAAGCATCGCTCAGGGTCCAGCTCCTGCCTCAGCCCCAGCCCCACATCTCATCAATATTTTGGGTCAAATTCCAACTCCTGGCCCACCTTTCACCTGAATTTCAGGTCCCGCTCCACATCAGTCCCTGGGCTCTTTGGGGAGGCGCTCTGGGGGGTGGCAGCCTCCGGGATGGATCCCGAAAGGCCGAAGCTCGCTGGAGAGCAGCAGCTGGAGGGATGGAGCGTTTTTATGGAAGTTTACCAAAAAAAAAAAAAAAGGGAGAAGTCAGGAAAAAAGTGAAGAAAAAGAAAATAACCTTTTCCAGTCAGTGTCCTACCAAACCTGCAAAAACCAGAGCCACGCTTTGACTTTCTCAAGACTTTCCCTCCATGAATCCTACCAGTTCTGGCAAGGAAAAATGAAAACGAAGCGTAGCCCGGGATGCTGCAAAACGGAAAGGGCACCACTGCTCCCACCGGCCCCACCTGCGGGGTTACGTGGCCGCACAGACGCCGGGGTGGAACCCCCAAGGATGATCTGGGCCTTTGGACCGCAGCGTTTCGGCTCCTACTCGCTTCCTGCAGCACCACGGAAGTAGCACCAAAGCGGCTTGCACAGCTCCACCGGTACACCGCGGCTCGTCTCCTTAATAAATCGCAGTAATCATCTAAATAATCAAATGCAGGTAGTCTATTAATTGGGACAAAGGTCAAATACATGTGGCAAACACACTCATTTTTCTTTACGTTTCTACATCTATTAAAAATAGGCGTTTATAAATCCTCTCTCCCTCTCTGTCTAAATATACACATAAAGAAATTATATTTAGAATTACGTCACCGGCTCTCTAAGACAGGACGTCGAAGGAAGGCTGTCACCCATCCACTTTAAGGGCACTCTGAGCCATTGCAAGGAAAATACTAAATTGCAGAGGGAAAATAAGAAACACTTAAGACAAGGGAACCATCTGAAAGCCTTTTCCCTTCAAAAACCAGGGATTCCTCCGACTCTTTTACAAGCAATCGCCTAACCACAGGATTTAGGAGAGCTGAGTTTATGTATTAGCCGCTCTTGCATATTAAGTGTGGAGTGTGTAATTATCCATGCACGTGTCCAGGTGACTAAAGGTACATGGAACAACTTGGAACTCAAAATATATCGCCTGGGTAGCCTACAGCTGCTAAATTTCCTCATTTTTGAGAAACCCAACTGCTTGAGCACACCCTCCCAGGGAGGCATCCCGAGGCCACGACTCTCCCTGTCCCGTTCACACACGTCATTCCACCCTTAGTCACTCCACCGTAGAGGAGCACCACTGATCCACAGACCCAAAACGTTAAAAATGAAAGGAAAAAAAGCATTCCCAGCATGCTCACACACAGCCAGCTCCTGGAAAAACGCATGTTTTTCCTATTTCTAGGCATCTGGATTGGCAGAAACCACAGGGACCTCAACAGCTTGAAGCCAAAATGTGGACCTGTAATTTTTTTTCCTCCCTTTTTTAATTTTCCCTGAAGCCAAACACTGTGGATCTACCCCGCCTTTGCTGCACGCCGCCTTTCTGGACCACAAGCAGATGGAAAAGGAGGAATGACAGAGCGGTGGGTGGAAGCTGCCCAAGGTAGCTTGAATCCAGGGTAGAAGGACAAGCCAAGATGCCCTCCTCTCTCAAAACCCAACAAAGATAGGAAGACCCAAGGTTGGGTACCAAAAACCAGGGAGAAGACGAATTCTCCAAGAGCAAAGCTACAAACCTCGGGCTTTGTTTTTAAAAGAACTGGGCAACAGCACCAAAAACGTGCCGTGGATGAAGCAGGAAAAAGGCAAGAGAAGAGCGGAACAGGCAGAGCTGCCCCGCGTCCACATCTCTTTCCTGGAGATCCCCTACCTGAAGATAAATGATCTCATTTAATTTGGCTCCACTGCAAGCAACCAGCCTCAGAAAGGTCGGATCCAGCCGGGAATTGCTTTAAGACAACATCAAAAATAATAAATCCAAGTGAGAAATCTGTCTGATAACTTACTAGCCCGCCAGGTGAGCAAGCGAAGGTCTCCTCCCATGACTGAGACAAATTCAGACATATAGAGAGAATTTTCTTTAAATAAACTAACTTTTCAGAGCCATTAAGGCTTCAGCGTGGAGCTGAAAAACCCTCAGGTACGCTCAGGCAGTGAACGCCAAGTTTGTCCCTTACTACTCTCGATTTCGCGCCCCGTGGGACCACCATTAGTCTCCTTAATAAAGGGGAGGAGCATTTGAAGGGAAACGCAGGTGTAAAACCGAGCCTTTCCCTTCCATTAGCTTCTCCCCGATGGATACAGTGTACTCGAGGACCTGAATTCAGGTATTTAACCACAGTATGTTTTGCCACGAGCTTCCGCCTTGTGCCAAGGGCACTGATCTTACCAATTGCTTTCCCTACAGAAAAGCAGAAAATAGAATCCAGATGCCAACGAGAAGCAAAACAAGACCAAGTCCCAAAATGGCATGAACGGTGAACGGCTCACAAGTCTCCACAGCTGCAAGGCGCATTAAAAAAAATAAATAAATAAAAGTAGTAATACCCGCAACTGAAACCCTGAATTTTTAGACTCTTTGAATCCGTATCGAGTCACACCCCAAAATCATTGGGGTGTTCAAATACACTGGCCCTAAACGCCGACCCCACCAAACCACCCATGTGCACCACCAAGCCCCACCAGCATCACCGGCCTGCAGAGATGCGGGACGGCAGGAAGACCATCTTCCCCCGAAATGGAGCTAAATTCAAGCTGGGGAGGTCTACCTGCAGCAGAGTGCAGAAGCAGCAGCAGATAAATATATATCAGCCATAGGGTGTGCAAGGGAACCTGCTGCAGCACCTTTGGTTTCCATCGTAACATGCAAACACCAGCTGAAGAACTCCCCGAGACTCTCAACCCGATCCATCTCGCCCCGTGCCATGACCCCACCAACGTGTCACTTGTTTGAGAGGATCCTCCACCCTCGGTACGCAGCGGCCAGGGATGATCTCGGTGTCTTGTCGAAGGAAGCTCTCACTCGTCCCAGGTTTGGCTGCATCGGCTGCACCACTACAACTCTAGTAACAGCACGAGGAGATGAAGTTTCTTCTGCTTGCAGCCTATGATACAAACATCCATCAAGTAGGTCCAGGTCAGTGTTGGGCAACTCCATGGAGAAGCTGCAGACCTCACATGGAGCTTGGCAGTGGCTCCGAGCTCAGGGACTCAGCCTGGCCCCAATTTGAGCACCCAAAGAGGCGAGGCGAGCTGGTTCTGCTGGATGCTGAAGTTCTCAAGAACTTGAGCTCTGGCTGCTGAGTGGGACATGGAGAGTGACCGACCAGGTGAATGCTGGATGGAGTTTCTTTGCTAATAGGAAAACTCGGGCAAACACCACCAGCATGTACTCAAGTCGCCTGTAGTGCAGCTCCCCGACTCAATATCCCACCTCCTACAGCCAGCGTGGAGCTCCACCTCAGCAACAACGATGCCTCACCGTTGGCAGTGTTCAAGGTCAGGTTGGACGGGGCTTTCAGCAACCTCATCTAGCAGAAGACATCCCTGCCCATGGGTTGATGATCTTGAAAGGTCCCTTCCAAACCAACCCACACCATTCGGTGAATAATGCTGACCCCGATGGTTTACCGAGCTCAGCTCGTGTCACTGGGCTGCGACCAGCACCCTCCAAGCTCCCAGGTCCCGCAGCTGCACAACTCTAACGCTACGAGCTACAAAAGCAACTCCTCCAAAAAACAAACCACGCACACCCCTCTTCATCACAGCCCCCAGCGGGTACGGGACTGGGGGAAGCCACCGCCTTCGGCAGCACCAAACGTCCCATGGCCGTCATCATTTGTTTTTAACCGCGCTCTCCACCGTGGCGGCCGACCACACTTTGGAAATACCGAACCAGTTCCTGGGACGCACCGTACGAGACATTTCTAATATCGCGACATTCGAGAGGAGGGAAGGAGATGATGAACCATGGGGTACCCCCAACTCTGAAGAAAACCATCACTGAGCTACTACAAATAACCCTTTTCTCAAGCTGAAAGCACACGCGCTGGGAAGAGCACGTCCTAAATAAGACACGCCATCAACAAAGCGGCGAACTCGACTCAGACACGCAGTGAGACGCCAGGCTTCGAGGCAGGCACGGGGAAACAAGGCTCCTAAAAACATCTGAACACCTCCTGACAGCTTTCAGAGTCCCAGCCGGGAACACACACCCCAAGAAACTCCAAAGTCAGACCAATAAATTAGTATTTCTTTTAAGAAGCTGTTAGAGAAACCCCTCTGGCTTCTTTCAGGAGCCCAGGTTTGAGACACTCAAGACTGTTTTGGACAACGAGCAGCAGCATGACGCCTGGTTTGACACCAAATGCCACGCGCTACCCCAGCCTCCAGGGACAGGATTGCAAAGGTAAAATACCTAAATTAGGCTAAGACTTTCTGGCCGGATAGTAGAGTTGTTTGAACCTGAAGGGTCGCTCAGGATAGGACCGTCACTCCCCGCCAGGGTTAAGCTCACGTAAATCAGATGCAGAGCTTGCTCCAGGCTCTCCCGTCCCGGGAGAAAGGCAGGAGCCACGTCTAGCGAAACACAACCTGGATTCAAAATTAATTCCTCAGTCTCCCACTAATTTTAGAAGGCTCGGCCGCAGGCATCGTTTCAGCTGAAGCAGATCCTCAGCTGCTCCAGGTGGGCACAGACAGAACTCGGCGCATTCGCTCAAAAAGGTTTGCTCTGCCGTCCTTGCTCAAAACGCGCCATTTTTAGCTTCGCCTCCAGTCCAAACCGTGGCACAGAGGTGCCACACGCCAGGTGTCTGCCTCCTTCCACCCCGGCGCCGGCCGCACGTCGGGGATGCCGCACGCGCAAAGTTTACGAAGCACCCGAATCCTTCGCGAAGCAAGTCTAAAAATGTAAAAATAGCGTTCAGGACCAACAAGAAGGAGGAGGGGGGGGAAGGAGGGGAGCGGGGGGGAAGAAACCCCACCGCTACCAGCAGGAACTGAAGGGCTTGCTGAGAAGAAGTAATAAAGCCGGCGACCCTGGCGCGATGTCGTGGGGGTTGGTGAAAATCCCCAGCGCTGAGGAGAACCAGAGTTCACCGGCCATTAGGCTGCTCCCCCCCTCCTTTCGCCTGGCTCCTTCCTCCTGTCAGAAAATGGGGTCAGGGCAGGGGCCGACCGGGAGGATTCAAGGGGCGAAATAAAGCTGGGACTCGCACGTCGGTGGAGGAGGAGGGGGCGAATAAATAATAATAAAAAAGGTGCGGAAAAATGCTCCCCCCCCCTCCTCCCCTTCCCGGGGAGGCCGGGACACGTCCGCACTCACCGCCCCGCCGGCCTCCCTCCGCGGGGCACCGCGCAGCCCCGGGCTCCCCGCCGCCCCCGGGGGCAGGGGAGGGCGGCAGGGCAGGGGCGGACCCCCCGCCACCC
>VFFE01007652.1:366027-408538 GCA_008921705.1 Burhinus oedicnemus
GCCTTAGGCCGCGGTGCGGGGAGAAGGGAGGGAAGCGGTGTGGGCGGCCGGCGGCGCGGCCCCGCGCTTACTCCGGGGTGGGGTGCTCCGGGTCGTAGAAGTCCCCCATGGTCGGGCGGGCGCTGTCGGGGGCGGGGGGGCAGGCGCAGGCCCCTCGGGCGGGCAGGGCCGGGCCGGGCCGCGCCGCGCCGCGGGGGAGGCCCCCTCTCCGCCCTCCGAGCCCGGCGGGGGCTCGGCTCCGCCGCCCGCCGCCTCACATCCTCCGCCGGGCCCCGCGTTGCAGCGGCCGCCGGCGGGGCCCCGCCATCCGCGCCGTGCCCTGCCCTGCCCTGCCCGCCGCCCGCCGCCGAGTCCGCCCCGGCCGCCCGGCTCCTCCCCGCCGCGCCGCCGCGCCGCCGCTCGCCAGCCCGCCGCCGCTCCGCTCCCCCCGGGGCGGGCAGCCGCACCGACGGGGACGGGGACGGGGCCGGCACCGCCCGCGGGATCAGCGGGATCTCGCCGGGATCGGGCAAGGGAGTCCCCGGGGCCACACCGGCGTCAGCCCCGGCACCGCCGGCATCGCCCCCCGGGATCACAGCGGGATCACCCACGGGGTCACCGGAGCCACACCAGGCACCGGGACCACACCGGGGTCAGCCAGGGGATTGCCGAGATCCCCCTGGCATCACTGGGACCCCACTGGGATCAGCCACGAGATCACCGAGATCCCTCTGGCATCACTGGGACCCCACTGGGATCAGCCACGGGATCACCGAGATCACCCCGGCATCACTGGGACCCCACTGGGATCAGCCGCGGGATCACCGAGATCCCCCTGGCATCACTGGAACCCCACTGGGATCAGCCACGAGATCACCGAGATCTCCCTGGCATCACTGGGACCCCACTGGGATCAGCCACGGGATCATTGGGATCACCCCGGCATCACTGGGACCCCACTGGGATCAGCCGCGGGATCACCGAGATCCCCCTGGCATCACTGGAACCCCACTGGGATCAGCCACGGGATCACCAAGATCTCCCCGGGATCACTGGGACCCCACCAGGATCACCAGTGCCCCAGATCATCCACAGCACACCGGGATGATCCCCAGGATACCAGCACCCTGGGGAACTGGGATCACCAGCACGCCTGGGATCTCCCGTACCCCGGGCTACCAGCCCCGTCGGATCACCTGCAGCCCAGGACATCAGCACCCCTGGGATCACCAGCATTCCCAGGATCTCCCCGGGGATCTCTGGCACTCCCAGATCACCTCCAGGATGACCCCAACTCCCAGACACTGGCACCACAGGACACCAACACCCCCGGGATCACCGGCACCTTGGGATCACTCCCAGGACTCTGGCACTGTAGGATAACCCCAGGATCTCCCCCAGCATCACGGGCACCCCTGGGATCACACCTGGGACAGCCTGGGATCACAGCCTGGACACCGGCACCACCGGGCCCCCGCCAGCTGCCCAGACCCGCTCTCCGTGCCCACCCCACTCCCCTGCTCTAAGGAGGCACCCAGGTCTCCGTGTCCCAGGGCCATGCCTGTCCCCAGGCCCTGCCAGCGCCCAGGCTGCGTTTCAGAGAAAAATGCCACAAAGTCACTAAAAACTCCTCTTGTCCTTTCACAGGGTGTTTTATTTCACCAGCCTCCCAAATCCCAGGGAGAGCCCCTCAAGTGAGACAGTGCCGGAGCACCCCAGGATACCTGCCTGCTTTCGGGGTGCAGTAGGACCTTCCTGCTCACACGGGAGCCTCAAAACTACATTTGCAGCATCCAAAATTGAGATTTCTTGCCTTTTTTTCCAGATTTGGGACCACGGCGCAGGCAGCAGCAGTGCAGGGACATATGGGGACGGGGTGGGTGGCACCAAGCAGCACCCACGCGGAAGCACGAGGGGGAAGCAAAGGAAGGGTGGATGGACGAGAAGGTCGAAGGAAGGCATAGCTCAGTTTGTGTGGAAGCGTTTTCCTGGGAAATGCAGCCTGCATTGAATTTCCAGCAGCTTTATAAACCTTTGGAAAGTGATAATTACAAAGAAAAGGTGGTTTCTAGGCTGTTCTCCAGAGCACTTCCAGGGAGCAGGTGCCGTTACAGTAACAGAGGTGAGCTGCAACAAATTGGGAGCAAACCGAACAGCTTGGACTAATTAATTTTCCCAGTGGTCCATGTAAACGGGGATGGTATGTGGAAAACCTCTGACCCGGGATGCTTTAATTCATGGCTGCTCCCACCATGGCTGGTGCCGGTTTTGGCCACGGGGGCTGTTTGTCGTTTGTCCCTCATTCCGTCGCTCAGCCTGTAAAACTCCAGCCAAGTGCCGGCAGGTTTTCCAGTAAGCCCCAGTGATTCCTTAGGCTTTGGCCAGGGCGTTCCCCATGTCCGCAGAGCACAGGTGCTGCATTTTGGGGCTTTCAGCATTATTCTTCCAGCTCCCCAAATAATTTCGAAGCTCTTGGGGCTCCCCAACCTCCTGGAGCGATAAAGAAGCAACTCCTGCCCGCAGCGGCTCTGAACGCAGACCGGACCCTGCACTCAGCAGCACCCACCGGCTGGAGCGACACAGGGCAAACACCAAGGGCCACCCAAAACACGTAGCAGACACGAAAATCGTGGCCGACACTTTTACTCTTTGCAGAGACAAGAAGCAGAAACCCCAAGGAGGAGCCGGACCCTAAGAGCTCCTTTAAGCCAAGCCCACAGCTTGACCAGCACATATATACGTACATATATAAGGGCCCATACGTGGCTTCTCGGAGCCATGGCTCTGGTACCGACATGGAGAGGAGCGACGGAGGAGCCAGCGCTGATGGCAGGTTAGGTTTCAGGAAATGCCTGCGATCACAGAGCAGAGAGGCCACACGCATGCTGCTGTCATTGCCTAGGCGGGTGTTAAATTAATATTTGTTGTTTCTTTACCTTCTCCAGGCAGAGCCGTACGCCCAGACACCAGGGCACCCAGCGGCACGGCCAGCCCACGCGTGCGACTTGCCCTGCACCCTGGGCTAGCTGGGTGTTGGAGGGAGCCCTGCGAGATCTCGCGTCTCTCATCATTTTAGGTAAATCGCAGGACCGGCCCAGCTCTGCCGCGGCAAGGCTGATGTGGTCATGAACCGTTTGCAGCAGGAGGAGGAGATGGGACTGTCTTGGCTGGGTATTTGGTATACAAAATTCCCTGGCATGTGCCAAGCTGGTATCAGCTTCCCACCTCCACTGGTGCTGGAGGAGGAGGACTTCCAGGAGGCCTTCAGCTCAGCGGGCGAAGATAACAGCAGCCTGGCAAAGCAGCACGGTGTCCTCTGGAGATTTCCAGTTGGACACCGTGATCTCCCCCTGGATCTGAATCGCTTTCTCGGAAAGCGGTGGGCGAACACTGCCCTATTCCTGCTGCACTGGGGCGCGGAGGCTGCTGTAAATCACCGCTGCCGCATCTAACACCAGGCAGCTGATGGAAACGCTCCTCTGCTGCATGCGTCGCTCCAGCCCCTTCCTCTCTCCAGGAGGGCAAACGCCCCGGGGTTGCTTCGATCCAAGGAAGGACTCGCTCTCACCCAAAACTGGCTCCTCAGGATTCACCTTGAGAGGATCAAACTAGCAAAGATGTGACTTGACACATCCTTGAGAACAAGCCCAGGAGGCCGTTGCCTCCGGCACCAGGAAGGAGGGAGGCAGAAGCAGCGCAGGTTGTCCACAACACACCTCTCTGTCGTGACGCTGCGTTTTCCGGAGACGCTCAGAAAAACAAGCGTTGCTATTTGAACTCCCTGGCTTGCTTCCTGTCTAAACAGCGGGTTTGATTACCAATAACCGTCAGCCTGGCTGCACAAAAGTTGGGTGGTGGGGGTTTTTTTCCTACTGTTTATTTTTGATAAATCTATCACGGACATGAACGGAGGGCACTTTCTGAGGTGACGTTGCTTGTATTGAATGCCGGGTTCCAGGGTGAGCCCGAATCTGCTACACGACGTGCAGAAATGACAGGGGCTTATTCTTCCCAGCAGCTGTGACGAGCCCGGGTTTCTTGTGCATTTGCTCGAGGGACGACATGGTTCTGGTGTACGTGTGCTGGCAACAGAAAACAAAAGAGGATTTTTTAACACAAGCTTGGTTTTCAGAGTCAAATTCTCACCAATAAAAGCTTTTTTCCTGAAAAAAAAAAAAAAAACCAAAAAAACCCACCTTCCCAACCTTCCCACACGGTGCTGGAAAAAGTTGCCCAAATAAGCCCCATCACACCAGCATTGCTCTACTGGTGGCAGATCCCAGCAGGCCCAAAGGAGGGCACAAGAAGCCCTGAGAAATTCTCCTCCCAAGCACTGAAGGGCTGGTTTTGAGATATTTTCCTTAAAAATGTTAAACGATACAGTTGTACAGCCCTGTTACTCTTATAAACACCGGATCTTTTTGAAGTCCTGCTGAGCTCAGGGCCTCGGTGGTATCTTGCCAGGAAGGAACTGGAAGTGAGAAGTGCTGAGACTGGTTTTTAGCAGAAGACCAGCTGAGATTACCTTTTGATCAGTCTTCATTTTTGCCTTGTAGAACGAGACCGAAGCCGGGCAGGCTGGCAGTGTTTTCTCCTGCATCCGCTCAAACCTCTCCTGCTCGTCTTCCTCCTGCCAGCAGAAAGACAGACAGCACTCCATGTGAAAAACACGTCTGGAGACACAGAGATCAACTGATCCTGTTTGCTGCATTGAACGCTGATTCAACAACCTCTCCGAAGCCTTGGAAGTGAGAGGTCCTCCCTTCCCACGCCTTAGGTGAGCAGATTTGGGCACGACTTTGGGCAAAACCCATCTGCAAGTATAAACCCCCAAAGGGGGTTCCCTCAGGTGTCTTCTCATGGCCATGCTCTGCCCATAACTACCCACAGGATAGTCTCCCTTCCACTGCAAGATAATGTCACAGCTTGAAGGAGGTCTGAGCTTCAGCGTGGTCCCCCCTGTGCCCGGCTAGCTGAGGTCCATGCCCATGCTTCTCCAGGGAACCACCTGGAAGGCATGAGTGCACTGAAGAGGAACACGAGTTGCACTGAAGTACGACTTTTTAAGATATCAGCTTGTGTATAATGTTTGCATGCCAGATTTGAGGATAGCTCTAGCAGATTCTTAGGTCACCTTCTCTGGGAGTTCATGAGTAGCCTGGAGAAGGTGACAGTGAAATTCTGGTGTGATAAAAGGGATATGGCCAAACTGAACCAAGCCAAGAGTAAAAGATGCACACCCTGAACAAATGGGTTAGAACAGTAAATGAAGAGCCAGTCTGGAAAAGGGAAAACAGTTCTAAGTAGGAAACAAACCTCCAGAGAAAAATGAGGTGGTTCCCTCCCAGACCCAGTACGGGCCTCAGCACAGCCAGTGACACTGACTGGGAAGCTGCAGTGAACTGCCCAGTGAAAGGAACAAGAGAAGAAACCAGCACTGAGCAACATTACCAGGGACACTGTTTATCCTCCGCCTGAAGATTTCTGCCTGTAACATCAACAACTTAACACAGCTGCAAAGCACTGCTAAAAGGCATGTTTCATCCATCTTTGGGGTTAGAATTGATGTGATGACAAGAAATCCAGGGCTGGAAACCATTAAGGGAGTTTCTATGAATATATTGAGTAACTTGGGTTAGTAGAAGTGACTACTAGTGAGAGATTTCCTCTTTTCCCCAAAGAGTGACATCCTGGACTCATGCAGTCAGTCAGGGTTGTCCTGTTGACCTCATTACGTGCATCACTTTATCCAAAGGGGGTTGGGTTGGGTTGGTTTTTTTTTGCTCTTTCCCATACAGGTCCGTATCTGTAGCTGAAATCTTCCCCAGTCTGGTAGATCACAACATTCTGTTTAAAAATAAACTCGCCACATATTTTTTTTCTCACATCACATTTGTTATTCATACTCTCCAGGGAACTAATTCAGTAGGATGGGAAGAACCTGCCTCTGATCAACTTTAAAACCCTTCACCTGCCTTCCTAGAAGGGAGTAAAGAAAATGCTTCACTGAGATTTACAGTCAAAATAATCACACCTGGAGACAAAAGAGTTCCTTTTCTGTTTTCCTTCTAAAAAGCTAAAGCCATCCTGTCCCCCACTACACGTTGGCTAGAAATGGGGCTGTGCATTCAGGAAAGGGGTCACACAGCTCACACCCTGCTTATTCTCTTTTCCCAAACACCTGCAGATGCCCCCTGCCCCTGGTGGGGATGAGCTCCTAGGAGAGATGGACCTAGGACCTGTCCCTGCAAGGTGTTCTCTGCGATCTGCAGAGGTTGAGCAGTAATAATCATAGAATCATAGAATCGTTTAGGTTGGAAAAGACCTTTAAGATCATCCAGTCCA
The DNA here is from genome assembly GCA_008921705.1 of Burhinus oedicnemus. Lineage (NCBI taxonomy): Eukaryota > Metazoa > Chordata > Aves > Charadriiformes > Burhinidae > Burhinus > Burhinus oedicnemus. The sequence goes on from VFFE01007652.1 coordinate 372,352, forward strand.
ACCATTGACCCTACTCTCCCAGGTCTGCCACTAAACCATGTCTCTAAGCACCACATCTACACGACTTTTAAACACATCTAGGGATGGTGACTCCACCACCTCCCTGGGCAGCCTGGTCCAGTGTTTGGTAACTCTTTCAGTGAAAAATTTTTTCCTAATGTCCAGCCTAAACCTCCCTGGTGTCACACCTAGAAAGAAAGGGCTGATTCCCTCTTGCAGCCAGGGTGGGATCTCCCTTCTCCCTCCTTGCCCTGCATCACTTCGTGGTGTCAGACAGAGTGGAAGCACTGCCACCACGTTCCTGTCAAACAGCATGAAGGTTTTGAGTCTGACATTTAACAATGAAGGACAAAACCTGGAATGAATTCAGAGCAGAATAATGCAAAGAAGCAGCCTGGTAAATGAGAAGCTTAAGAGAAATGTGCTTTGTCAGGAATGACAAAAGACGCCGGTTACCCCAAAGTGGTGGTTTCTAAACAGAGGGCTGGCTGAGTACCAGTTGCCACAACATGAAAGACAATAGTTCAGCTGTACACATTACAGATCGTACAGACTGGAAACAAGCCTCCCAACTACCCCTTGCACCTCTGGGCAGTTTGCCCGATTACTGATAGTCAGCAGATGACTGGGTACTTCAATCACTCTGTCCTATTTTAGCCTTTTAATGGTAAAGCTAATGTGAAAGCAAGATGTATCTCCAGATAGTTGCTCTCTGCATCATAGCAGATAGCATTTCAACGCCAGCCACTCTGCTTAGAGAAAGGGGCAGAGTTGCCATGCCCTCCTCCTCCCACGGGCTTAGTTGTGCCCTCATTACCATGCCACGTGTGGTTATCAAGGAGAATAAGCAGAGCTGCCAGGACAACTCACCAGGCACATGACTCTGTTTATGGGAATCATTCCAGGTCTGATGTTGCCACCGGGCTTCAGAGCTTCCTGCACATCCTTGGGGATAAGGAAGGACTCGCTGTACCAGATCTCAAACTCTGCAAAGCAAAGTGGGGGGCAATAAAGAGGGCCGTAATGACCAAAGAGACAAGGGTGGGTTGCTTCTGGCTCCCTACCTGTGGGTCAGATGGGACCTCAGTGCTCTTAAACTCTCAGATAAGACCTCAGAACTCCATGCTCTTTTGAGTTTCAAACTATTAGAAAAGTTAGTTAAAAAGGACAGGGCACCGTCAGCTGGCATCGGCTGTGCCGAGGCAGGCTGCTGCCTGTCCTTGCTGCCTGCGAGGTGGCTGGGACGTGGTGGCTGGCCCTGGGGACAGTCCCCTGGGCTTGTGGAGCCCGAGAGGCAGCTGGCCGCGAGGTGGCACTGCTCCTGCGTCCCGGAGACATGGAGCCATCCAGCTTGGACCTAGCCATTTTGAGTGGTCAGCACATTTGGAGGTCAGGTTTCAATTCCAAATGCTAAAGAAGCACAGCCACTTTCCATCCCATAATAGCCAGTGATAACACACAGCAGGTGCTGTGATGCAGCAGGAATTCTGTCCTTATTAATACTGGGCATTTCCCAGATGCCTGCCGCGAAGCAGCTGTGCTCTGCTCCGTTCCCCTGGCACATTTCCCCATGGAGCGGGAGAGCCCGCAGCCCCCGAAGAAGGCAGTGCTGCCCAGGAGGGACCTCAGGAACGGAGCTGCTTTCTGTCACGGAGTCATGAAGGACAAACAAGGTTAAACGCAGAGCCCTGCTCTTGCTGGGCACTGCAGACGTGATGCAACACCACTGACTTTTTACCCTGGTTTGAGCTCGGAGATGACCTCTTCGCTCTGGGATGACACAGATAGTGAAAGAGTCCATGCCTCTATGTTTAAACAAACAGCAAAACACCTGGACCACCCAAAAAGTGCCAAACCCGGGTCCAATGCAAACCGGTGGCAAAGTTTCCGCACAATTACGATTTGGCCCTGTCTACCTCCTGGAACGAGCCATGCATTTCTTTCAGCGTGGGATGCACTGATGGATACAAGTTGTGCTCTGGCAAGTTTGTAGAAAATGAAGTGTTGCCATGTGCACAGCATCCAAATGTTTGGGACTCTGGCATTCGTACACCTCCTGTCTTCCATCACGCGGGACAAATCTGGGGGATACGGCAGGACCGCACTACTGTTACCACAGACTCAAACTGAGCAGCCTGCAGCGAAGTACACCATGAATTTGCACAGATCACCCTGAGCAGAGGTGTGACTCATCACCACGAGGGTGGCGCTCGTGAAGAACACGTTAAAATGACCAAGTTCTGCTTCCTGCCAAGGCGCCCGTGCTGCAACACTGGAACCTGAGTAATGCTGATCTCACAGAGGTACAGAGGAGACATCTGCAATCCAGAGCCAAAGCCCTGGCCCAATGCAGTTGGGCCACCATGAAATCAAGGGTGAGAACCAGGGCCATCAGTGGGAGCATTATCGTCAACTTCATTGTGAAAGGCTTTTACCCGCAGCATTGCATCTAGCGGTGTGACCAAGGAGCGGCATGTCATTATCTGTGGGAGAGAATCTGCAGCAATTCAGTGTTATGTCAAAAAAACCCACCCAACCCAACCATCCATAAAAAACAAGTCTGGAAGGCAACAAGAAAACTGACAACAGAGGATGACAGGGGCTTGGCTTACATGCACCGTGTCTCTGGAGTGCTTCAGTACTGAGCTGCTGCCAAGCACCCCAGCTAAACTGGAGGCTGTTCTGAAACTGCCCTGGCGAGCCAGTACCTGAGATGAGTTTGTTCCGGCACTGGTCCACCAGATGCTGGCAGTACTGGATTTCTGCCTTCAGGTCCTGCAGCTCAGCATAACCAGACCTGTACTCTTCCTTCAGGTCCTTCAGCTTCATGATGAGTAAAAACTCCTCCTCATCAATTATGATCTGTCCTTTCTCATCAACATACTCTCCTGCAGGGTAAGAAAAGGAAACGAAGGTTTCTTATGAGGGTGGAGAGGGATGAAGAACAGTCATTACACTTCGAACCACACGGTAGTTACCCAGTTATACTGAGGTTAACCACACAATTGACATTTCCTTAGACACGCTTTCTACAAATAAATACAGCGTTGGAGTGGTGTGGGGCAGAAATCACTGGTGAACTCCTGAACCCGCTCAGACATCAGTCCTCCCTGGGCAGGGACACATGCAGGTGAAGAAGAGGGACCAGACTGCAGAAAGACACCCACATGGCAGCCTGCTGGAGGGTATCACCTAGAGCTTTTATGGCTCCTGCGGAAAAACTCCCTGGGCAGCCATGGTAAGGGTTTTTGAGGCAAAGGGCCGGTCAGCTCTTTAGGGACAGTTAAGCCAGTGCTACTTCTCTATGACAAACACCTCTTGTTCTTGATTTCCCTCAAATCAGTTTATTCCTGTGCTTTCCAGCATCTACAATAAAACACCAGTTGGTAGATGTCATCATAAAGAGCACAGGCCCAAAAGAAGCGATGAGTCCATGAAAAGACAGACCCTCACTTGGATATGGATTCAAGGTGATTTGCTCATTATTTAGCCAAAAGAGCATTGCATGTCACAGGATCAGACCCTGTGGGAAGAGGCCACTTGCAAAGCATGGTCATAAAAGCCTCTCTGTAGGAAGAGAAATGGAAGCCAGTAAAGCAGCATTCACGCTGGGTCTGACTTTCCAGCCCTCATTCCCTAGTCAGGGCCTGCTTGCTGGTGACCATTTCTTTTCTCTCTCATTCCTTCTTATTTCTGCTAATTGCCTAGCAATAGTTAAGGCTGCGGTTTCACGGAACCGAGTTGTTTTGCTGTCCTCCCTGCATGCAAGGAACACCACTGCTACTTCCTCACCACCACAGGCAGAGCACTCCAGACCACTCTGCTATTAAAGCCATTTTTTTCGGGTTTCTCTCCATGCCTGGAGGCGTTTCTTCTCCACTCCTCTGCAGAATGCAATAGCACTGACTCTTGGGAGCCCTGCTGCAGGGAGCATGAAACCTGACACATTTCCTAGTCTCATCCAGACATATTCCACCTATTCCATCTTGCCGCAGCAAAGCAGGAAGGCACTTACCCCATTTTTTCCTCTAGTACCTTGCTGTTTGGGATTTTGACTTTCATAAACCAGACCCTAATCTAGATGAAATCAAGCAGTAGGAGACGCAGTACATCTCCACCACGATAAGGGCAAGCCTGGTACCTATGATTTCTGCACTGTGCTGACCTGCTGCATTTGTCAGCAGTACGCTGCCTGATCCGTCAAAGCGTGGGGTGAGGAATCAACCTGGCTGCGGCTCACCTCACTGGCGTAAAGCCTGAGTGGCACAACTCAATGAGGCTGAAGTGTGGAGGACTCAGGTGGAGCAATCAGGTGGCAAACCACAAGGCCAGCTGCAGAGCTGGGGCGTAAAGCCCGGCCTGCCCCGCTACCCTGGCAAGCAGCAGTGGTGGTCTAGTGGTCTCACCACCAGAACTGCTTTGAAACCAGCGGCTCCCCTCCTCTGTCAGATTCTCGCTGGCCAGTCTCCACACAGCAACTTACCCTGCTGCCACCGCTCCCGCTTCTGAGCCTCCAGAGTCTTTTTGATGCTCTCTATCTCACGCTTGATGAAGTTGATCCTCTGCGCTACTGTACTGCTTCTCCTCTTCCTGGCCAGGAGGATGCTTTTGTTCTCTTTAAAGATCCGGTTGATCTCACTTCCGCACTCCTCCTTAAACTGTTCAAAGGCCACTGGTTTGGACGGAGGGGAGCTGCAACAGAATTCAAAGAAAACACCCACAGACATGGTCAGTTTGTTCTGCCCTGCAGCGTGACACAGCTCATGGGAGTGGCCATAGCTGAGGTTTGTGGATGGTATTTCAAGGGGCCCTTTGAGGATCTTGCTGTGCTTGCTGCACCCTGGTACCGTCTCTGTGCCAACCTTCATACCCACTTTCCCCCAGTACTGCTCCCAGAAGAAAGAGTTATTTACAGAGAAACCACATTCCTCAGGAGATGCCTCAGAATTGAGTCTTCCCTGGAAAGTGGACCTTTAATGGTCTGAATTTTCAGAAAAATAATGAATTCTGTTCCACTCTATTGTTAAACAGAAGCGTCTTTGATCTTTCCTCACTGGATCCCAGCACAGACCAGTCACCTCTGCCAACCAAATCCCATAGCTGCATGCGTTGGCCGGCTCTACAATGCTGCCGCCCATGGCTTTTAAGTCTTGCCTAGTTAGAAAGGCTGAATTCAGTGGCATGTGCCAATCCTGACTTTTCCATGAAATGGCTTTGTTGCAAACGTGCCCCCGTGAACACCAGCTCTTACTTCAACACAAACCACACTGGGCAAAAGGAGAGTCCCTCAGGACGACGTCACACTCCCACGGATGCTGCTCTGTGCTGCCTGAGGTTGCTCTTGGTGAGCGGGCTGCGTCTGGCAGCAGAAAGTAGCTACAAGTCTCCACATTCCTCAGTCTAGACCGGTCAAAGCAAAACTCTGACTACTGCCTTCCCCTGATTGACCTCTTAAGGGCATTTTCAACCTCCTCAAAGGCTGCGTGAGACTGCTTTCCGTGCCAAACTGCTGGCAAAGCGCTGTAAACAACGGCCGCTGGGCAGACTGCCACAGCTACAGCTTTGACAGCCAGCTACTGAGCTACTACAGCACTCCGAGTTGTGCCCTACGCAGCTGCAGCAGCAGCAGTCCCTGCCAGGCACAGGACTAAAACACACGCAGAGGACATGGAGGAACACGACAATGTGTTAAAGTTCTTCAGGAGTAAATTCTGAGACAGCTTCACTGGGTTGCTCTCCCTGGGCGGCAGGAACAAGCAAGGACGGGTCATCTACGACACTGGCAGTGGAGGTGCTCGTAAGACTTCAGAGCTGCAGGGCTTGCAGCTTGAGGGCTTGCAGCAAGAAAAGATGGCTGGTGATGGGAAAAGCGGTGTCCGGACTGGTTTGTGTTGGGTCCTGGCTGAGCTGCTGTGAGTTGAACAGCCTCACGCTGTGGAGCACATCTTCCTGGAAAAAGTCCTTCAGCTTGGTACCCGTAGCATTTTTTACCCCATCAACTCCACCCAGAATGAAATGCAATTCAGTGCTGCACTCCCATGCTAAATTCTTGCCGTGGTACAAGCAGATGGCTGGCACGTTGCTGCATTTCTGGCTGTTCTCCACTCTTCTGTCTTGATATGACACCTCCTGCCATGATCTTATGCAGCTATTGACCCCTTTTCATGACTGTGGGAGAAGTTGTGGCTGGACACGAGGTCTCTCTGCACTTTTACTACTAACCAAAAGGTGAAAAGTGCTGCGATCTTCAGAGACTTCACACTTAATAGAGCAACTGCACAGGACAGAGCTCAAAGCAGATGGAGAAGATGACCGCCACCAACATACTTTGGTACGTAGGGTGTCCATACAACCACTGCTGTCCTACAATGTATTTCTGCATCCAAGCAATAAAGATCTCTGAATCTCTCCCCTTAACTTTGAAGCAGGTAGTTGTAGTAGGGGAACGCAATGCAATCACCCCGGTGTAAACCACCCTCGGGCAGAGGGAATATACTCCCTTACAGAGAAAGCTTACCTGGGCCACTGGGAATCCTCTACGGGAGCTGGCTTTGAGAGCTCCGCATCAATATTTGCTGTATCCTGGTTCCTTGCTCCCTCTTTCACATCCAGATCCTTGGTGGAAATTATTACCTGACTTTTTGATGGTAAAAAACCATCCAGTTCTCTCCCAGAAAGAGAGGTCCCGATTCCTTCCTTCCTGACAGGGGCAAAAAGATGAATCAGTTAATTAATTTCTTAATAATAGGAAACTGGAACCAAAACGTGCTGCTGGTGCTAGGTTTGCTGATTCAAAAACTAGCAGTCTGAGGTAGCTTCTACCAAAGTTTGCAGTGAAATAGCTACTGACAAGGAATAAGATCAGCCTTGTTCTCACAAATCCTTACTTCCTAGAGTAGAGGGACTGCTTTGTGTAGCAAATACTACAGAACCCAGCAGAGGCTGGACTAGCTCTCTCGAGAAGGATCACAAGGACAACAATCCCACCCTGTCTGGATTGAGGCACACCTGCAGACAGGATAACCCTCTTTACCTTCAGAGGAACCTACAAACCAAATCCCCTAGGATTTGATCTAACACCACATCTAAGTCAAGCCCAGCTCTCTGTTCTTCTCCCTTCACAAACACCACCAGCCTTGTCTGCAGGGGACAGTGTGACTTGAAAGAGACGCAGAAAAGTGCTTGCTAAATCGCCTTCCATCTTCCTAACAAAAGAACTGCACAGAGGAGTCCACTGTGTCATGGGGATACTAATGCCTTGGTGGTTCTCCTCCTCTCTAACACAAGGATTTTGGGGAAATGTCAGGGAGGAACCAAGCAGGTGCTCTTGGCTACAGAAGCAGTTGTAGAAATTGCCAGCGCAGTGACCTCATTTCTATAAATTGAAGAATCTTTCTTGGTACTGCTTGTTCCCCCTTCCCTCTCAAAATCCCTTCTCCTTATCTGTTCCTCTGTCCACTGTCCCTGCCTCCCTTTCCACTTAGCACATCTCCTTCCACCTAACACTTTAAAGAAAAAACTGCAGGTTTAACAGTCTTCTGATGACATCACAGGACTGTTACCCTGCCTTCGTGTTCAACTCTCCATCTCTCTCATCACAGGCTAACCCTGTCTGTGCTGTCTGCAAACTCTTCAGCTCAAAGCTTGTCCACCCTCTTGTGTCCACAGCTCACACCCTGCGCAGCGCTCCGTGGTCTTAGTTTGTCCATAACAGACACACAGACGAACCGTTTGCAGTAAGTCTTCCCCATAACAGAGGTTTGCCCTACCACAGGCTGTGCCTGCCGGCCACACACATTCCCCTAACATCCTTCTGATGGTGTTGCTGGTGGCCATAAGGACACCGCAAACCCTTCCAGCACTATGCTGGAATGTCATCCTTGAGGAAACACAAAACTTCCACACAGCCACTAAGATGGCTTCGTCTCTGCCTTCACAGAATCACTGGAGTTGGAAGGGACCTCTGGAGATCATCTAGTCCAACCCCCCTCCCAGAGCAGGGTCACCTACAGCAGGTTGCACAGGACGGTGTCCAGGCGGGTTTGGAATGTCTCCAGAGTTGGAGACTCCACCACCTCTCTGGGCAGCCTCTTCCAGTGCTCTGCCACCCTCAAAGGAAAGAAGTTCCTCCTTCCTTCCTCCATCACACCTTGACTGGAACTGGCCACTGCAATGGCACGTTATCAGAGAAAAGGGAGAGCCGTCTGGCTACTTAACTCACTTGGGCTGCTCATTGCTTTTCCTGGATTTCTTCTTCCCACCACGTCTGGAGGAAAAAGTGGCAGTTCTAGTCTCAAAAGCCTGTCCATCCTCTTCCCGCACCAAATGGCCATCTCCGTCAACCACACCTTCCTGGAAACAGAAAGAAATAAAACACGGACCAGGAAGCATTAGATCTGAAGCTGTCTAGACCACAAAAGCTATACAGCCCTGGTATTTCAGAGAAACACATCCTATACAAATGAAGTGAAAACTAAAATAGGACCAAAATTATCCTCAAACTCATATGCCAAGTGTTTCAGCCACTTAGGGGGAGAATGACTTGGGTCTAGTGTCACAGAAGTAAAAGCAGCCCCAGAAGTCTTCATTTAGTGAAGATACATAAGAGAATTATGTTTCCCATACTATTTCTCATATTGCTTCAACTATAAAACAGAGGGGTCATTAACCACTAAAATCTACCTAAATCAGGTTTCAGTTTTGTTTTCCACTTCTTTAAATAAAGACTTGAACAGGCCTGTTAGAGACCATGTGCTTCTCTGTTATACAACTGCTTTGCATTTTCCCTTCTGCCTTTCTTCCAAAAAATTCAAAGTATCTTCAGTTAAGCCACAGGACAAGTATCCGACTCTGCATAACAGATAACGATTATTTTATCTGCTGTACTGGGTAAAAACAAGACAAGGAAATAACCACTTCAGAGAGAAAATATGTCACAGATGGAAATAAGTACTGAAAAATAGATTATAAACTATAAGTTAGAGTCCATGTCTGAATTTATGATTTACATGTGACACATTTACTTTGCTCCAGAAATTACAAGGATTAAAAGAGGGATCTCAGCAGAGGCAGGTGATCTGACCCCATCTTCTACAACTGACTGACAGACAGGTCACCTTCTAGTTTGTATTTTCTTCATTCCCATTTAATAAATTATTCTGTTCAGATAATGGGCCTAATCCTCTGCTGACACGAACGCCACTTTGTTAATTGGTGCACCTCTGCTCTGTGCAAGTTTTTTGACACACTCATCCCATTAACGTTTCTGAGCTTCAGATTTCCAATGGGGAAAAGTTGAGAACTTGAGGCAATTCACGTTTCAGCAGCAAAGGAGCCAATTCTAAGATGGATTCTGGGGCAGGCTCAAGCACCAGGCATTACCTTCTGAACAGCAGCAAAGTCATTTTTGTCTATCAGAGTGTACTTGCTTCGTAATCTGGCCTCCACTTCACGCTCCTGTTGACTAAGGCAGAAAACAGCCCCTTACCATTGTGTCCAAGGAGGATTGTTTCATATGTCAAAACCTGTAATACCTGCCAAGAGCAGATTTCCAAAGAAAACCATCTTTTACCTGTGATCTCATTTCCAAACACCCCACCTTGCTCCTTCTATTCCTCCCCTTAACTGTTGTAACCTTTTGCCACTCTTCTCTTGCCTTCTTTTTTCTATGATGTTCCTCTAGGCCTCTTAGATACGGAAGCTTTTTGATGGCTACTTTAATACTTAGAGTAACTTTTTAATGGTCCGGATCAAATAATATTACCTCTGTTCAGTTCCACCACCTTACTTTAACCTAGTGATTACCAAACTGAGTGATGTTTTCACTGAAAGGGAAGGGGTAAAGCATTGTCAGTAGGCTTAAGTACACTATACAAGACTGAAAATCATTCGAGAATCTGCAAGTTAAAAAAGACTAAAGCTCACTGTTTCAGAACAATAAAAAGCAGTCCCAAGTTAAAAAGATAATAATCAGGCAAAATTTTACTTTGACACCCATTTTGGTCCTGAGTCCCAGCAAAGCCTGATTGCCCAGTCCGATGACGTACCACAGGCACTTCTATTTACAGAAGTTTCTCGAGGGCAGGCAGGTTTTCTACAGCCACATCCCAATGTCACCCTTGTGAGCAGCAACCTCTACTGCCTAGCCAGACCACTGCTGCGGTACCTAATACCCTTATTTCTCTTTATTCTCTTCGATTTCATGACATGGAAGCTGCTTGTCCTCATTTTTAGGATTTTTTTTCCAGCCTGTCATTCACTTCCCCTCCTTCAGCCCAAAAAACAACCTTCATCATCCACTGGTGAATCCACTAGGACAAGAGGTAACTGGCACAAACTTGAACACAGGAAGTTCCATCTAAACATGAGGAGGAACTTCTTTCCTTTGAGGGTGGCAGAGCACTGGAAGAGGCTGCCCAGAGAGGTGGTGGAGTCTCCCACTCTGGAGACATTCCAAAACCCCCTGGACCCCGTCCTGTGCAACCTGCTCTGGGTGACCCTGCTCTGGCAGGGGGGGTTGGACTAGATGATCTCCAGAGGTCCCTGCCAACCCTGGGGATTCTGTGATTCTGTGACATTTTCAGATAGACACTTTCATGCTTTCTCCCATCGCACACCACACATCAGAGAGCACCTCGCTGGAAATAGCCACAGAGCCTTCTTATTATGCTCCTCCAAATTGTTTTATGACCTTCCTTTGCCACGATTTAAAAAAAAAAAGTAAATCTGATGACTTTTAGATGCTGGTGTGGTGAAACTGTTCTAAGACTGATCCCTAAATCAGAGAGGTTTACCATCAAGAGCCTTTGCACATGACTTACGAGCCCTGGAAGGTTAGAGGCAATACTCTTCTTGCGCAAAGGCCAGCAGAATTTGTCCAGAATTGTGTTTTCACTTACAAGTTATTGCCTGTACTTCATAAAGATTCTTCACTGATGTCATGGTAAGTGTGATCTCGCAGACAAAAGCTTGGTGGAATTTCTAAACCTTACTGTGAAATGCATCAACTTTGGATATCTTACCTCACAATCAGTTTGAACTGCTTAAACACCTCCTGGACTTGCCTGATGTTGACTATCTGAGGAAGAGATGGAGACAGTGAAGATACAGGTAAACATTTCTATGCTGTGGTCAGCTGTGCTGATTCAAATGCTTCAGAGCGTGAGGACTCTGCTTTCTACTTGCTGGGTAGCCACACTGAAGGAGAGTTACCTTTATCCTGCACTCGAGAGTCAGGCTGGAGGTGGACACATTGCTCACTCTGAGGAGATTTTTAAAGAGTGAGGAATCTAACAGACTGCGGTAAATTCCATGGAGCGCACAGCTATCAACGTAATGACTGATTTACAGTAATTTTACAAATGGCATCTACTGGCCTTGCAGATTATGATGCTACTTCTCTTTTCACTGCTGCCCAAGATGGCCTGAGTACTTGGAACTGCCAGAGCACTATCTTTTGTCCTCTTCCCCATGGTAACAGATCAGTGCAGTCGAGCCATGCTGCTGTCCCTGTTTTGGAGATGATGAGCAGAGGCATGGACAGACAAGTAACGGGCAGTCTGTCGCTGAGCAGGAATCGGCACTCGGCTCTCCCAAGGTCCAAAAGACTGGACTAAGCTATGAAATGCACTACTTCTGTTCTCAACCCTCTCTCTAAAAGATTCTTCAGTGCCACTGAAGACGTCCTTCCCTGCGTGAAACTCCTTAGTCCTTCTCTACCTTCCCTGTTCCACACCCACCCGCATCACATTCAGCAGCCCAGGTCAAACACACCTTCACGTAAGCCCTTATTCCGCTCCACCCCTGCCTGCTGTGGGGAGAAAACAGGGACTTTGAGAGAAGATAATGATTACAGGGAACGAGAAGGAGTGTCTCGAGTGTTTCATTTAAACTAAAGGGTTATCTAACTGTTTGGAAAACAGTCTTCCAGCAACTACTGCACTGTTGTCACAGTGGCTTCTGTTCACAACCAAACAAAACTTTACAGTAACTCCGAGTGTGCGTTTATGACTTCCATTTTCTTACATTTTGCTTGTTTTCCTGTTTTCCCCCATGGGAATTTGTATACACAGGACTTTTGCTGTTCTTTTTGCAACCATTTGCCGGACAACGAGTAGTTTCAAGTTGACAAAGCCTGCCCTAATGAACCTGTCTCTAAGTGACTGGACATATTTTGGCAACACACCTTGCAAAGATTTAGTTTGTCACTGGCAAGGCAAAATTTTGACATTAGTTCTCTAAAGAAGTTCCAAATAGGCCGATTCAAAGGGTTTCAGGACTGAGGAAAAGTCTTCTCAGGCTTCCAAAAAAGCAAAAATGGAATGAAAACAAGGACAAAGCCCTTAACATGAAAAAAAAAAAAAAATTCTGTAGCACTTTTAAGGGTTAAAGACAGACTCTAAAGACACTTTCCTTGCTTCTGTCTTGGAGTAAAATGGGATGGAATCAGCATTTAAGTCCTTCTCTACTAGAAAGTTACTTACATCAATTTCATCAATGTCTCCTTTTAGGTATTTGTGGACTTGAGTCTTAATCGCTGCTACCTGGATGTCAGTCAGAGGGTCATAAGTCACCAAAGAACGATTTACCTAAGAAAAAAGGTGAACAACTGAGTATCAGTGAATTACAAAACGCTAAGCAGGTGCTAGTCTGGCAAACACCTGACATTGCTCTACGGTGCCCAGGGAGGCCTTATGTTTAATTTCTGATTGTGCCTTCTCGTCATCTAAGTAGACGGGACACGGAACTTGGGAGCACGCTGAAAGCGATGCGTTCCCCTTCACATTTCAACCAAAGAAGAGGAGGACTTCCAGAGCTTGAAAGAAACATCTACAGTGGATGGGGACTGAAGCTACAACACAGCCTCACCGCATGGGATCTTCAGAGCTTTGCCTAAACCCCAAAAGACTATGCTGGAAGCAGAATGAAGAATGCAATCACATTGGACACTGAGTTAACTGATCCTACTGTAAAACAAAGATCATGACAAAGCCTTCCATAGGTCCCATCTAAGACAGTGCAGCCTATTCCTTACCAAGCTGTCATGCATGGCCAGTTCCTGCTTCAGAAGAATAATCTCCTTCTCCAAAGCCTTCACTGTCCCCTAGCAGGAAAACAAAAGGGTGAGCAAATAACTAAATGCTACCGGAGAAAAAAACTGCTGAAAAGCAGCATTAAACTGGCCGCTAGAGAACATCACAGCTGCGTACCAGCTCCCCCAGGATCTGATGTCAGGTTTGCATCAGTGAAGTTGTGAGTCTGGAAATCGTTTTGCCTTTCATTAGCTTCCAGCAAGACAGCTTCAGTTGTGTCCTGGGCGTACTGCCTGCAGAGTCAGCCTAAGCCAGCAGAAGAAGGGCCACCTGGCTTTTAATTTGATGCTTTCCTGATCTGGTACTGTAGGGGCCATCAAGTTCTGGACTATGAGATATTATCTTGAAAGCAAAGCAGCATGCAGGTGTCCACTCTGACCCTCACTGAGTTCTGACATTAAATTTAATAGAGTCTCCTGTGGTGGATTTGATTGAATTTCACCATAACAGGGAATATCTTCAAGCATTCACTATTTAGAATGTGTTTCCAGAAAGGTGTGGGTACACAAATCTCCTTGGGATTCGGTGAGAATTGGATACTGAGCTGCTTTTTAAGTGACCTGCTGAGCATCAAAGCACAATAGCTTCCTTAAACACTACTCTTTTGGCTATTGTTTTCCACTCCACACATCTCAACAAAAATGAAAGGGACCAAAGAGGAAAAGACAGTTTGTTGAACAGCTTCTTCTGGAAGCTGTCGGAGGAAACTCCCCAGCTGTTTCTCTGCTTGTCAGTGAGATCAGGCCATGAAATACAGCAGGGCTCTCCCACACCACGTATGTTACGGACCAGATAATTCGAAACTTGTTCTTTGGGCTATGGGTAATTGACAGCTGCCAGCTCTATTTCAGCTGTGAAAGTGCACTCTGGACATCTAAAATACGATGATCGTTTTCTTTAAATTATTTCCTTGTTTAAACAAGTTTTGTATTTGCGGCAAAAATGTTATGTTACCAGCAGCAACGGGGATAAAGCTGTGTAAAGCTGCAGGTCGGACTGGAGATGATTTCCCTGCACACCAGGGGAGTAGTCCGCAATATAACATCTCTGTTAAGAGGTGAATCTTATCACAAACATGAAGGACTCCTACATACGCAGTTGAAAGAATTACCACGCGTGAGATAAGATGTGACTATCTGCATGACTGTACCCTCTAGCATATTCAAGGTAACTGTGATTAAGTATCAATGAAAAAAGTTTAATACTAATCTGTTTTATCATATACCTAAACTCAGCAAGTGTCAGCTTGGCTGATGAGTGGTAATTCATTAAACTACAAAATTTCCCTCTGGTTTTTAAGGTCATTATCCTAAATGTTAATGAACCTTGCAAAAATATGCCTTCTTCTGTTCCTCTCCTCTACGTACCTCTCGGTCATATGTTTCATTGATGACTGGCTCTGTTGTGATCCATTTCATTCTGGTAGCAAAACGAAGAGAAGACAACTGAAAAACATGTTTTTTAAGTAACTGAAAGAGAGATTGGCAAGGATATAATTTTCATAATCTGTTACTACTTAATCATACCAGATCCCAGAACACAGGAATACAAAAGCTCTTCAACTGCAGGGAGCAGTATAGGATTTCTCATTCCAGAAGCGTATCTTCTACTGCTTGCTGGCTTCTCTGTGATTAGCCAGCTCCAGATCACGTCTTTGTCGTTGCTGTTCTGCATGTGGACAGCATTTTGCGTACCCCAGCTGTGATCTCAAAAATACCCACTCCCATTTCTCATCGAAATAACACTTACATCCTAAAAACTCCAAATCACACATCAAGGGCCTTCAAGCTTAATTCCTGCAATTGTGGTACCTTGAGAGTAAGCCCCTGCAGGCTGAAAATCCTCCTTTTGATGCAAAGTACAGCAGCTGGCTCCTCAGTAATATTATACTATAACATAATTATAATATAATACAAGTTTCTAGAGGCTATCGGAACACATGGAGATGATAAAAACAACTCTGCCTTGAAGACAACTGCGTAACAGGTGTCTGTGTTTATCTTTTTTTTGCTACATAAAACTTTCTTGGCAAAGTGGTTCCCTTCTCTGCGTTACAGATGTGGTCAAGTCGATCCAGTTCACACAGTGAGACTTTCACCAATTCCATTACTTTGCAGGTTAAAAAACCCCTTACTATTAGGAGGTTACTCCTGATTCCTGAACCAGCCGAAAGCCCGATGTGAACTGGTGCAATTCCATCGACCTCACTAAGTGATGCACCATTCAAACACATGCGTAGAGTTGAACCAAGAATAATAATTAACATTATCCAGCGTGCTTAGATTTTAGCCTGCTCTGTTTCAAGCTCTTATTTGCCCCCGGGCCAGTTACCACTCGTCTGTTTGCTTTGCATCACAAAGCAGGCTGGTGAGAGCAATCTGTTTTCTGAGCCTTTGAGATAAGATGAGCTCTCCAATGTTTCTGATGAATTAGGCAGGATGTTTCTCTGGGATTCCTGCCACAGCCCTCCGGAGACGATTCTTTAAGCCCGGCTATGGCCAATTGCAACAGTAGCGGGAACAAGACTTTAATTCTGCAGAAATCAGTTGAACTTACAGTCTCTTCTACATGCACAGCTTCCCCACAGATATTTGCCACTAGGACAGTATTGCAGTTTCCCCCTGGGAGAAATTAAAAGGAAAAAAAAAAAAAGGCAAAGAATATAATTTGGGGTTTTTTTTGTCGTTTCCTTTTCTGGAATGTATTATGTTACGTGCCGACTGAAATAGAGAAAAAGCAGCAACAAAGAACACAGCCAGTTTGTAACTGTCCCTCTAAAGTTCCCGTGGGTGCAGAAACACAGTGGCACAGAATGACTTAAGAATAAAGGCAAACTGTGTTTCTCGTGTGGCGGTGATGCAGTAAGAAGATGGGAATACAAACTGTGAAAGCCTGAAATCGGGAAAAATGGAGCAGAGGATTTTAAAAGCCTTTGGCCTAAATCTAATAGCGGGGAATCTGGCAGGACGTAGTCGCTGCCTTTCCTACAAGCAACAACGCAAGACTTGTGCTCGGAACGTCTCAAACGTCACTCCCATTTCTGATGACTTCGGTTACTCCACACAAATGTCTACAGCCTGTTTTCAGCTGCTTTCTCCTCCCATGTCTCCAGCCTGCATTCCAAGAGCATAAGCCTTTCCTGTGGATTCACGATGCACTACAGCTTCAGGTTTATCATCCATAGCCTGATGTTAAAGCAGGAGCATCTGAAAAGGCTTGTAACGTGCCAGGAGGGGTTTTTTGGGTGGTAGGGTTTTTTTTAAAGTATTCTAACTAAGGTTTTGTGAATTTCTACTGGTTTGACCCGTGTGGGCTTTGTACTGTCTCCTGCGCCTGCTGTTTTATTTGATGAGGAAACACAGACATCCTTTGAAAGATGATGAGTTCCATGTGTTTATATGTTATGGCCTTAGGACTTAATATATATGCTCATTGAAACAACAGTGTTTTCTAGGAACCGTATTTAGGGCTGTTGCAATGCACAGCTCTTACCTAGCGAGTCCTTGAGAACGTGAGTGAGCTTGCTCTGCCGGAAGGGGATGTGGTCCCTCTTAGGATCAGCCAGGGCAATGATGATTTGCTCGAGGAACGACAGAGATTTGTTGATGTACGTGGCTTCTTTCAGAACCTGTCCTTCCGACTGCAATGAAGATCAAAAGGCAAAGCTTCCACAACACGTGTTTCTGGCTGAACCGCAGAAGAGAGCATATTCCTTACTGAGGGTACAGCTCTGCTTGACTGTGAGGGTAAGGAGCTAATTCAGACCAAATAAATTTATGATCTGGAGCTTTATTCAGTTTGAAAACAAGTTTTGAGACCTCAATTTTTCATTACAAGTCTACCAGGACCACTGGCTTTCCTTCCCAGAGGGTAAATTATGTATTTGCCACAGGGCTGATGCGATTCCTGTTCTGATCAATACAGAATGTCACATGGGACCTGAGGAGCTTTCAGTGGTTGAGCCCTAATGCTCTAAGTTTCAACAGTTTGCCTGCTGTGACAGAAGCGGGGGATTTGCACTGTCACTCACGGAATGAAGAGGAAAATCAGGGGTTCTTTGGCTTAATAGTTGATGGCTCTGCCTCTTTCTTTTGTGGAGAAATAATAGAGTCAGATAAACTAACTGAATCTGGGTCAGGTTGGAAGGCACATGCAGGATGGGAGTCACATACATCACAGAATCACAGAATCCCCAGGGTTGGAAGGGACCTCTGGAGATCATCTAGTCCAACCCCCCTCCCAGAGCAGGGTCACCCAGAGCAGGTTGCACAGGATGGCACCCAAGCAGGTTTGGAATGTCTCCAGAGTCAGAGACTCCACCACCTCTCTGGGCAGCCTGTGCCAGTGCTCTGCCACCCTCAAAGGAAAGAAGTTCCTCCTCATGTTTAGATGGAACTTCCTATGGTCAAGTTTGTGCCTGTTGCCTCTTGTCCTATCACTGGGCACCACTGCAAAAACACTGGTGCCATCCTCCCGGCACCCTCCCTTGAAGTATTTGTAAGCATTGATGAGATCCCCCCTCAGTCTTCTCTTCTCCAGACTAAACAGACCCAAGTCCCTCACCCTTTCCTCATCAGAAAGATGTTCCAGTCCCAGTACATGTGGATTTAGAGTACACAGCAGCTGCAAACAACTGTGGACTCTCTGATGTGCTAGTGTGACTTACAACCTGTCACAGTCTCTCCCATTTATCACAGGGGATAATCTGTTGTGGGGAAAAACCCATAATTTCACCTCCACCATTGATTACTGGACTCTTCACCATGGACTGAAATATTTCTTCCATTACTTACTCCAGTCTTGCTCAGTCTCTCTGAGCCTGCCAGATCTATTAAGTTGATTTTAGAGTTAACGCATTTGACGTCTGAGAAAACTCTGAAACGAGACTGAGGGGGAAAAGAATATAAACTGTACTTAAGAGCAGACAAAACTGAAATGGAGTAAAAACCAGACATGTAAAGATCCTCAGCCATTTGAGTCCCTCAAAAAACTGCTGGAGCTCTTACCTCAATATAAATAGTAAAGATGCAATGGGACCTGGATGAATTTTTGTTCAGCGTGTGCTCTGTTATCACTCTGTTGGTCTCGCCCTGCAAATGAAGCCAAAATTCAAGACAGTGTTTTTAAGCTTCTGCATTGGTAGAATAAAGGAAAATTAGAAACCCACACAGTTAAATAAACAGCGGTTCGACCTTCACTCTGCAGAGCGTGTAACACCCATGGGTTGGTTAGAGCAGTCAGAGCAGGAGCTCACCGTATTTGCCTCACTTTCTTACCCAAAGGCTTCTCAAAGCATTTCACGGTGCGGTTGTAAAGGTCACTGTTTACTGAAATAATGCCTTTTACTGGAGACCACATTATCTGCATTTCCACTTTCAAGGCTCAGCTCACAGATCTGTGGCTTTTTGAGGAACAGTCAGGCAAGCCTTGTGCAGAGGCAACACCTCCCGGGCTGTTTCAGTTTCTTGAGGGCTAGAAAACCAAATTGCTCCCCAAGCTTCAAATGTCACAGAGAAAGCTCACCCATATATGACGGCCACGAATTTGTAATGCCTACTTACAGGAAAAGAAAGCAACACTGAACGTGATGTTGTAACTGCTTGTTAGGAGCAGCAGTTTACCACAGAGCTGGGCTGCCGGGCTGGCGAGGCAGAAAAGGAAACGGAAGGCTCTACAGCAGAGAAACGCACTCGTCAACAGGTTTCACACCCGACTGGTCTGCCTGGGTCTCAAAGGACAATGACCTTTGAAAGCTGGAAGGTCAGCGGCTGGCTCCACACTAGGGGCTTTAAATCCAAGACCAAGAATGAAGGTGAAGATCTCGAGGTAAATAGTCAACCCCACGCCCCAGATGAAGAAACAGAGTCACAGCGTAGTGGGCAGCCTCCTCAAAGCCTGGAGCTTTCCCTTGGAACGTAGAACCACAGGCAGAACTCATCTAAGGACCTGAACGGATCCCCAGGCATCGCTTGCACCCCTTCTGTCAACAGATCACAAGTTAAGCTGCATTATCATGCTTCTACTCTTTAAAAAGAAAATGGGAGCTCCTACGAATCACAGAGGCTGGCTTAGGACACCACAGTCCCATTACGTACAAGGCAAGTGAAAGATTTTAAGGACACCAGATGGCTCCTGGTAAGAATATGCTTCCTGCATACAGAACCAATTATTTATTCATGTTTTCCTTACGAACTAAAGCACCCACAAGAAAAAGAAAGATGCAGAAGTAAGCAAGCAAACGTCTTTCACAAATCTAACCCATTGTGTGAACGCACTGCTGTAAAATCTGACTAATGGTACCTGTGCCAAACTATCTGCCAACGACGTCACTGGTAAGACTTTTTTTGGAGCACTGACATGGCTAGGGCAGGGAAGTGTGTTTTGCAGGAAGAAATTCCAGTGTAGGTCAGCTGGTGGGTCTAAAAGGATCCCAAATATCGTACACTTTGTAATAAGACACTCACTGACACCCTTATGTGATAACCAGGGTAATGAAAACAAGACTTTTCAGCTGTCTGGGATCTTGATCTGCTGAAGGGGCTGGTGAGGTGGCTGGTATTTCAGACAAGTCTTCCAAAATGAAGGCAGATTCTGTGGCTGCCTTCACTATTTTGGTGCCACCTGGAATCTCCAGTGCTACTACGTTCTGTGGTCTCACCCCAATATATTTTCTCCATCATTTGATTTGCTCTGCTGTACACTAAAAATGGTGTTTCTCCATGGAGATCTTCCAGAATCTCTGTGCCAGGGCCATTTTCCTTGCAAGAACATGGCTACAAAGAGTTACCAATTCTTCTACCCACAATAAAGAGACTAAAGAGGGTTGAACCTTCCTCCAGATGTCCTGGCCACCCGCCTCCTGCTCTGCTGCCTCCTCCCTCACTTAAGCCAATAAACAACAATCAGAGGAAGTGTAATATTTGTTTTCTCTTGCCTCAAAAAGGAGATTTAGAGCATCTTCCTCGTGGGTAACTGAATGTATAGATAAGCCCTTCACATAAACACCCTGTGGGCAATCCACTACAGCCATCTGCATGTCACTGGTCCCATTGCTTGTCATGGTGGACAGAAGGTCAAACAAGGTCTCATTGTAGATTTCCAGGTAGGATATTCGGACAGTGACGAATGGATCAACAGAATGTGCGGTTGCTTTGAAGACCTATACGAAGACAAAGGGTTTGTCAGTGGCAGTGCTAGTTCACAAACAGAACTATTAGCTATTTATAGCTGATATTCCAGAGAAGCTATTTATAACTTTCTGAGCAGCTCTAAGCACATCTGCCTGTGTGTAGCTAATTCTGCACTGTAGTTGCCTGAAGGCTGACAGGGCTACGTCAACAGTTTTAATATGATTTCTCAAAATGATAGTTTTGAAAACAACACTTCGGAAGGCCGGCTTACATTTGGGAAGCAGTAACTCCTTTATGTGAGCTAGCAGAATTGAACAGGAACAACCTCTGCAAATGACAATAAAGCATAACTACAGAATTCCTCCCATCTTTGTTTCAGGTTGTACGCGTTATGTCAGCCCCACACCTTGCGCGTCATTTTTCTTTGTGGGAGTGGAGAGCATTAGGCACTAATTCTGCCTAAAGAAAAGCAGACCTGCCCCCTCAAAGCAGTGGCAAACTTGTGCCTCTGGACAGGGACATGTCTATGCGACAAATCAGCACGTTTCAGGCCAACACCATCCCAATGCTCTGAAAAGTCACTGTGCACAAGGTCAGGATGTAGTAAAACAAAGGTACAAAGTAACTATGTTTTACAGGCTCCTTTATTTCTTTAATGACCATCACTTAGATAAAATGAAATAAAAAAGAAATGGGCTGGTGGAGAGAAACATAAAACGTATTCACCATGTTAAAACACTTTTATGAGTATCAGCAAGAGCTGATGTATGAGATGTTCTTGTTATTTCTTCCAGCCTCTTTTCCCACTCGGATCCAGTACCTGCTGTATAGCTCGGGGTATGATTCCTCGATGCTTGTACTCGGCAGTTGTTCCCGTCATCGTGTAAGTTTTACCAGCCCCCGTCTGCCCATAGCACATTATGGTGCCTAGAAAAGATTCAAAACCAAAAGAGCAAACTCAGGAGGGAATCTCTGCATTTCTCAAATGGAACATCGAAATGATCTCTCCCTCAGATCAAATCTCTGCTTGTTGCCAAAATAATAAAAATAGCAACAAATTACCATTATAGCCAACTAAAGCTTCGGACACCAATTTCTTAGCCACAGTCTCATAAGCCAGTTCCTGGGATGTATTGTGAAGGACGCCATCCAGCCTAAAGGACCAGTCAGTCTGCCTGTTGTTCACAACTCCTTTCCTGGCATCTTTTTTGATGTATATATCTATGCTCTGAAACCCAAAAAGAGATGAAGATAACTGCAATGACGAGTTTCAGCAGTTATTATCTGAAAAAAAACCCCTCACCCACTGAAGACCTGAAGGCAATTAGAAAACAGAGCACAAATAGTAGTATTGTTTTACTGACCTGGATGGTATTTTCTGGTAACAGATATTCTGAAAAAGGAAATGTGGCTAAACTAATCTGTTTACCTTTCAGTGATGTGTCTGATTTTGTGTCCCAGGAAAATTATTAGTTAAGCAACAGAAGGTGAAGGGAGGAACTTGCGTATGGGGGGATAGAAATAGACTGTACCACAGGGACACCCCTAAGGTTGGAATTGTGATTCCCACTGGGAATTCCTCAAGGATCAGTCAGAGTCCCAGTCCTTTTGAGGATTTTCTCTGGTGACTGTATCACAAGAAGTATCTTTTCCATCGTCACACGTGCTGGTACAAAACCACAAGTCACTGTCAGCGCAGAGAACAGCAAGCAGGAACACATGAATCAAAACACACCGGGACATTATGCATGACCTTAAGGAATGGAAGAATTATGCATTTCTGTGGGAAAAACTAAAACCAAATTCTAAACCTTTCACACTTGCAATCTCTTTTTCTCTACCTTGTTGTCTGGCCCGAACTTGATCATATCTTGAGCAAAATTGGCTGTTGGCTTGACTCGCACAAATGTATGGACTCTCTTTTCTGCTGCATCCATTCTAACTAGAGAGGGAAAAAAAGGAAAAATCAACAATGTTGCACTCCCTAAAATTAAACGTAATATTATTTGTTACAAAAAGAAGAGCTAAAGAGTAGTCAAGTTCAAAAATAAAGTGTTGACAAACGTTCAGCTGCAGTTTCTATCCTTTATTAAGAACAACTGTGGGCAAACAGTTCCTGAAAATTCTTTCCAGCATTGTTCTGCTCAGAAAATCGAGCATGTCAAAAGAGAAGGGTCTTACTGATCATGATTTCCTCTTGTGTTTCAGGCACATTAGCGTTTGACAACACAAGCTTTTCTTCCTCTTAGCCTTGCAAAGCAAAATAATTGCAGGAATATGAAATGGATTTTCTTTTGTCTAGTGTTTTCGGTGCGTGAAGGCTTCTGTACCATCAGTCCTTCAGCAGCTTGCTGGTTTGTAATGTCAGTTCATCCAGAACTTTGTTTCAAGCTTCAGAGGCTTTGAGTAAGACGTGTTATAGGTGAAACCAAGCCTAAAGGAGCTCAAGAGCACTGCAAAAGGCTGTGCAGTCAGCTGGTATGCCAACATTTCCAACATTCTGAGCAGCAACTACCTTGTTCACAGTCTGTATTGAGTACATATTTCTCATATCTTTGTAACCCCTTCTTTACACTGATAGGCAAAAATATTTTTAAGTTCCTAATGAACACCTGATCTTAAAGTTTCCAGAAGAAAAAAGTCACGTGCCTGACAACTCCTGGTGAAATTCTTGTGTTGCTTTTCTGGTCAATGCCAATTCAGTAAGTTGCTGGCAATAGCTGGCAAGGGTAGAGGGCTTGTCCACCAGAGAAGGACTCATGGGATACATCCAGCTGTTAAAGCCCCACCTGAGAAACATGGACTGAGTATTTTTAAATCCCTGGAACATGCAGATCATATGTTTTCTCTCGACTGTTTCCTACAGATAGTCTGTGCTCAATAGTTGGGTAATATCTAGCAACAACTTCTGGTTTCAGACAAAATCTTTTGTATTTCATGTATATTAAGTATTTTTCTTTGTGATCTCTCCATTGCCTTATTTGCTGTGACTGCTCTAAAAAGAAACAGAGATATGAGCTGAACCAAGACTTCGATGGGCCGAGGTCAATGGTAGGAGGTTCAACAAGGCCAAGTGCCGGGTCATGACTTGGGTCACACCAACCCCCTGCAGCGCTACAGGCTTGGGGAAGAGTGGCTGGAAAGCTGCCTGGCAGAAAAGGACCTGGGGGTGTTGGCGGACACCCGGCTGAATAGGAGCCAGCAGTGTGCCCAGGTGGCCAAGGCGGCCAACAACATCCTGGCCTGGATCAGGAATAGCATGGCCAGCAGGACTAGGGCAGTGATGATCCCCCTGTACTGGGCACTGGGGAGGCCCCACCTCGAATACTGTGTTCAGTTTTGGGCCCCTCACTTCACGAAAGACATGGAGGGGCTGGAGCGTGTCCAGAGAAGGGCAAGGGAGCTGGTGAGGGGTCTGGAGCACAAGTCCTGTGAGGAGCGGCTGAGGGACCTGGGCTTGTTCAGCCTGGAGAAGAGGAGGCTGAGGGGAGACCTTCTCGCTCTCTACAGCTCCCTGAGAGGAGGTTGTAGCCAGGGGGGTCGGTCTCTTCTCCCAAGTAACAGGTGACAGGACAAGAGGAGATGGCCTCAAGTTGTGCCAGGGGAGGTTTAGATTGGATATTAGGAGAAATTTCTTCACAGGAAGGGTTGTCAAGCATTGGAACAGACTGCCCAGGGCAGTGGTGGAGTCACCATCCCTGGGGGTATTTACCGGCTGGGCAGACGTGGTGCTGAGGGACATGGGTTAGTGGTGGGCTTGGCAGTGTTAGGCTGGTGGTTGGCTTAAAGGTCTCTTCCAACCTAGGTGATTCTATGATTCTAAGATTCTCTTTATTTACAACAGAGGTCAGCACTTGAATGACTACCTGGCAATGGTACCTTGGGCGCCTTGTCCTTTTCCTAGACTACTGCAGCAATGCCGACACAATGCCCGCTGTGAAATCCAAAATGGTGCTAGGTTACCGTGACCATAATCTCTTCGTATTGGAGACAGTCTTCAAATCAATGATCTGTGAAAAAGCATGGTGATAAAGAAGTGCACAGACGTCACCATAAGGATTGCCTCTAAGTGACACGCACAGAAAGCTGCCAAAATATTTGCCGGCACTGCGTAAATGAAGGCAGAAGCAGCACAGGTACGAGCAAAACGGAAACAGACACAGAGTTTTAAAGTTGGTAGCCAGCGTGGAAATGCTACTCATCTGGTTATCGGGATTGTTAGAGATCACAAAACTCTTCTACACAAATATAACCCAGTGTTGGAGGAGTATGTGCTTTATTTAGAATCACAGAATCATTTAGGTTGGAAAAGACCCTTAAGATCATCGAGTCCAACTGTTAACCTAATGTCTGCAAAGCTGCAGCAAGAAGCACAGCAGGAAAAAGGAGCAAGGGAAAATTTTAGGCAAAAACTCTAATATGAATCAGAGAGAGACAGAACAAATTCAGAATGAGGGGAATTTCCCTCACTGCAACAATGCCCATTGTTCAGTGTTAGGAAAAAGCAAGTCCTCCTGGGAGTATTTACTAACATTAGAAGATGGGAAGAAAACAGGGAAGCACCTCTCTGGCAGACTCCTAATCAACAGCGTAGAGACCAAAAGCTCTCCAGCTTATTAGCAATACCCCAAGCATGCAACCAATCTGATTATTAATTGGGTTTTTTCGCCTGCAGCGGAATTTTTATTGAGGTGTTGTGAAGAAAACTATGTTTTTGTTGGTCAGCTAACCAAAAACGTTTCACCACTAAATCTTCCTCCCCCAGTTTGAACAATAAATGTTGAAAGGACAAGAGCAAGACTTGCCGTTACCTTCGCTCATCATTCAGCAACTGTAACGTGAACCAAGCAGGCAAAGCAAACCACAAGTCACAAGTCGGTCTGTTGGTTTTGAAGCTCTTTATGACAAGGTGCCAAACCCAAGTTCCTTGGTCCCTCCTTAATACGACAGCTGAAGCCAGCAGGACTCCCCCATTAGTTAGTTTCAAGACTAACAGACTATTTATGCTCAGAATTAATGGAAACACAGTTATCTCTGCAGTGAAGGCAGATGCCAACATGCATACACAAAGATTAGTGCCAAAGGGAAATTTTACATGGAGATTTTGGGGCTGATGGGGACAGAAACGTGCACCCAGCGCAGTGAAGTGTGGGTTTTGGTTCTGCCTGAGACTTGAGCTTGTCTGCCATAGACAGACAAAAGCTTGGGCCAAATCATAGAATCACAAAATAGTTTGGGTGGAAAGGGACCTTTAAAGGCCATCTTGTTCCAACCCCCTGCCATGGGCAGGGACATCTTCAACTAGACCAGGTTGCTCCAAGCCCCGTCCAACCTGGCCTTGAACACCTCCAGGGATGGGGCAGCCACAGCTTCTCTGGGCAACCTGGGCCAGGGTCTCACCACTCTCAGAGTAAAAAATTTCTTCCTAATATCTAATCTAAATCTTCCCTCTTTTAGTTTAAAACTGTTAGCCCTCATCCTAAACATGAGAGGCAAACTGGGGAGGCAAAGCTGCTTTGGGGGGAGTGACCATGAGGCTGCCTCTAGAATTCAAACTCCAGTGATGCATTGAGAGTTGACTCCACCCGGTTGGACACCAAAAGTTCTGCCCCAGCACTCCAGGCCACCTGCACGCCCAGGGCCACCCCTGCCCCAAAGAGAACAGGGGAGAGAACAGCCCCGAATTACCTGCTGCCTCCCCAGCTGAGTGCAAACAAAACTGGGAGTGTGGGATGTGAGGCGGCTGGTGCACCAATAACCATGGCCTAGGAGACATGACAGAAGAGGTGGGATAAAGGCATGAGGATGGCTGGGATAACAGGGAACACAGGGAACGCCGTGGACAGCCATGCCCACAGCCCTGCTTGCTGGGGACATGGGCAAAGGAGTGGGATCTGAGAGGGGACTGGGGTGGAGGGGAGATGAGGGGACAGGGAAAGGATCATCCACGTTTGAGCAGACCGGGTGGGGTGGAGATGGTGGAGAGACAAGGCCTGAGGAGGGAAACAAGGTTGTGAGGAGGTGAGGCTGGGGGGGAGGTGAGGGGGAGAGCAAGGCCTATGGAGACATCACCTGAGGTGGGGGGAACAAAGCCCGGGGGGGGGACGACACGAGGCTTTGAGGAAGGGGATGAGACCTTGAGGAGGAGGATGAAGCCTCGAGCAGAGGACGAGACCTCGAGGAGGGGATAAGACCTCAAGGAGGGGGACAAAGCTTCGAGGGGGGGACAAAGCTTTGAGGACAGGGACGAGGCCTCGAGGAGGAGGACGAAGCCCGAGGAGGAGGACGAGGCCTCGAGGAGGGGGGAACGAGGCCCTGAGGAGGGGGACGAAGCCTTGAGGAGGGGGATGAAGCCCTGAGGAGGGGGACGAGGCCCGGAGGAGGGGGACGAGGTCCGGAGGAGGGGGACGAGGCCCGTGGGGTTGATGCGGCCTGTGCCGGGGGAGGCGGCTGACGACAAGGCCCTGAGGAGGGGGCGACTCTCGGGGGCAGCCCCCGGCCCTCACCTACCTGCGCCCCTTCCTCAGCCGGACCCGGGCGAGGGGAAGCCACTGCGGCCGGCGGAGGTTGTGTACGCCGTTGCCATGGCACCCACCACTTCCGGGGGAGGCCGGAAGTGGAGGGAGGCGGAAGTGGGAGGGGGTGGAGGCCGCGCTACGGCGGCCGGGCGGGGACAAGGCGCGGGGGAGGCGAAGCGAGGCGGGGAGCGGCGGGAGCGGCCGGGAAGATGCTGGAGGCGGCGGCGGCCGCGGCCGAGCCGGAGCTGGACCCCGAGGACCTGGTGCATTTCTCGGTGGGCGATTTGCCCAGCCGCGGTTACGGCGTGATGGGCGAGATCCGGCGGCAGGGCAAGCTCTGCGATGTGACCCTCAAGGTGCGGCCCGGTCCGGGGGGGACTGGGGGACCCCGGCCCCGGAGGGGGGCTGAGGGACCCTTCGGTCCCTTTGCCGGGGAGAAGGAGGCAGCCGGGGTCCCCTCGAGTGGCTTTGGTGGGGGGAGAAGTCAGAGGGTCCCTTGGGTGGGGGAGAAGGGGGGAGCTGAGGGCCCCCCCCCATCCCCTTTGGTGGGGAGAAGAGGGGGAGCTGAGGGCCCCCCCCCATCCCCTTTGGTGGGGGAGATGGGGGGAGCTGAGGGCCCCCCCTTCCCATGGCTTTTGCCAGCAGAGAAGGGTGGTCCTGAGACTCCTCCCGCCCTTGTAGTCTTCTTGGTGGGGTATCAGGGGGAGCTGGACGTGGAGGTGGGGGGTCTATGAGGGCCCTTTTTGGTTGGGGGGGGGTGCTGAACATCTCCACCCCACGGTGGGTGTTGGGACGTGCCGGTGACACCCCATCCCTGATGCTGCCCCTCACCCCGGGGACAGGGTGGGAGATGGAACCTCCGTCTCCCTTGGGACCATCGTGGGTTTTGCAGCAGCCAGGCAGAGTGATTCAATAAAATGTCTTGTTTTGGGAGGAAACGGGGCACCCCAGTCCCCCTACCACATTTTGGTGGTGGTCCTGGCACTGAGGAGTGGTTTGGGAGGTCACACTATGGGTGGGGTTGGTGTATGTTTATGGACCAAGCTCTGCTCCAACCCGTGGGAGGAGAGTCCTTTTCCCTAGGAAACCTTCATCTTTTAAGAACATCCGCTTTCTTACATCAAAGAAATAATCTATAACCTTGGTAAATCCTCAGGGTTGTGTGCCTGGCTCTGCGGGGGTGGACTCTAAGGGCTTTGAGAGTGGCCAGCACCGGGCAGAAGATGCTGGAATCCTTCAGACCAGGAGCTCATGGGCAGAGGAGTTTGTTATGGGGTGGGTGCCATGTGCACCTCCTAGAATTGGTTGAGTCATTCCAGAATTAACTCTGAAGTTTAATTAAACGTGAAGGTGTTTCCCAGCCTACTCATGCTGAAACTTTTCACCTACCTCCTGCTGCCAAAGGAGGAGCCGGTGAGGGTTGTGCCTGTCACGGGGACCGCAGGACGCGTGGTTGGGGTGCATCCCTGGGCTGCGCCGGGCTGCTTCATCCCCACTCATCAGCTACAGCCTCCTGCGAAGAGGGACTGCTTGGCTGGCTGAAATGCTCATTGAGAAGAGCACAGCCACGTGCTGATCCTCCTTGGCAGAGGTTGTTACCCTCTAAGATGAGGTATTTGCGATAGTCTGTCCTGTAGCATAGAACCACAGAATGGTTTGGGTGGGAAGGGACCTTTAAAGGTCATCTAATCCACCACCCTGCCACTTCCACTAGACCAGGTTGCTCAGAGCCCCGTCCAACCTGGCCTTCAACAGCTCCAGGGATGGGGCAGCCACAGCTTCTCTGGGCAACCTGGGTCAGCGTCTCACCACCCTCACAGTCCACAATTTCTCCCTAATATCTAGTCTAAATCTGCCCTCTTTCAGTGTAAAACCGTTCCCCCTTGTCCTATGGCTCCACTCCCTGATCCAGAGTCCCTCCCCAGCTTTCCTGGAGCCCCTGGAGGCACTGGCAGGGGCTGGAAGGTCTCCCCGCAGCCTTCTCCTCTCCAGACCCCCCCAACTCTCCCAGCCTGACCTCCCAGCAGAGGGGCTCCAGCCCTGGCAGCATCTGGGTGGCCTCCTCTGGCCCCGCTCCAGCAGGTCCATGTCTCTCCTGTGCCGAGGCCGCAGCGCTGGAGGCAGCACTGCAGGGGGGTCTCCCCAGAGCGCAGCAGAGGGGCAGAATCCCCTCCCTGGCCCTGCTGCCCACGCTGCTGGGGATGCAGCCCGGGATGCGGGGGGCTTTCTGGGCTGCCGGCGCACGTTGCTGGCTCATGTTGAGCTTCTCACCTCCCAGCATCCCCAAGTCCTTCTGGGCAGGGCTGCTCTCCATCCCTCCATCCCCAGCCTGTATAGATACTGGGAGTTGCCCTGATCCATGTCCAGGATCCTGCACTTGGCGTTGTTAAACATAGAGTTTCTCATGGGCCCACTTCTCCAGCCTGTCCAGATTCCTCTGGATGGCATCCCTTCCCTCAGGCATGTCAGCCGCACCACTAGCTTGGTGTCATCTGCAAACTTGCTGAGGGTGCACTCGATCCCACTGTCCATGTCACTGGAGATACTGAACTGTACTGGCCCCAGTATGGACCCCTGAGGGGCACCGCTTGTCACTGATCTCCAGCTGAATATTGAGCCGTTGACCACTACCCTGTGGATGTGACCATCCAACCAATTCCTCGTCCACTGAACAGTCCACCCATCAAATCCATATCTCTCCAATTTAGAGAGAAGGATGTTGTGGGGGACCATGTCAAAGTCCTTACAGAAGTCCAGATAGACGACATCCATAGCTCTTCCCTTGCCCACTGATGCAGTCCCTCCATCGTAGAAGGCCACTAGGTAACCTGGGGGAATTGTGTGACAAAGCTGGTTTGTGATGGAAGCGCCGTTTTACTAGATTTAAAAAGTGTAGTGCTGTGTCTGAGGTGGCTTCGTGTTGCAGAAGAAGACTCTCAGGTCCTGCAAGTCCCACGTCTCTGGAATCGCCGTAGTGAGCAGGCTGTGCGTCCTCTTGGTGTGGTCCGGAGGGAGACAATAGCAATGAGGTATATGACCCCGGCCTTATCTCAAATAAATGCCTGACCATTGTTTCTGCAAAACTCCTTTGACTAGGTTTTCCCATAGATTTACCAGAGCAAAGTGCTTTTTTTTTTTTTTAATCTTGCTTATCTCACTTTGTATATCTTCTGTGGCAGAGTGGGGAAACTTTTAAAGTCTCGAGGGCTGAAGGAGCCACCAGAATGAGCTCCCTGACGGTGCTGGGCAGCTTTATGGATGAGGGCACCGCGTTGGCCCCACTTTCTTTTTCCCTTTTATTATATTTTGTTCCAGGGGCTGTTGCCATCTGGGGAGGATGCAGAGCCTTTCATCCTTACAGGGGTTTAAAATCTATTAAGAAAGGTGTCTCCGTCCTTCTTAAAATGAGTCTTAACTTTCCCCACTGCCTGGTTAATTCTCTATTACGCTGAAGAGAAATCCCAGCGACAACGGACGCGTTCGGCAGAGGGCTGACAGCGTGTTTCCCTGTTGGTTCAAACAGTCCGGCTTTCCCTCGTACGCACGCAGCCTCAGGATCCGAAGTACTTTGTTCGTTTGATTCCTCTCGTTGTATGGAGTCATCGCGTCGAAATATCCCACCTCTTTGCCGCTTCTGCCTCTTTGACAGCAGATTCCTCCGTGCCTGCGTGTCCCATGGCGATTGAATTAATGCCGCCTGCTGAACGCCGGCCAAGCCTTTCCTCCCTCTTGTTCAGTACAGGGTGTCTTCCCTAGCTGCTGGACGTTTAAGAAGTCGTTTTTCTTAGCTCGACTTTGGAGGTGGCTTTGAGTCAGTTGGCCACCTTGAACACAGCTGACGCAAAATGTGCTCTTCCCTGGCCTTGCTCGGGAACGCTCTCCGCACGCCTTGGGGAAGCTGTACATCCCGAGCCGTGCGGGAGGAGCCTGCTGAGTGAGTTGTCGAGCAGGGACGGTGTTTGGCTACTTCTGACCCAAAACGAAGGTAGGAAAAGCACTGAGAAGCATTTAAAGTCAGTACCCGAAGGACGCCGTAGTGGGTCCTGGTGCCCGTTGCACCACTGGAGCTGTTTTCTCACACCTAGTGCTTTTCAGCTGTCACCTCTGTAAAGGAAAAAAGCTGCCAAATGCCGCTTTGGGCCGGAATTTGGATTCCTCCTGATGTGACCAGGGTTCAGGCTCACAGCTGAAATGGGAACAAGCAGCGCTGTTGCAGCAGGGTTCAGGTTTTTAGCAGCTTCTTTAGCGCTATCAGTGTTGGGGTCAACGGCTGTAAATGATTTTTCCCAGCCCACAGGAGTGTTTGCTGTACAAACAGGCCTAAAATTGTTAGGAAGCGTCGGTACTCCGGTTTGTTTGTTTTAATTATTCCCCTCGTAAAGCCAGGCGAGCATTCATTCAGTAAATAGGAGGGGCAGAATTTGTTCTCCTTTCTCAGAAACCGTCTTGCCGCAGTTCGAGCCGGTGCTGCCTCAGCAGCGTAACGGCAGCTGGGTTTAGATGCGATTAAAAGCAAGAAGTGCTGATTT
Organism: Burhinus oedicnemus; assembly: GCA_008921705.1. Lineage (NCBI taxonomy): Eukaryota > Metazoa > Chordata > Aves > Charadriiformes > Burhinidae > Burhinus > Burhinus oedicnemus. The sequence goes on from VFFE01007652.1 coordinate 403,620, forward strand.
GACGGGCTCCCTTGGAGCTCCGATTATTCAAACCCAGCTTAGGGAAATCTGTCGCTGCTTCTCATGATTGCCCATGTGAAAACGAAGTTTCACGGGGCAGTAAGTGAGCCGCATGTCTTTCCAGCGGCTTAGGGAAGCGTTCATCGAGAGCCAAAGCTCCTTTCCGGTGCGGGTGGCTATGGATTTGAAAAGTCCTTTTCTATTCCTGTCTCTTAAATAGCCGTGGGTCAGAGGTCCTCTTGAAGATGTTCCGTCACAGGCATCTGTCCTTTCAGTCTCCCTTTGGCGACTCTCTGAAGGGTTTGTTTAAAGAGTAAATTTTGGAATGGTTTGGTAGAAACAAATGTGAGTAAACTGGAGGGAGGAGGGAAGCAAGGAGGCACACCTTATCCCGTGGTTAGTTTGTTTTCCTTTGGTGAAAGTAGGATTTCTGCTTACTAAAGCCAAATTTCTGCTACTGCTCTCCTCTCCCGGGATCGCTAGATTGTGGCTCAGCGTGGCCGTGTCTGCTTGAACTGGCAAACAGTTGGGTTTTTTTAACCTGCCCAGGGTAATATTATGGAAAAATCCTCCAGGTGAGACTTGTGTCTCTCTCCTCATCCGATATTGGTGGTGGTGGCAAAGTTTATGGTGATGGTCTGTGACGGGGGAATGCCAAGCCTGGAGCAATCATCAAGCGTGCAGAAAGGAAGCTTCTTTGCTTTTTTTTTTTGTTTGGTGGGTTTTCAGGCTTCTAGCTACAAATATGGACAGGCCAAGCGGTTTGAAGACTGGTAGACTTATTTCAGATTTAGTTTTCAGTTTTGGACTATACGCTTTGAGGTCTGGTAGTAGGCTCTGAACTCAGGGCGTCCAGCAAAACCAGCAGAGAAGCAGCCGTTCTCCACGCACCTCCCCTTACCCTGCATCTGGGGCCAAACCGGGGTTTCCAGCGATGGACTGAAGCTCGGGTTGTCTGGATTTCTCAGGCTTGAAATGGGCAGAGAGCAGCCAAGTCTATACAGGTGCTAGGGAGAGGTTCAGACTTCGTGTGCTTGGCATCGCCGGCCGTGGAGCAGAACCTGCCCCGGCGGCATCTCCCCTGGGTCAGATGTCGTCGCAGTTACCAACAGCTGGGGTTTTTGGGATGAAATCCATGAGGTTTGATTTCTCCGTCCGCCTGGTTTTCCCCCAGAAGCTGGGCATAAAGCATTTTCTTGCAGGCCGTTTTCGTGTTAGGGGATTTCTGGGTTGTTTTCTGGCTGCCCTGTTTGCAGCGCAGTCCTGTTCCCGTCCAGGCGCTGCTCCACTTCTCCCCAGAGCTCTCTCTTCCCCAGAGCGTTTCACCCTCGGCATCACTTTCTGCCTAAACATGAGCTAGGAGCCTTCCGTTATTCCTACTGTCAGCACTGCTGGTGATTTTACCTTATTGGTAGAAATTAATTAGCTGCTTCCGAAGCTCGCCGGATGAGAAAAGCTCTGCATTAAAGGTCTGGGCCCTCACTGCTTTGGTTTCCTCTACACGATAGCACGGCAGAACCTTTCTCACTTATTTTACAGTGGATTTGCAGGCTTTTTTCTGTGTGTGTGCACGTTCTCCAAGCATTTTAGAGCTCACAAATAAATGCTGCAAAAAATGTCAGTTCGCTGACGAGCGCAGGTATTTGGGGGTGTTATTCCCTGATCTGCAGATCCCGATCTGCTTTTTAATTGCAGAAAAGAAGCTGCGTGGTATTTGTGTTCTTCCTGAGTGTTGGTTTGGGTTTTTTGTTTGGTGTTTTTTTTTTTGAAGACAACATCCTCTCGAGATGAAAGCTGCTCGGGCAGCTTTGTTTTCTGGAGTTTGCGTCTCTGCTTTAGGCCAAGGTACAAGTGCTCTCTGGGGACACATCAACAGCTTGCTGGAAGCCTGTGGGCTGCACCGCTCCATAAAACAGGGAAGCAATACTCCTCCTATTTATTCATTGATAAATTTGGGGGGGAACAAATGTCTTCATAGCTCCCGCTCGCTGCAGTCGGAGCCAGAGGAGAACGGAGTGCCAGGCTGGCACCTCCAGCGATCTTGGATGAACCTCCGTCGAGGGAGAGAAGGTTTGTGCCTTTCTGGATCCTCAAAGAGCGACGTTAATGTGAGCTCCTCGCGTTGTCGCTGCTCCTCGTTTGGTTTTGAATCGCTCGAATACCGTATTTCCATGACTAACTCCAAGACTAATTAGAAAAGTCTCTTGAAAAACTGACGCAAGCCTGGCAAGTTAAAATACTTCCAAGCTGCAGAGAGGTTATATTAGTTGTTTCATGTGCAATCCCAATCGGACTGACAGGTGATAGTCCTGTTGGCTTTTCTCCCCTTCTAATCATAGTTTTTTTCCAAAGCAGGCTGTTAACTCGAAACCCCCCCAAACTCGAGCAGATGCACCCGAGAGAGCTGCTGCCTGCCAAGCAGACGCAGAGGTGGAGGAGCCTCCCTTTGTCCCGCCGTGGCAGATAAGTGGAATTCCAGACAGCTTAGGCTGCCTGCCCGATTTCAGCAGGGTCCTTGAAAACCCTGCGCCTGGCTGCTCTGCGGATGTTCGAGCACGTTTGTGAGGTCCTTAAGGAACATGAGCTTGGTAGGAGAGGGAATATCTTTTTTATTTGAGGAGCTGATAGATTTAAAAAACAGATAATCTGTTGTGCACGCAAGACCTTTAGGTTAAGGATCTTATTGAAATGTTGTCATAGGGCGGTAACGAGCTACTTTGGCTTACGACTGGAGTTGTTTTTTTCACCCAAGGTCTCAGATGGCATAAATGCTGTTCCACTTATATAAAAGACAAGTATTTTTAGTGCTTTATGAAGACATTAAACCTGAAGCGTTAGCAGAAACCACACATTTCTGCACTAAGCTTTTTACTTGGCTTCTTTGAGTGTGGCAAAAAGGCTTCACTGTCTGACTTCCAAACCCACTTTCTCTGGTTTTTATTTGCTTCCCTTAAAATAAAATTTGTCCTACAGCTTCGGGTGGGCTTCGTTGACCTGGGTATTTAACGGGGTGTCCGGCAGGGGCACTGACAGGCACTTCTTGCCCGTGGAGGAGGGGGATGCTGTGGGATGAGTTCAGAGCAGAGTCTGGGCGTTCTCCGTGTTACCGTCGGGGTTGTTGGAGTACAGGAGAGATTTGGGGTTACTGTTGTAAAGAGGTTGGGGGAACGTGGCAGGGAACTGGGGTGCCTGTGGCCGGAGGGCCTGAGTTACTCTCAATTTTGGTTTTGCTGGAGCGTGAAGGAGGACAGGGCTGGAGGCGATCCCCTCGGGATGCGTTCCTTGCCCCTGTCCCCATGGGAAACGGAGAGACCGGCGTCCAGCAAAGCAGTTCAGTTCCTCTGGATTGGAAGCGGATTATCTGGGAGCATGTTTTTGTGTTGTACGTGCAAAAGGGATGTCTTTTCTGGTTCGGAGTAATTAGTTACCATGATGTCAGCAGGACTCCAATTAGTCTAGACCAGAAGGATGTGTGACTTAATGGGATCAATCTCTTGGTTTTGCACACGCCAAGTTTGATCAAAACTCTTTCACATCTCGTCTGGCTACTATTTGGGTGGGAAGGTGCAGATAGGGAGGAAGGATATTTATCTGAATCTCTGAATTTTGATGCGAGATCTCTTAAACTTTACTGTTCCATTAACTTCTGCCTAGCAAAACTTTGCTACCGTGGCTTGGACACTAGCTTAATTTCTGCTATGGTCTCTCTGTGACTTCAGTGTCAGGAAAAATGTATTTTTTTTTTTGAGAAGATCTTTGCAGTAGAGAACTCTAGAGACATCTCAGCTCTGCAGTGTAATGATGTCGTGAAAACAATAGATGCCTTTATTACACCTACACCATTTTTCTACAGAGAAAGCTTCATTGTACCCTGGAACTTGGGAATGTTTTGTGGACGTAGGAGTGTAAGGGAGAGCAAGCCTTTTATTACTCGTCTAGAGAGCGTGTTGGAAGGGAATTCTGTGATATTTGTGGTCAGAAGGGATGCTTTGCAAGCAGTGGTTCCGTTCTTGTTTCTGGTAAACAGTATCTTTTGCCTTAAAAGAAAGGCCCCTAAAGTTATATATCGTAAAACAGCACAGCTTTGCATAAAGGTGGAAATCTTCTGAAAGGTAAGCTGTTTTGCTCGGGCTACAAAAAGGGTGATAGTCCTGCCTGAAGGACTTATCCTGGAGCCTCTTCCCAGTGAGCTTGCTGATGTGGGGTTTCTGGGATATTTCTCTTTTTGGTGCTTGTATAAACAGAGTATTAACGGCTAATTCTGGCTTAGTGATGTGGCTATGATTAAGTTTGTGGTGATTTCATTTGTGCCTGGAGACAGTCCTGAACTCCGGGCTCAAAAAGCAAAAGATAAATGCAGTGATTTGTGTTTAACTCAACAGGAGCGCCCGATTTCTCTAACGTCGCCGCTATTTCCACGAAAATGGTCTGTTCTTGCAAACGAAAGCTCCCACCTTCAGCTGAAAGCTGAAATCCCCAACCGAGACTCCGGTTTAGATGCACGTCCCGTGATGACACAGAGCGAGGGAGGCCAAATGCTGAGGGACATCCCAGCTTACAGAGGTTTCTCTGCAGTTTGCCCCACGACGCTAGGTAGGCAATAAAATGCTGCGCCTGTCGGAGATGCCAGCTCTCGGGGTTGGCAGCATCCTGCCCTTTGGATACCTCAGTCCTGGGGTGCCTGCAAGCAGTGTATAATTATAAAATAAAAAGGAAAATCATTCATTTGAGACAACTCTCGAATACAGATGGAAAGGGCAGCCAGTTCCAAAGGCTGCACGGCCAAGTTCAAGCTGCTCTGTAAAATCAAAACAGGAACTGAGCAGACCATCCCTGCCAGCCGCACTTTGTGAGGACAAAAATGGGGTTTTTCTCAGCTAGACAAAGCTTTTTTTTTTTTTTTTTTTTTTATATTTTTT
>VFFE01007652.1:409698-432380 GCA_008921705.1 Burhinus oedicnemus
AGTTTTTTTTTTTTTTTTTTTTTTTTTTAATATTCTGTTGGTACTCCTGGATTTCGTGGGCAGGACTGTGATGGATTTTGAGCAAAGGGAAACCTGTGAATGGTATGGTGGAATGAGACCAAGAAGTACATGAGTTCTTTTTACTTTTGCATTATCTGGCCATAGCATGACTCCATCAGGTGTAGGAAAGTTTTAGTCAGTAGAAAGAGAGATCACTTGGCTCTGGAGATAGGGAACACTTTTTGAATCGGAAGATGCGAGGATGAGCCGAGGGGTCATGCGCTGTGTGCTCATCCACAGAACTATTTTTTATCTTCTACAGGAAAAACAGGTATTGCTCTTTGCCTGCAGCAAGAAATTTAGTTGTTCCTTCAGGACTTGCCATTAAGTGCTGGTGGTATGAGCATAATGATCGCTTCTAGACCAGAGATCCCAATTTATAAATCTCCCTGAGGGCCCTCTATCATTACAGGAGCAAGTTTTTTTGTTTTTGTTTTAAAAAAAAAAAAAGGAATCACAGGTTTTCTCTTGTCCGATACCAGGAAACAGTTTTGGTTCAGCTGGTGGCGATCGCAGCGTGGGTCGGCTCTTTGCTGATGCAGCTCTGTGGATCTCGCTGCTGGCAGGGGCCAGTCCCAGTCCTCCCCCTTCCCCTGCAACGACAGCAGAAAATTATTCCCTTATTTGTACAGCTTATTTCTGTTTTATTTCCCTGAACGGCGAGGTCGGGTGAGCGCTGTCACCAGTGCAAAGCAAGCGGTTGCGAACTGGGTGGCTTCAGCTGCGCCGTCCAGCTGCGCCCCACGTTGTAGATGGGGACCGGGGCAGGAGGTCGAGCCCTGCGTGGGGAGCTGAGGTTTCGTTCTGCGGGCAACCAAAACACACTCGGTTTAGTTAAAACCCTGCCTTGCCTCTGCAGGGTCGTCCCCAGCGTGGTTTATCTGTTAAATGGGTCATTCCCCAAAGCGAAACCCTTTCCTTAACGAAGGGTGAGTACCGCACCAGGGGAACAAATCCTGTCCCTCGGAGCTGCTGAGCGGCTCGGAGCCAGAAGGGTGGTGCTGCCCAGACACAACAAGGTATTTCATCCCTGCGATGATACAGCTCTCATTAACCTGTTGGGAATCTTGCTGAATGACTGTAAATGATTGCTTTTGCAATAAACAGGTGTATTATTTATAATGAGGCCGTTTGGTGGCAGCCCATCGTGGGATGAGATCGCGGCGATGCCTCCCTGAAACTGGAGGGCGGTGGAAAGCTGCAGCTCTGCGCAAACTTTTGGATGGTGCTAAAATCTGTTTGGGCTTGGAGCATAAAGCGTCTGTTCTTTTTTGATGCCCTTTCTGCCTTTCCTAGGGAGATGCAGTTTAATACATGCGTCCATCAGAGAGGCAAGGTCAAAAAAAAAAAAAAAAGAGAGGCTCGTGCTGTGAGCAGGAGGCAGAGGTCTGGAGCTGCAGCGTTGAATTCCTCGGAAGAAAAAGGGTAGGCGGTTGCAGACAGTATTTGTCTGGTTCAGCGGTGACGTTACCGGTGGCTGTCTACGTGCCATGGTCCTTCACCACTGCCCGGAGAGTGACAGCACGATGGCACGGGGAGAAATGCAGCAGCGGCAAAGGACGTGGGAATGCTGATTGACCTTGTGCTTGGCGGAGAGGGAGAGGGAAGCGCGAGCGGTGCTGGTGAGCTCTTCGAGGGGTGGGAAATCCAGCAGGCTGGGGAAATCCCACCGACAGACATAGGTGAATTTAACCGTGGCGTAGATGGCTATCCGACACACAGATCCGTTTTCAAACTAAATCTATTTTAAAAATAAACTTCAAGCTGGTGTTGCTTTTGTACTTTGCAGTTATTTTCCGAAACAGAGGGCTTTGTCTCATTGTTGGGTAACACTGTAGGCCTGTTTGTTTTGAGTAAATATACCCTTGCTGTTGAAATTGGTGTTAGCTTTAGTTCTAAGTTTAACTTTGGTTGTAACTAGAGGATCACTGTATGCATTTCAAGCAGGTGTATCATTTTAATAGGTGCCCATTCGATTTTAATACTACTTCTTATGTTTAAAAAGGTGAAATGGCATTTGACTAGCTGTGATTTTTGGCAAATGGTGTTTGGGTGGAAAAGACATTCAGCTGAAATGGCTTTCTTGCACACTCAAGCACACTCTGCGCTGCCTGGATGGGAACGCTCATCCAAACACGTCTTGTAGTTATGAGATATATTAAACCAAAGTAAGTATTGCAGTTGGACTGACTTCCTTCCAGGCACCACGTCTTTCATAATTTTAGAGATACGGGGCCTCATTCTTTCACCTTGTTTCAAGCCAGAGAAATTTTGAAAGCAAAAATGGAGCTTTCCTGTGTTTTGGGACTTTTGAGACACTCGGGAAGGGGTTTCCCTGCAGAAGCTGGGTGCTCGTGGTTGGTGACTCCCAGCACTGCGGTCCTCTGCCCTTTAGTTGAAGACATTTTCAGCCAAAAAAAAAAAATATTTTAAAGAAATGCATCTCGCATGAAAGAAAATAGCCTGGAGTTTTTAATCGGCCCTTTGCCCTCAACCAAGGATCAGCCCTCTCTTGTGCTGCAGGCTTCGTCTGTGGGCATATAGCTCTTGCTTCAGCGGCAGTGCCTGTCCCCCAGCTCTGAAATGACACCGGTAACGCTTAGACCTTGCTCCGTGCGTGCCAGCAAGGAGCTGGGGAAGTGACAAGGACAGGCCAGGTCCTGCCACCGAGATAGCAGAGTCCTCCGGCAGCTTCTGCCGGGTCTGTGCAAGATGCGCCAGGCTGGTGGGTGTTGTGTGCGATGCACGAGAGGTGCGGCATTAAGGTATGTCAATAACGAGACCCATTTCATTAGCTTCGCCGGTGTTTATTCCTCCTGTCGGTGGGCTGGGCCAGGAGCGGCCGCTGCGGGCATGGCTGGTGGAGTGGCTTCATCCACCAGGTGGGAATGGCCGGGAAGGGTCGGAGCTTGCCGAGCAGGTCTGGTGTTTCTGAGCCTCGGGGCTGGACCGTGGACAGGCTGAGCAGCGAGTTAGTCATTGCGGTCAACCAGGTCGTACGTAAACCTTTCCCCAGCGAGAAGTCCCAAACAAAGAGCTTCGACACCCAAGTCTCCTTATTTACCTGTCTGAATCCTGTACCTCTTGTGCTTCTCTCAGGAGCAGCGCCTCGGACTCTAGCTCACACGGAGAGACGAAGAGAAGCAAAGTTGTTCGCGCGCACGTGTGCTTGACTTGGCAGTTGGCCCCGCGGAGTAAGGAAATGAAAACCCCGCAGCCGTGGACACAGTGAGGGTTTGTCAGCTTTCAGGGGCGCGCAGGTTCTTGAATCGCTTCCTTCCTTTTACGGGCTTTTCTCATTAACCTCAGTGTATTTATAAGTATTTTTAAACATGTTGTGTTAGAGGGAGTCTGCCCTCGCTTGCAAGAGGCTGTGTAAAGCCAGGGTGGGGAACCCCGCTCTGCAAACGTTGCTTAAACTGGGGCTGGGGCTTGTGGCCGTGAGCTCGGTCCCCTCTTTGACCGTGGGCTCCTTTGCAAATCCTAGCAATCTCGACTCCTCTTGCCGGAGATTCCCCATCCTGCTGCGTGCACACGAGGAAGCCGCTGATGATTTTGCACATTGAGGGAGCACGGGCTGTGCCCGTACCGTGGTCCAGCGCTGGCTGCTGTAGCGCTGGCAAAACTATTGTCTTCGCTTCTATCTTTGTCCTTACCAGCTCGCCGCTATAAAATATCCATCCTCTTGCTTTCATTACCTTATTCTTTTCCGCTTCTTCCCTCTCTCTCCTGGAACATCATCTTAGCCTTCGTCTGCCAAGCAAGCCCTTTTATTCCTGCCTCTGTCCCCACCACGGTCTGGCTCCTGCTCGGCTGTCTCGGGAGCTCCTCTCCTGCTGGATGCCGGCACAGGAGGGCAGGAGGTGGAGGTAAAGCGCGAGGTCCGTTAGTGACTGAGTTAGCAGAGAAGGGAACAGGGCAGCAGAGTGTTTGCTGGTGTTTGTAGCACAGCTCGCAAGTCTTGGAGCCTCTGGGGTGTTTTACACGTGGTTTGGGGTTAGTAGAAAAGATTGATACTGGGCTTTACCCATCTTGAGCTAACAAGTCACCGTGCAAGTGTATATGTGAGGTTTTTTTCCGTGAGCTCTAATAGTACGCACCGTTTCACTTGCTGCTTTTGCTCTGGGCGTTAGGAACTCTGCAAAACCCAGGTCCAGCGGGGTTTGCGCAGGGTAATCCGGGCACGGTGGACAGCATGGGCAGGGGTGCAGGCACACCTAAGCTGACCAGGAGAGAGGCAAGGCTCTCCAAAAATGGTCCTGCCATTTCCAGGCTGGAGCAAGCCTTGGAAGCCGTTTGACCGGATGTTTGCAGCGCAATTTTAAATTGGGAAGCTGGGGCAGAGCAGACGTGCCCCTGCAGCCGAGGCACGCAGCGCTGCGAGCTGACCACAAGCTAAATGTCGGTGAGTCCCAGTCGTCGTGCAGGCAGGCACGCACGGCGAGCAGCTGGGTGGTCAAGCTGGTTTTTTAAAAAAAAGAATAAAAAAAAAAATCTTGTAACAGCGTTTGTGGCATTTGAGTATGCTTCTGTTTAAAAAGGAGAAAAAAAAAAATAATCCTACTGCTTGCTTATACAGCTTGCTTAGTGCCCAATTCCTCTCTCCTTTTTTTTTCTTTTTTCTTTTTTTTTTTTTTTAATGTGTCAGGAATTTTGCTTTCTAAATTCCCAGCAAGTCAAATTTACTGGGTGTGAGAGCTCTGGGCCTAGAGGGAGAGGGCAAGGCAGTGTGGGGAACCATGAAAATCCCAAATGCAAACGACGTTTTTGTTAACAAGCTGCCTAGACATGAAAGGGCGATGAAGCTTTTTGTGGAGAAGCGCAGAGGAGAAGAGGAAGGTTTCTTGGATGGCCCGGAGAGTAGAGGACCTGCTGTGCCAGCTTGTCTCAGCGAAACAAAGCTCAAATGGGAAAACCTTGCTCAAGTGGGGGGAAAAAAGGCAATTCTGCACAAGCTCGGGTGGGCATAGACTGCTATGAGTCAGGTTAGCCTGGAAATTAGGGGGGGGGAAAAAAGCTCTGAACCAACAGAGAGGAGTAACCAGAGCAAAGACCGGTGTAATTCTGACAAGGATAAAATACTGCATAGCGTCTGCAGGAGCGAGAACCGGAATCGGGTGCAAGAAGCCGCTTCCGAGCCTCGCTCTGTAGCTCGGGAAGGCTCTTCAGAGGGTATAAATGTGAGCGGGTACAGCAGAGCTGGTGAAAGTGAACCTGCAGAGATTTACAGAAGATGAGCCAGTGTGAGCCACTGGGTTATAGTGAAGGTGACTGGCTGTGAGCGTAAGCTCAAGGTACCCGGTGGGTGCCCCGAGAAGAAAAGTGCGTGGGATTTAACCTGTAAGCCGGTCATCGGTTCAGAGGAAGAGCTAAGGAGGAGGAGACGGGCGGCCGCGTCGCTCGGCTTTCAGTTCTGCAGAATCGTTGCCGTCCGGGACTCACGTAGAGCCTTCATGGCTCTGCCCGGGGTGTGCCGGCATCAGGCGGGTGATGTGGGATCGGTGATTGCCGGCTGTTATCTGAGGCAGGGCCATGGGGGAGCATTTCCTGCGCCGAGCGGCTGGGGGAAGCGGATCTGGGTTTGCAACCCGTGCGCACGGTTGAATAGCAAGTTGATTTGTGTAAATACATGGTTGTGTGGACCCAGCCGTTCTCTGTTAGCGATCTGGAGACGCCCCACTCTTGAGCTGTAATACTGTTTTATCTTCGCCCGCTTGACCACTTAGGGTGGCTTATGAGGCTGGGAAATTGGATTCAAAAGTTTGAATTCGAGAGACGGGCTGCGCTCCTGTTTGCAAATGGAAATTGTCCAACTCTCAGCCCTCGGCTACAGCTGGGCTGGCGGAGCTGTGCTGCGGTGAACCATCCGGACCGCGTGGCTGGTGGTGGATGGTGCTGATCTGCCCTCCTTCCCCTTTCCTCTCTTTCTAGGTAGGGGACCATAAATTCAGCGCCCACCGGATCGTGCTGGCAGCTTCTATCCCGTACTTCCACGCCATGTTCACCAACGACATGATGGAGTGCAAGCAGGATGAGATTGTCATGCAGGGGATGGATCCCAGGTAACATCCCAAGGCACGCGAGCGAGGGTATCCAGAGGGACCGCACACGCTCTGCGGGCCTCGGCATTGTGGGTGCAAGCCTAACCTCTGTGTCAATGGGACTAGAAAAGGTTTTTCTCTTAGTAGGGTCCCATGCTAGCTTGAATTCAGTGGATATTCTGCCCTTTCTCCCCCTTTTTTAGTGCACTTGAGGCTCTGATCAACTTTGCCTACAACGGTCACCTGGCCATAGATCAGCAGAACGTCCAGTCCCTGCTGATGGGGGCAAGTTTCCTTCAGCTGCAGAACATCAAAGATGCTTGCTGCACGTTCCTCAGAGAGAGGTAAGGGGTCAGCTTTCGGCTGTGCTTACCGCTCCCCACCAGCGGCAAGGTTTTAGTCATCTGCGTCTGGCTTGGGAGGAAGCGGGATGTCCCTGCCGGCATGATAAGGTCTGCGTCTCCCAAGACTCGCCATTTTCATTGCCTGTAAAGTAACTTATCTGGCTTATGAGATGCTGCAGCTGGGACACGATACATGGCCTTGGCCAGCCGTGGGAGTCAATACCTAGAGCAAAACCGAGTGAACGTTACCCTCTATCAATTAGCTACCCGGTTACCCATCACGCTGGTGCGTGACTGCCTCCACCGCTAATGAACCCGTCCTCGCAGTAATTACCCTTTCTGCTGTTGCGTGTGTAGGAGAGGAGGAACAAAGGGACTCGGCCAAGGAGCTGGACAGGAAGCTGTGACAGAGCCTTAAATTGATCCCAGGTTTTTCAGTTCCCTGGCTGGTGTTTGGCTGCAAGATTGTTCCAGCAGCACCATCTGGAAACGGAAAAGCTGGGCTATTCTTTGGAAACGTACCACACGCATCTTCAGATGGTGCCAGGGAGTCTTACGTGCTTAAATCCCCCTCCCTGCTCCGGCTGGATTTGTCTGCGGCTGTTCAGTGTATTCCGTGTGTGATATTAAACACACCTACCAAGTAAACAGAACATCTCAGCCAGTTATTTTTCTTTACTTCTAAATAGAGGTATCCTAAAACCATGGGCTGGGGAGAGAAAATGTTTTTCTTCCCTGTTTAAGGTGTCTCATTTTTCGGTCGCCTGTGCATCCTGAATTGCTGCGGTTTGTTTAAAATTGGGTTATGTAAGATTACAGAGTATTCATTTTTCCTGCAAAATATTTTATTTGAGGTACTGGATATGACACTGAGCTGGAAAGAGTTGGGTTGCATGGATTTTTTTAATTTTTTTTTTTTTTTTTTAGTCCCCGCTAGCTTTAAGTCGTTGTATCTATATCTAGATTAAGTGAGGTGATTTGATTTGTCAGATTTAGCTCCCACAGTTCTCCCAAATCTACCAGGAGCGACTGGGTATCCTAAATTAAGTCCTGTCGCTTTTGATTAATAATGGGAAAATCGGTGGACTCTGACCGTCCTGAAGAGCTGGAGCACGCGCACTGAGCTCCCATTCTTAAATGAAGTTAAGATTTGGGATATTTTTAGGCCCCGGTGCGGAGACGGGTCTGTCGTGCTGTAACCAAGCCCCGTGTGAGCCCTGAGCGTCATCCTCGTGTCAAAATCCCCCGGCCACCAGCGCCATGGATTTGCTCTTAGCACAGGACAGGGCAGTAACTGAGGGTGGTTGCCCCAAAGTGGACACAAGCGATGTCACGTCCTCGCGTGCATCCGGACACCGCTGTCAGCAGCTGAGCCTGGTTTTTGCAGAGCATTAGACATCAGAGCCCAAGATATTTTCTCCGTATTGGCAGTATTTAGTTCAGTATCTGATGATTAGTGCCACAAAACAACACAACTGTTGGCTCTGGTTGAACAGTGACATGCCTGTGCTGGGCAGGGCTTCTTGTTTGGACGGGAGTGTCCAGGACACATACCTGTTCCTGTGGAGCACATGACTCTAATAAATATCATCTTCTCCAGCTTCTGCATGCCACGGAGCGGCTGTATGCAGTGGCTGTTCGGCTGTGCTGGAGAGGCTGGGATCTGCAGCGGTACTTCTCGCTGTCTAACCTCCAGTTGCAAAAGCATCTTTGGTGACAAAGCCTCCTTAATCTCAGGAAATGGCTTTACGGAGCTGTGACAGATGCTGTTCTGTAGTACTTAGAAAAGAAGTAAGATGAAAAACAGAAGCTGGGTGGTGTTTGCACAATGTGCTTGAATCCAGCTTTGTCCAACACTGGAGTTAAAAAAAAAATAAATAAAATAAAATAAAAAAGGAGGTGCACAACCCAGACACCCTGAGATGTGGGAGGGAGGGATTGCTGTGCAGAGCCTCACGCTTCCCCTCCGCTGACGACCTGCAGCCTTCACGCAGAGCCAGCTGAGTCGGTCCAGTGGCTCCTCGGCAGGTCCGAGGGGAGACTTTTAAGTTGTGGTTTCCGTCCTCCGGCTCTGCTGTGGATTCACCTTCAGATCTCTGTGTAGATATGTTCATCAGGGAGCTGGAACCTGCCATCGTTGAAGAGAACGCAGCTGCGGCTTTCACTGCATCACGTATCCTCTGAGGCTCGCGTCGCTTCACTGAACCTGTTTGTAATTCTGTCGATCCTTCCGTTAAACTGACGTTACTTTTGCTCTCCTTTTCCCCCCCTTTCCCAGACTTCACCCTAAGAACTGTCTGGGCGTGCGGCAGTTTGCAGAGACGATGATGTGTGCGGTGCTCTACGACGCTGCCAACAGCTTCATTCATCAGCACTTCGTGGAGGTATCCATGTCTGAAGAGTTCCTGGCACTGCCTTTTGAAGACGTCCTGGAGCTCGTTTCTCGGGATGAGCTCAACGTGAAGTCTGAAGAGCAGGTGTGTACCCAGCATAGGTCTTGGCAGAGGCAGTTGTTTCCTTGGTGGGTTTCTGGTTGCTCGGGAGTGGAATGGGATATGACCCTATTCCTGGTCTGAATGAAGCTGAGAAGATGCCCGGACACAGTGGGGACACTAAGAGGTGCTAGACAGAGCTATGATGACTTCCCGAGTCCCACTTCTTGTCTGTGCTGCCAATGTTACCTGGCTCTGAGAAATCCCTGGCAGAGTTTCTCGGACCATAGGTTTTGCAAAACATTGTTTTGAGGTGTTTTGATTCATCAGTGACAGAGGTAGAACCTGGTGGGTCCTGAGGATCTTCAGCTGTGTCCCTTACTGTCAATAAGTTGCTGGTCCTGGAGAAGAGAGGCTGAGAGCGTGGGCAGTAGCAGGGAGCCCTTCCACACAGAGCTCGTGTTCAAGTCCAGAGGAGTGCTTTGGAGGTGTAAGGAACTTGCTGCAAGTGCTGCAGCATTTTATAATGAATGTTCCTCTGAATTTGCCATCAAAAGGCTCCTTTAGACTGTCTTGCTCCTAGAGAAAAAACAGAAGGCGGGGCTGAGCAACCTTAGGACGTTCCAACAGCCTTAAGAATCTATTGGTGCTGGGCTGACAGTCTGCAGGAGAAACAGGACCTGTCCTCAAGCCAGGAAATCGGTCCTGCTCTTTCTGAGGAGGTTACTAAGGAGGTGACAAATGAAAAGCAGACCTACAGCTATCTCCATGTAGGGTAAGAGAGTGCTTCGTTAATCACGCTGTCTGAAATGCCCCTGAAATAGGGAGGGAGGGGACCCTGCTTCACATTCCAGCCACGTTGCTATACCATATCACCGGCTTGTTTCTTGTTTTCTTCCAAGTGGATCCTTTGTGGAGCAGGTGGGAGTCCAAAGAGTCTGTCCCCGGTGATGTTTCCTCGTGCCCTGCCAGCCCCTGCTTCAGAAATGGCAGTATTTTAGTGCAGTGCAGCCTATCTGCTGGTCATAAAGCACCTTGTAGAGTGGAAGTAAGTTTGAGGGGTTCTTTAAGCTCGCCATGGTGCTGCTGAAGAAGTACTTTTGCCCTGAAAACCCCAGGAATGGGGATGTGAGAGACTCCAAGTCTCCACTGTAAAAGGACCTCATAATTTTGTTCTGGTCAATGGTACTGCCGGACTTTTCTACACCACCACACGTCGCAATAAAAGACCACCCAAAGTGGGTGTGTAATCTGGTTTAGAGGGCAGCTATCCTGCGAGGTGGTGGCCATGACCACAGCGACCAGTTCTCCTGCAGCTCCTGGGAGACTGCTGTGGCTTTGTGATCTCCCTGAGCTGAACCTGGGAACGGAGATGACGCTGCAGTGTGTGATGTTGGCCTTGGAGTGTGACCCCTGGTCAGTGTGGCTGCTGGGGACGCTGTGCTCGGCTGGGCGCTCTGCCTCAGGTGACAGTGATGGGACTTGGATGTAGTCATCTGGATGTAAGTGCAAGAGTGTGGAAGGACTGCCCAGCTCTGGCTTTAACTGTGAGAGTCCTGTGAACCAAGGAGTACGTGTCTCCAATTAAACTAGTCACCAGGCTCCTTTTGTAACCTGGAGTCACCCAAAACAGGGCGGATGAACTGTGCTTTGAAGAGGTCTGCCTCTCTGCTGTCTGCGAAGGGAGCCTAGAGGGACCAGCTCAGTTCTAGACATCTAACGTGTAGTTATCCAAAGTTAACAGACGGATCCCTCTCATCAAAACTATCTTCTGGGTTTCACAGAGCAGCACCATTCTCTTTTCTTCCCCTGTTTGCTGATTTTTTTGACACTACATAACCAAGGTTTTGCATTCTGTCCCATCTCCTCTAACGAAACTCTCTTCCCAGCGCCCTCATCTCCACGTTTGTACTAAACACACCATCCCGGCGCACGATAGATCAGTATTATTGCAGACTAAGTCAGAGGCAGAGAAAGCAATGCCAAATCCAAACTGCCCAAGCATCACGCGACAGGTGAGCCCCCTGGTGCAACGTGGAGCATCACCATTCTGTCCTGAAACGATGTCATCTGAGATTGGGGGAAGATCATCGTCAACGTATGGTTTCTTTTCCATCAGACAACTGGCAGCAGTAGGAACTTGCCAAAAAAAGCCCAACCCCAAAACACCCAACTTTCCATGCCTCTCTTCCACAGGTGTTTGAAGCTGCGTTAGCCTGGATACGGTATGACCGAGACCAGAGAGAGTCGTTCCTACCTGAGCTCCTGTCCAAAATCCGCCTACCCCTTTGTCGACCTCAGTTTCTCACTGACCGCGTGCAACAAGATGACCTGGTCCGTTGCTGCCACAAATGCAGGTGAGGCTTGGACATGGGGTTAGAAAGCCACCCAGGGGATGGTGGTCCTCAGTGGGGTGGAGGTAGCAGGAATGTGGTTTAGCAGTCTTGGAGACTGAAATTCTCTCTTTCTGTGGACAGAGCACCTGACATAGCAAAAAACCAAAGTGCCCTCCCCAATTTTAACCTGGCACCAGGGCCACGTTGCCATCTAGAATTATTGGCCATGGGAGGGGGAAAGTCGGTTGCTGGCCCAGGTTGCCCAGAGAAGCTCTGGCTGCCCCATCCCTGGAGGTGTTCAAGGCCAGGTTGGATGGGGCTTGGAGCAACCTGGTCTAGTGGGAGGTGTCCCTGCCCGTGGCAGGGGGGTTGGAACTAGATGGTCTTTAAGGTCCCTTCCAACCTACATCATTCGATGATTCTAGGAAATCTTCATCTGACTTAAGACAGTCAGATTTCATCATATCAATCAAACTCTTTATTTGGCTTTGATTTCAGGGATCTAGTTGATGAAGCAAAAGATTATCACCTCATGCCAGAGCGCCGGCCACACCTCCCAGCGTTCAAGACCCGTCCTCGATGCTGTACATCGATCGCAGGATTGATTTATGCTGTTGGAGGACTTAACTCAGCAGGTACCTTGCATATCCGCTCCCCGCAGTGGAGTGAGCGGCGTAGTTTGCTGGGTAGGACGATGGGATTGTGAACTTCCCTCACGTGAGGTGTTGAGCAGTTTCTCCTCTGCGCAGCACTTTGACCCTTCCACTGAAATGCTCAAGGTGGCTGTGCCCATAGTTTAACGTCTTCCAGCTAGAAACTCTGTCTAGGTTGGGTTTATTTAGTACAGTATTCTTGCATTTCTTAAAGAGTCAGCATTTTGAGGATGGTGTCCTTGCCTATAGCAACAAGCAGAACTTGGAGGTATCTAGGTGATGTTGGTGGGGTTGTGGGATCACGCGTGCAGGCACAATGCGCTTGCATGAGCCTAGCCATAGTGTAAAAAGGGGACAGAAGGTGTTTGTGAAACTATCTGCTGGAGCCTCAACCAAGCTGGTTAACCTGGGATGTAGGGTGTGATGAGCGGGTGCGTGCTGGGCGCCGCCTCCTGGGATTCACACCCCAGTCACACACAACACGGCTGATCTATCCCATAGAGAAGCTGCCTTCCCAGGAAGCAGCGACACCAACAGATGTGACATTGCAGGTCTCTGCTGCCCCTGTGAGGTTATAAGAGGTCCCACTCCCACAGCCTAGGACTTCTCAAGTCTTACGGTACAGAGCACGGGTGAGCTTTGAAACGCTCTACTATCCTTTTGTATCGCGGAGCCCAGTTTATATGAATTTTTCAGAGCAGGCTTTCATTGCAGGTGAGTAGAAACGTGGCTGGGAAATGCCTCTGACTTGACTTTGTGGGATCAGGGAGGCTGGAATAGGATGTGCGAGAGCCCAGGGTAGGACATGTGAAAACCCAGACGTTTTCCCAGAGAAGAGCAGGCAAAGTCCCTGTGTCAGCCCCATCTTTGGGGTCAGAGCAGTGACCACGTACCCCTCGCGTGCCTCTGCTACGGGCAAGCTTGCTAAAACAGTGTTTTATCAGATCTCCCTCTTTTAATTTGAGTAGCGAATTTTTATGCAGGTGACTCGCTGAATGTGGTGGAAGTCTTTGATCCCATTGCCAACCGCTGGGAGAAGTGCCAGCCGATGACGACGGCCCGGAGCCGAGTCGGGGTAGCGGTGGTGAACGGATTGCTCTATGCCATCGGCGGCTACGACGGTCAACTAAGGCTGAGCACTGTGGAGGTTTACAACCCGGAGATGGATTCCTGGTCCAAAGTGGAAAGTATGAACAGCAAGCGAAGGTACGTGCAGCTCGCGCGCTAGGAAGGAGACCTCTGGAGCAGGAGGGGGCAAACGTGAGGCTGTAGGAAGGCGAGAGGTGTTGGGTGGTGGCGGATGATGAATGAGAAATTCATGTTTGGGGAAGGAGCAAAAGCAAAAGGAGGAGTGGAGCGGTGTGGAAGCAGGTGGGATTTGCTTGGCCCCATTTGGGGCAGGCGAGTCGTGCAGAGTAAGAGGGGAAAACTGTCAGCAGCTCAGCAAAGGTACAGCTGTGCGTCACAGCGCTGAGCTACAAGGAAAGCTGTTAAGACCTCGGTAACTAAAAAGCAGCTGAGCAGTGTGGGCTCGAAGCTACAGAGATCTCTCAGTTTTGGTGGCATCAAGGAGTGAAATCAAACTTGAAGAGAGTGGTAAGGTTCTGCTGGTGAGGTCTGCAAGGGTTTGAACTGGAGGTGGGCAGAGCCTCGTGTCTTCACGTTGTGATACTGGATGGTAGGTAAAGCACTGGTGAGCACCGTGTAGGGAAGCCCCTGTGCTGCTAGGAGTCAAATAAACCCAATTTACCATCTCTGGCCAGTGCTGGCATCTTCTTTCTCTACCAGAAAGCATAAGGGAATCCCAGATGGGAAGGAGAGGAGTATTTTTTTTATCATCCAGGGAGAGGAGTTTACCGCTAAGCAGAAGGTGTTTGTGCTGGGTGAACAGAGCTGCGTGGTTCTCAACCAGCCCAGGGAGCGATTTGTGGATGGGATTGGGAGCTTACCCTGCGTTATTTTGAAAACCCACCTATTAAGTTGTGTGGTCATCCTGTCCTCCCCACCGCAACACAGTGGCCACTGCCATGTTTAAACATTTCCCTGGCTTCCAGGATTTCTGCTGTGGTTTTCTTTGTGCTCGTGCCTGGTCACTGAAAGTTGTTAAACTGTTCACTTTTCTGCAAGCTTTGCAGCGCTGCTTTACCATAATGGTTTGTCTGGCTTGTTTTTTTGTGGTCTGAGACGTTGATCGCTTGGGAAGAGCACGCTGCAAGCGGCTGAGTACATGAAATCCTGGGCACAAGGCTCCGATTTGTAGCAGGAAAAAGCTCAGTTTTTCCATAGCAATGAGGTTCCTGCGAGCTTTTCCCACAGTGAGAGGCAGTTGCTCTTCCACGATTGGGTTGTTCTGCCTTGAAGCCAAGCAGAACAAGCGTTGGATGCTCTTGCGCAGAGGAAAATGTCGGTGGTTGTACAAACTGCTCGGCTGCGGCTGTAGTGCTGGGGTTTTAGCGCTGAGGATCGTGTTCCTGAGAAGCTCCTTTTATGAGAAGCTTTGATGACTACACTTCCAAGGTGGGATTCTAGTCTCTTGTCTCTTCGATCGCCTTTGGGAGCCAAATATGTGATTTACAAGGTGTAATGACAGGGGCAGGCACGTTGGTTTAATGAGCTTTACATTTGACAGCAATTAGTGCATCTCTCAAGGCCGTGCAGTGATGTCCCTCACCAGTTACCTCCCACCAGCAGCAGCAGGGATGTTCTTCATGGGAAGCCAGAATTGCTCGGATTTTGACCCAAGATCTGGGTCAAAATCTCTCCGTGTGTTTTGATTTGGTTCCTTTGATAAGAAAAACGGGATGTGCTCATGCTGCAAGCACCTTTCATGACCTGTGAGGCTCAGAGCTCAGATGGGGTTGGGCAGTTGAGCAGCCTGGAGGTGAAGCCAGAGGAAGAGGAGGAGGTTCGGTGGGGTGAAGGAGGTGATGGCAGGCAGCGGGCAAGGCAGGCTGTGCAGATTTGCTGTGTTACGGACGGTGTGGCAGCGCCTACGGCCATCTCACGGGGTCCCGCTCTTCGTTGCAGTGCCATGGGAACGGTGGTGCTGGATGGCCAGATCTACGTATGTGGCGGATACGATGGAAACTCATCCCTCAACTCCGTGGAGTCCTATTCTCCAGAAACAAACAAGTAAGAGCCCTACAGCTTATCCATCTGTTTGCTGGTAGAGCGGTGCCATGCCATGATGGGAGTCCGGGCCGTAAAGGCAACACGGTGAATGAGGTGGAAAAGGTTTTATATCTTGACAGCGGAGCAGCATCCCTCCATGCAAGAGTTTACCTGGATGCAACCGTGGTTTAAATAAAACAGGCAGTGAAAGGAGAGTTACTGGAACCCAGTCCTAGAAAATGCAATGGAGGTGGAATAATCCATGGGCTGTGTGTGTGCCGTGCCTGCAGGACCCTTGCTAACCTCTCCCCTCTCCCGGCAAGGTGGACAGTGGTGACCCCCATGAGCTCCAACCGCAGCGCCGCTGGAGTCACCGTCTTCGAGGGCCGGATCTACGTGTCGGGAGGACACGACGGCCTACAGATCTTCAACAGCGTAAGTCTGCGGGCTGCGGGTTCCTGCAAGCTTTCTGTAGAAATCCATCTACTGCAGGTAGCCGAAAGGTCAGGCTGGGGCTGGGAAGGGTCCATGCACTTTCCTTGTGCACCGAAAGCGCCCTAAGAGTTTGTGCCACCAAATTCTGTCATTTCCAGGGCCCTTCCTCTTGCTCAGGAAGAAATGGGCTAGCCACTGGGAACTGGACTGGAAGTGCTGCTCTTGTTGCCCAGCACTGAAAGGATGGCGCGAGCGCACTTCGTTGTCTCCCGACTTCCTTCACTTTTTAAATCATTTTATCATTGCAACCCTTTGAGCTCTGAAGTATCCCAAATGCCAGGCTCCTACCTCTGCTTTCTGTGCCTGTTTTGATGGCTTCAGGGTCAGAGACAGATTATTGTTGAAACAAGCCTCACAGCAGGGGGAGTTGGTGGTACGAGGCCGCTTGCCCTCTTCCACCTGCTCTGCGGTTCAGTTTTCTGCCCGTTCTCTAAAGGAAAACCTGATGCGGAACAGAAAAGATTCATTCATCCGCTCAGGAGCGAGAACGCGGGGAGCCGTGTCTGAGGTGGGTCTGTCACTGCTGCAGCGCTCTCAGAAACTTGTAATAAAGGGTTTTGTTGGGAGCAGCAATAACGGTTTCTGCCTTGCTCAGCAGACCAGGGACAGGCTGTTGTCTGCAGCCTGAAGTACCCCAGAGCCAAGAACTGCGAATCTGCTTGTCCGAGCACATTCCTGAGCGTGACAAGTTTGGAGTAGTGCTGGAGCCCTTGCAGAACGGGTCCATCTAATGGTCTCTCTAGAAACGCAAGGGATACAAAATGGTGGTTGGTTGGGTTTTTATGCCCCCCTGAGGTGCCAGATAGCCCTTCCACAAGCATAGAGGGAGGAGATGGCGCCTCTTCTGAAAGTGGCAGAGGAAGGGCAGAGACCCTGCCCTTTGCCGCGGGCTACGGCAGGTGGGCATCAACTGTGTCAGGAGCGATGGTCATCCGACGTGAGAAACTGGAAAGGTTGAAGTGTTACAGCTGAAATCTGCTTGGGGAGGGTGGGGAGTCTCACTTAGGGTTAGGGGACACTTTGGGGATCAGGGAGGGGATTCTGCCCCTCTGCTGCGCTCTGGGGAGACCCCCCTGCAGTGCTGCCTCCAGCGCTGGGGCCTCGGCACAGGAGAGACATGGACCTGCTGGAGCGGGGCCAGAGGAGGCCACCCAGATGCTGCCAGGGCTGGAGCCCCTCTGCTGGGAGGCCAGGCTGGGAGAGTTGGGGGGGTTCAGCCTGCAGAAGAGAAGGCTGCGGGGAGACCTTCCAGCCCCTTCCAGTGCCTCAAGGGGCTCCAGGAAAGCTGGGGAGGGACTCTGGATCAGGGAGTGGAGCCACAGGATGAGGGGGAACGGTTTTACACTGAAAGAGGGCAGATTGAGATGAGATATTAGGGAGAAATTGTGGACTGTGAGGGTGGTGAGACCCTGGCCCAGGTTGCCCAGAGAAGCTGTGGCTGCCCCATCCCTGGAGGTGTTCAAGGCCAGGTTGGACGGGGCTTGGAGCAACCTGGTCTGGTGGGAGGTGTCCCTGCCCATGGCAGGGGGGGTGGAACAAGATGGCCTTTGAAGGTCCCTTCCAACCCAAACCATTCTGTGATTGAGGACAGCTTGGACATGCACCTCTTGGGTCTGACAGAGCTTCGGCTGGTTCTGCTTTGGGGCAGCGGCACAATCTTGTGTGCGTGAGGAAAATGACTGCCTTGAAATTGAGACACAGTCCCGTGGCAGTTGAATTTTTGACTGAAGGGTGCTCGCTCCTTTTGGTGCCGAGGCTCAGACGGTCGTTTAAAACACCACGTGGAAGCTGATGAAAGGGGAGAGAGGTAGAGGGGGCATCTTAAAAGCTGCGTTTGCTCTGGTCTCTGCAGCGTATTGGGTGGGGAGAGCGGTGTCTCCCCATTCACCTCCTCCAACTCACCAGTGAGTTACTGGGCTGAGCTCAGAGGGAGCGGGGTGAAGCGCAGTGGCTGGTGGGATCCAGGATGTTAGAAAAGCTTAATAACGATATGAGATATGATTGTATAAAAAACAAGAAACAAAACGCAAGCTTGCAGGTGCGTGTTGAAACAGTCCGTGTGCATCCGTGCCGCGTGGTGGGTCTCGGCGAGGGTCCCCTGACGCCGCGTGCTCTCTGTTGACCGCAGGTGGAGTACTACAACCATCACACGGCGACCTGGCACCCGGTCGCCAGCATGCTCAACAAGCGCTGCCGCCACGGAGCAGCCTCGCTGGGCAGCAAGATGTTCGTCTGCGGAGGCTACGACGGTTCGGGTTTCCTCAGCATCGCCGAAGTCTACAGCTCCATGGCGGATCAGTGGTACCTCATCGTCCCTATGAACACCCGGAGGAGCCGCGTCTCCCTGGTTGCGAACTGTGGCCGTCTCTACGCCGTGGGGGGTTACGACGGACAGTCCAACCTCAGCTCGGTAGAAATGTATGACCCGGAGACAAACCGCTGGACGTTCATGGCCCCCATGGTGTGCCACGAGGGAGGGGTTGGCGTGGGCTGCATACCCCTCCTGACCATCTGAGAAGAAAGCGTTTTTTGGGGAGGGGGGGGAGGCCGGTCTTTTCAACGACAATCTGGGGAGAGAAGGTTCAGAGAGTGTTTCATGCCGTGATATCCGCAGAGGTGCGTTTCCAGGTGCTCAAGTGTCGTTCACAAACACACTCAAAAAAAAAACTTGACAGAACAATCCCCACTTTTTGGCTTTTTGGACTGAGGCTCCCGAAAGATGGAACGTGTTGAAATACGGTGCGTCTACGTGCTGGTGCGAGCAAGGACCTGCCTGCCTCCCTCCGCCACCCGTTAGCCTTTGCTCGGAGCTGTGGCTAAGCGAATCCTTCCCCTCGCCGTTGGTTTTCCAAATAGCCCTGCTGCGGTCTGCTTTCGGCCGCATCTTTGGGAAGTGCCGTTGTAGGCTGGGGTTGGGGAGCAGACTTCATTGCGACATAAAAACAGCCACTTTAATGACTTTGAAAATACATCGGCGCCTTCCATCAGCAGCGAAGTGACCCCGACACCCCGAGGGTTCGGTCAGCGGCGACATTTGGGTGGCGTGGTGGCTCGCTGCTGGGCACGAACGGATCTCACCTGGCTTATTGATACGGGGGGAAAAAAACCCACCAGCGTCGGTTCCCGCACCGCGTCCCGGCTTTGCATCGTAGGGTGCTGCTTACACAAGGCGTCGCTGGCTTCTCGAAGCAGAGCGGTGCTTTCTGCTGCTCGATGGGGGGAAAACTTCTCCACAAGAGCCGCACGATGGAGAAACTAGGAAGAGGGAAACTGGGCGGTTAAACCATCGAATCGTTTTAGCAAGCTCCGGAGGAGAAGGCTTGAGCGTAAATGACACTAAGCAAGAGTGTTAGGATTTCAAAATGGGAAACAGGCCAAGGTGTTCATTGTAAAGACATCCCTTAAATTAAATATTGATATATTTTTCAAAGTCGATGTTTAAGAGGCAGCTGGAGCGGAGCGGGGCCAGCATCTTTTGGGAAGGGCAAGAAATACGTGTTGAGTTTGTCAGCTCTGGAAGCCCACGGCTGTGCTGGTGCGGGGAGCTGCGTCCCTGGGGAGGGAGAGGGAGGAGGGATGCCCAAGTGGAGCCAGGTCGAGCAGCGCAGGCAGAGAAATCCCCTGCAGGGACGCAGGGGTGAGCGTCTCTGCAAAGGGCCCTGGGGGAAAAATCGCAGAGTTGGCACAGCCGTGGCACGGGCGAGATCCCCACCTTTGGTATTTTCCGGTTTGCTACGCTGGGAAAGATGGTTGCAGGTGTTTTGTGCCGGGAAACTTTTGCGTGAGCGGGCTGAAGCAGGGAAGTCTTTGCCTGCATCAGCTCTCGAGCCCTTCTCTTGCATGAATGTGAACCGCCGTCCCTCCGGGGCTCTCCTCTATCCCTGTGTCCCCCCGTGCCACCCTTCGGCAAAGCCATACCTCTTCGGTGGACAGGCAGGGACAGGCTGCTGCCACCCCTGCCCGCTCGGGCAGGAGGAACGTGACACTAATCCCACCGGCGGCAGCAAAGGGATGGGGATCTCGCCCCTTGTCCTGCCTGATCCCGGTGTTTTGGGGGAATCGGAGCCTGCCCCTCCTGTCCCGCCAGCTTCCACCGAGCTGGAGGGAGCTGAATGTTCACCCCAGCCTCCAAATCCAGCCCTCCCCTCCCCAATTCCCAGCATCGCTCGGGATTTTAACTTTGGCTGTATATGTGGATGTCTATATATTCAGGTACTATGTATATTTTAGGTATATATAATGAGCATATCTGGCTATAAATGTGACTTGTCAGTATATATCTATTTCTTCCATGTATATCGACTGCTGGGTTCACTGGAGGGGGAATTCATTGGGGGTTTCCATGCTGCTTAAGACTTTAAAAAGACAAAAAAAAAAAAAAAACCAAAAAACCAAAAAGAACCGCCCATGAACATTGGAATCGAAAGGGAGTTGCTTTTCGGGCCGTGAACTGCAGAAATAACTGAGCCGCGGTGGGGTCTCTGCTGAAGGACCGGCCTCCGTCCTCTCAGCGGGAAGGACCACGCCGTGTTTTTCCATCTCTCTGCCCGACTTCCCCTGCCTGGGGTGCTGCCGGGCGCAGCCGCGTAGCTCGTGCTCCCGTGGCCTCTTATCTCCCGCCTCGTGGCGTCTTCTCTTCTCCGGGCCGCGTCCCTCTGACGGTCGCCCTGGGCAGAGGAGGCTTTGATGAGCGTGGGGCTGCTCTCCCGCCATGCCGTTGTCCTGTCGTGCATCCCTTCTCCTTCCCAGCACCTCCCACCCCTCCCCAGCCGGGGTTTCAGGGCCGTAAGAACGTGAATATTGGATGAAATACCCTTGCAAGAGCAGCAGCTCTTCCTTCGTCCCCAGACCTGCTAAAGCCAGGGCTGGTGGTGACCCACAGGCTCCCAAGCGGGTGCTGAGCAGCACGGGGGTCCTGGAGGGACTGGGATGTCCCCCAGCCACGCTGCTTTCGTTCCCTAGGGATTTCTTTGCTTTTCCTTTGTGGGTGAACCACAGAGCCAGGGGAGCTGCTGGCTGAAGGCTGCAGCGCCTCCATCCTCGAGCCCCAAACTGCTGGTGTCCACAAGGGGCCAGAAAAATACTGAATTTTAGGGAAACGAGCCCAGGTCACCCGAGGAATGTAAACTCCTGGGAGAGCGTGATCCGCTCGGACCGGTCCTCGGTAAATCCCATGGCCTCGAATTCAAGGAAAACCCCAAAATTTTGCAAAATGCGTTCAAGAGCCTCGTCATACCGGCGCGTTTCTGTGTCTGCAAACCAACGCTGTGCTCCTCACCCCTTGCCCTCCGTGGGGACAACTGCTGCCCTGCTTCTCCCCCCCCGGCACACACCAACCCTCGTCCCCACCCCAAAAGGGCACTTTTCCTGTCACCTTAACCCTTTTTGTATTAAAACCAAGAGAAATTCATCCCTCCCGGCCGGCTGGTGTGGCGTCTTTGAGGGAGGTGGGGAGGGTTTCCAGGCGTGATGGCATGATCTCCGTCTGGGAATGGGGTGTTTAGAGGAGTCTGAGCTTAGGCAGAGCGAGAGGGATTGAAAAAACCCCAAAAACTGGAAATAAAGAGGGACAGTGGAGGGGGCTGCTGATTTTTCTCTCCGTGGGAGCTGGGAGGATGCTCTCGCTCCCGGCTCAGGAGAAGCGGGATGTCGAGCGTGGCTGGCTGGATCCCAGGGGCATCGGTTGTACCATCCCACCGTGAAACTGGGAGCGGACGAAGGGAAGGGGCCGCGGAGGGGAGGATCGAGCCTCCGGCATCGCCGCATCTCCGCCAGGTCCAGGCGAGCGCCCGCCACGGCACCGCGCCAAGGAAAACACCGGCAACCCGATCCCTTCCCCGCGGCGGCGGGGGCCCCGTGTTTATCCTGGAGGAGAAACCGGCGGAGTTGGGGGGCCCTGAGCGGATCCGGCTGCCGATTCCCGAGCCGACAGCCCCATTCCCTCATCCTCAGCCGCATGGCGCTGGTGCTGGGAGCCGTGCTGCTGGCGGCGGGCGCTGCCGTCCCACCGGGGCTGCCGGCTCCCCGCGACCTGGCCCGTTCGGTGCTGGAGACCCACGGGCAGGAGCTGCGGCTGCTCAAGCTGCTGGGAGTCGCCAGGACGGTAGGAACGGGATGGGCGATGGGGTGGGGGCAGTTGGGTGCCCCCGGCTCGGGTACCCATCCCGGTGGGGACACCTGTCCCCGTCGGCGCTGGGAAGCCACCGACGGCTCCG
This sequence comes from Burhinus oedicnemus, assembly GCA_008921705.1. Taxonomy (NCBI): domain Eukaryota; kingdom Metazoa; phylum Chordata; class Aves; order Charadriiformes; family Burhinidae; genus Burhinus; species Burhinus oedicnemus. The sequence continues at coordinate 431,386 of VFFE01007652.1, forward strand.
TCCTTCTCTCCTGGGCAGACGTTCGACTGGGGCACCCATTTCAGCATCAACTTCACCGCCCGGCAGCCCGCCTGCCCCAAAAACCTCCCCGACCGCCGCGGCGCCGGCTGCCGAGCCCGGCCAGGCAGGGTAAGCGTGGGACAAGGTCCCCAAAACACAGGGATGGGGACAGAAAGGTGTCCCCAAGGTGCTCAGGGTGGCTACGTCCCCCAGGTACAGCGGTGCACGGCCCAGGTCTCCGTCTTCGCCTTCCTGCCCGACGTGCCGCTGTCGATGGTGGAGTGCGGCCAGGAGCCGGTGAGGGGTCCAGGTCCCCCCCATCCTCGGGGGGGGGTGTCCAGCAGTGGGGACATGTCCCCCACACACAATTTGGGGACATTTTTTGGCCGCAGGGTGAAACCCACCCTTATTTCTTCCCCCCAGCAGCCTGGTGGCAGCACCCAGCCCTTCGGCGCCAGCCCGGGTCACCCATCATCATCATCATCATCATCCTCGCAGCCACCCCTGCGTCCTCGGCCCCCCGCCGGCGTGTCCCTCCCGAGGACATCCCGTGGTCCCCTGTCCCCTGCGGGGCTGCAATAAAGATCTTTCGGGGTCAAACGTGTGCGTGTGTGGGGGTGACACAGGTTGGGGGGCACCCCCGGCCTTGGGCAACAGGGATGGGGCAAGCCCGGGGTTGCACAAACCTGGGGGGCACCAACGTGCCTGGTGTCACCCCGGTCCCTGCAGGTCCCTGTGCCCCCCCCCCCGGGAGCGGGGACAGTCCCCAAAGTCCCACAACCACCACCCCATGCCCAGCCAAGGGGCTCCAAGGGCTGGGGACACCCCCGGGGAGCGGGGCCGTGTCCCCGACGGGGACAGGCGTGCCACCGCCCGCACTCAGGACACGCTTAGGAGCCCCCTACCCTGTGTCCCACCCCCACCCCCCAAAAAATAACTGTCACTCTGTGGGCTGGGGCCAGATGTTTCCGGAGGGGGGAGCCGAGCCCCGGGGC
>VFFE01007652.1:432400-443126 GCA_008921705.1 Burhinus oedicnemus
GAGGGGTCCTGGGTGGGGTTCTGGGTGTGGGGTCCTGGGTGGGGTCACGGGTGGAGTCCTGGGTGGGCTTCCAGATGTGGGGACCCAGATGCAGGCTCCTGGGTGCAGGATCTCGGGTGCGGGGTCCTGGATGGGGTCCTGGATGTTGGGTCCATGGTGTGGGCTCCTGGGTACAGGGTCCTGGGTGGGGTCCCAGGTGTGGGGTCCTGGGTGGGGTTCCAGGTGTGGGGACATGGATGGCGTCCTGGATGCAGGATCCCAGGTGCAGGGTGCCAGGTCCTGGATGGGGTGTTGGGTGTCCAGTCCAGGCTCCTGGGCGAGGGCTTCCTGAGTGGGGTTCTGGGTGTGGGGTCCTGGGTGGGATTCCAGGTGTGGGGACCCGGGTGCAGGCTCCTGGGTGCAGGATCCTGGGTGCACGGTCCTGGGTGCAAGGTGCCGGGTGCGGGGTCCTGGATGGGGTCCTGGGTGTCAGGTCCATGGTGCGGGCTCCTGGGTGCACGGTCCTGGGTGGGGTCCCTGGTGCTGAGACCTGGGTGTGGGGTCCCGGGTACGGAGTTTTGGGTGCAGGGTGCTGGGTCCCAGGTGCGGGATGCTGGGTATGGTGTCCTGGCTGCAGGGCGTTCGTGTCGTCGTGTCCTCCCCGACCCCAGTGACCCCCGTTGTCCTTCCGGCAGCCGGTTCTCATCCAGCGGGGCCGGTTCGGGCGCTTCCTGAGCAGGATCCGGCGCTTTCGGCCCAGGATCAGCTTCAACGTCCACGCCAGGGGCTCCATCCGCCTGGGCTGAGCGAATAAAGGGGCCCTTCGCGGCCGGAGTGCGACAGCCGGGCTCCTCGCTGCCTCCCGGGGGAAACTGAGGCACACCGGGAGGGGGTGGGGGGCACAGACAGGAGCCGGATGGGCTCCCCTCCCCACATCGTTCGCCGTCCCCACATCCCGGCCCCACCCTGTCCCGCAACACCCCCACTTTGGGGATTGAAGGGGTCCCCCGAGGGGACGTGGGGTCAGCATTGGGGACAGGGACCAGCTCCCAGGGCATTCCCCCCCCCCCATCATCACCACAGCATCATCGCGTCCCCACAGCATTTCATCCCCAAAACCAGTGGCGCTGGCAGAGGGGAGGGATGGGGGGGTCACCAGGGCAGTGTGCCCCCCCCCAAGGGAGCTGCAAGAGAAGGGGGGGTTCAGCTCCTGCCCAGGGGGGTCCCGGCATCAACCTTGGCCATGCCACCATGGCCGTCACCAGTGGTTTGGGATGGGGACACAAGGACGGGGTGCACGGGGACCCTCGTGACCCATGAATGGCCACCCCGGGACCCTGGCGATGTCCCCCCCATCACCTCCCGTCACCTCCCATCCCCTCCACCCCCGCAATGGGCCAACAACCCCATGGGCTTGTGCCCCACACGCAACCCCGTGGGGTCCCCGAGACTGGCACAAGTTCCCGGGGGACCCTCTGGTCCCCAAGGTGCCTCGGGGCGCAGTGAGGGACCCAGTCCCAGGGGCGCGAGGCCCCACACGAGCCCAGTGCCAGGATGAGGCCCCGGGGAGCCGGCAGTGCCCATGGGGCTGGGATGGTTCCGTGCCCATTTTGGAGGGGGGGTGAAGGGGCTGACCCCGCTGCCCCCACTTCAGGACCCTCCTCTATCAGCATCACCCCCTCATTCTGTCCCCCGTGTCCCCAGTCCCCAGCAGGAAAAGGCACAGCGGGGCCGGGAAGCAGCTTTATTTGGGGAAGGGGGGGTGTCGAGAGGGGGGTCCCCGAAATGGCGGCCCCTCGAGGGGGGGAGTTCATCTCTTGAGGGCCTTGAAGAGGTTGATGCCAGCGGCCACGGTCTTGATGGCCACACGCAGCAGCGGCCAGAAGCGTTTGACACGGACAGGCTGCGGGGAGAGGAGGTGTCACGGGGTGGGGGGACCATGGGGACCCCCCGAGTCCCCCCTCCAGGCCTTGGGGTTGCACCCCACAGCGTGTCCCCCCTCCCTCCCCAAGGGACCCCCCCCAACTCACATCCACGTTGGAGTCCACGCAGGTGACATCAAACACGGGGCGGCTGCCACGCTGGGGCACGGGTGCGGAGCAGTCCTTGATGAGCTGCAGAGAGCAGGGCAATGAGCATGGGGACACGCAGAGGGGACCGTCCCCAGGCTGGGGACCCCACGGGAGGTGGGGGATCCCCCCCCCCAACATGAGCGCCCCCCTCCCCAGCTCTCACCCCATCCTCCTTGAACTCGCAGGCGTCGGAGCGGGCGCCCGAGCGCGCCGGGCATTGCGTCTCCATGATGGTGAAGTTGAGGCGCTGCAGGGAGCTGAGCTGGATGTCCTGCAGGGACAAGGACAGGGATGGTGACAGTGTGGTGGCACCCGCCAGGGAGAGATGCCACCCACCACTGAGTGCCTGGACCCAACGTGGGGAAAGCATCCCACCCTGCATTCCACAAATCCCCTCACCCCCCATCCACACATAGGTTCTGGTGTCCCCCCGATGTCCCCGTGGGGGACACGGCGGTGTCCCCAGGCGGTGGCACTCACCGGGGCGGGCTCGGGGTCGGCGCTGAGCAGCCTGAAGGCGTTCTGCACCTCGGGGCGCTGGTTGTAGGAGTCCACGGCCTGAGCCAGCGCCTGGGTGTAGGCGAGGGGGGCCGGGGCGGGCAGGGCACAGGCCCCCCCCAGCACCGCCAGCACCAGCGCCCAGGAGCTCGCCATCCTTGTCCCCACGGCCACCTCCCCCCGTGTGTCCCCTTTTATCCCCCCTCACCGGGAGGTTGGGGAACCCGCCCCGGGGCTCGGCTCCCCCCTCCGGAAACATCTGGCCCCAGCCCACAGAGTGACAGTTATTTTTTGGGGGTGTGGGGGGGACACAGGGTAGGGGGCTCCTGAGCGTGTCCTGAGTGTGGGCGGTGGCACGCCTGTCCCCGTCGGGGACACAGCCCTGCTCCCCGGGGGTGTCCCCAGCCCTTGGAGCCCCTTGGGTGGGCATGGGGGGGGTGGTTGTGGGACTTTGGGGACTGTCCCCACTCCCTGACAGAGCACAGGGGGGACGAGGCGGCGCAGGGACTTGCAGGATGACACCGGCAGTGATGCAGGGACATTTATTGCAATGTGAGCACCCAGGTGGGGGGCACAAGGGGGGGACACAGCATCACCCGCTCAGGGTTTGGGTTTTTGGAGGTTGAGCTTGTCACGGATCCAGATCTTCCCACACCGGAAGAAGCCCCTGAAACGCTCCTTGAGCTTGCCAAAAAAATCCGTGACCCTGGATCTCCGGATACGGCCGAGCTGGGAGGAGAAGGAGCGGCGTCAAACCTCGGGGAGGTGGGGTGGGAGTCTGGGTGACCTTCCTCCCCCTTGGGGACGTGCCCCATGGCAGCCAGGGAGGGGAGCGGGTGGCAAAACCAGGGGACACAGTGCCATTTCAGGCACCTGCTTACCGTGGCGGGCACCTTCTCGCAGGAGAGCTCGACCATGGGCTGCTGCTGCTCGAGGAAGACGTGGCCCTGGCACCAACTCACCGCCTGCGGGAAGCAGAGGGGACACGGGTAAGATGAGGCTGAGAGGTCTCAACCCCCCCCCAACCCCCCCATGCCTCAGTTTCCCCATCTCCCCATTGGGGACGGCAGCAGGATGAAGCCTCACCCCAAACCAGTGGCTCTTGCAGACGGCGGTGGCCATCCCCAGAGCCCGGCATGAGGTCTCCTCGACGGTGAAGCTCAGCTCCTGCCGGTGACGCAGGTCCCCAGACTGGGAGAGGGGACAGAACCCGTCACAGACCCACAGCACTGCTGTCCCCAACGCCCGGCCCCAAAACGGCCTGGATGTGGCCCAGAGAGGTGCCATATCCAGCCTGGAGATGGCTCAGACGCAGCCCCAAGCTGGGTGGGCTCCATCCCTGCAGGGGGGCAGACCCAGCCCCAAAACAGGCCAGATTCAGTCCCAAAATGGGCTGGATTCAGCCCCAAAACAGGCAGGATCCTGCACTGCCCGGGCCCGGTGCTGCTCCCGGGACAGAGGGAGCTCGGCACTCACCCAGCCAGGCCGGTCGTGGGCCTCCCGGAGCCGCAGGACATAGGGACTGACGGCCCTCGCGTTGAGCAGCTCCACGGCCGCCGAGACGGCGTCCCCGTAGCTGACGGCCCAGAACCCCGGCGGGGATGGTGGGACGGATCCAGCCAACCCTGGTGTGGATCCATCCGATGCCGGCGTGGTGGCCTTGGCCAGCCCCAGCAGCAGCAGCAGTAGCGGCACCGCTCGGCACGGCCTCATCCTGCCTCCTGTCACTCGCCTGGCAGGGCACCCCTTTTATGGGAGCTGCCCTGGATGTGCCGGCACCGCCAGCACAGGCGTTCCCTGTGCCGTGTTCCCCCTGTGCCGCCGGGAAATTCCCAGTGGGATGAACCCGGCCGGGAGCCAAGTCCATCCCCCTTTGGTCCCCAGGCTACCAGAGCGGCTGTCCTAGCCTTCCTTTGTGGCTCAGCAGAAGGGAGACCCCAGGGTTTAGGGTGTCCCTGCAATGGGGGTCCCCATGGGAGGGCACCACATGCCTGGGGAGGTGACAGCGAGGACAGGAGTGACATTGAGTCACAATGTGGCCATGGAGGGTGCTGGTCCCAAAGGATGCTGGCCCTGGGCACCATAAGCCACCACACTGGGGCAAGGTCCACCCTAAGGAGACCACCAAAGAGCCAACCTGAGTTTGATGGGGACGTAGGGTGACACCAGGTTGGGTTTCTCGCTCCCGTTCTCCCACAGGGCAGGATGAAGCCACCCCACCCCAAGGCCGGGGCTTTCCAGCCCCCCTGGGGTGTTTTATGGCTGGGTGGAACGGTGAAGACACCTGTCCCTCACGGCAAACAAGTTGGGTTTGACCAAACACCAGCCCCGGGACCAGTTGCTCTCTCCAAGGCAAAGCAGGAACCTCCAGGAGGATATCAAGAAACCCTACCCAGAAGATGACCCTCCATTCAACCCCCGTCTGCACTGCCACCTGCAGCAAGGGGAAGCCCAAAGCCACCCAACAGGTTCAGAGCTCCTGGCTGGTGGAGGCCATCAAGTATGTTCTCCCAGCCGCTTGTAAATCAAGCAGGGACAAGCGTGCCCGGGTCAGGGATGGTGGGTGACATCTGGGAAGTCCCCAGGGATGGATGCTGTCAATCACAGACCTGCAGGACAGCCCAGGCCGGCCCTGGAAAGATCCAGGTTCAACCAGGTCCAACCTTCCATGGAGAAGGGGCCCTAGGTGGGATTATCTCACTCCCCATCCAGGTTCATCTTGAGAACCTCCACCGACGGGGACTCCACCATGTGAACAACTGGTCTCACTGTACAACCTAAGTTGAGATGAAACCTCTCCTGCTGCAACTTGTACCTTGTCTTCTCCACGACTCCTTGAAAGGCTCCACCCTTTGAGCACTAGACTACTGTGATGACTTCCCCCCCAAACCTTCTCCTCTCCAGGCAGAAGAGACTGAATTCCTTCAGTCTTTCCTCCTACAGCAGGTTCTCCAGCCCTTTCACCATTGTCCTGGCCCTCCTGGGGACCCTCTCCGGTCTGTCTACATCCTTCTTGACTTGTGGGGAACCAGAACTGGACACACCACTCCAGGGGAGGCCTGGAGGATGGCTTCCTGAGCCAGGCAACTGAGGAGCCAACGAGGAAAGGTGCTCTACTGGACCTCCCGCTTACAAACAAGGATGAGCCGGTTGGAGATGAGAAGCGTGGGGGCAGCCTTGGCTGCAGTGACCATGGAATGGTGGAGCCCAAGATCCTGAGAGGAGGGAGCTGGGCAAAAAACAGGATCACAGCTCTGGACACTTCCAAGAGAGAAGAATTTGGCCACTTCAGGAACCTGCTTGGAAGAATCCCATGGGATACAGCCCTGGAGAGAAGTGGGGTCCAGGAGATCTGGTTGATTTCCAAGGATCACCTTCTCCAAGCCAAACAACAGGCCACCCCAACAGGCAGGAGATGAAGGGATGTGGCCAGAGGTCTGCATGGATGAGCGAGGAGCTCCTGACTCAGCTCAAGGACAAGGGGGACATGTACAAGAAGTGGAAGCCAGGCCAGATGATGCACGAGGAAGATACAGACACTGCCCAAGGTGCAGGGTTGGGTCTGAGCAAGCCAAAGCCCACCAGGGGTTGTACCCGACAAGACGGTGGTCAGGAGCCATCAGCATGGACTGAAAACGGGCTCAACGGTGAGGCCCAGAGGGTGGTGATCAGCAGCACAAGGTCCAGATGGAGGCTGGTCACTGGTGGTGTTCCATTAAGGTCCATACTGGGGCTAGAACTGTTTCACATTTTCATTAATGGTTGGGATGATGGGGCAAGAGCGCACCTGCAGCAGGTTTGTACATGACACCAAACTGGAAGGAGAGGTTGATGCGCCAGAGGGTTGTGCTGCCATCCAGAGGGACCTCAACAGGCTGGAGAGACGGGCCAGCAGGGTTCAACAGGAAGTGCCATGCCCTGCACATGGGAACAACCCCAGGCATCAGGACATGCTGGGAGCCACCCAGCAGCTCATCAGAGAAGGCCCTGGGGGGCTTGGTGGACACCAAGGCAACCATGAGCCAATAAAGGAACCAGCTGCTCAGAGGGGTTGTGGGGTCTCTGGTCCTGGAGATACCCAAAACTCAACCAGAGGAGGCCCTGGGCAATCTGCTGCAGCTGAGCTGGCTCTCAGCAGCATCCCTGCTAGTGCTTCTGCGCTTCTTCAACTTGAGGCAAGCTTTGGGGGAAGAAAAATTCCTTCCAAATTCTTCGATTCTTCCAAAATCCTTCCAAACACTTCAATTCCTGCCAGATTCCTGCCAAATTCTCCAATTCCTTTCAAGTTCTTCAATCCTTCCAAATTTCTCAGTTCTTCCAAATGCCTTCCAAACACCTCAATTCCTGTCAAATTCCTTTCAAATTCTTCAGTCTTTCCAAATTCTTCAGTTCTTCCAAACTGCTTCCAAATTCTTCCATTATGCAGAAAATCAGAGTCAGGCAGGACACGCAGCACCGGCGGTCCTTGCCGGGCCTCCTGCCCCTCTGTGGCACAGCACCAAGGTAGGCAAAGTCACCTTTTATCTGAGTCAAAATCCTTCCGGATAGCAGAAGGCAACACAGAGCTGAGCAGCAACTATGTCCCATAGGGAGACAGCACCCAACACAAGAGCCCAGGTCCCACAGGAGGGTGCATCAGGCCTCTACAGGAAACTCCGTGCTCCATGTTTCCTGCAGCTCACGCTCAGGATTCAACAGCGACCAAAACCAGTATCAAGATCTCTAAGTATTATTTTTAAGTCTCCTGTGTAAACCCTGAGCAGGCTCATGCCTTTCAAAATAGACATGAAATCCTGCGAGGCCATCTTTGGAAGAAAAAAGGGAAAATTTGGCGAGTTTGGTAAGCCCACGTTCACACAGCTACAGCTGCGCTTCTCAGGACAACTCCCCACCACCAACTGGGGGAGGGAGGAGTGTAAATAACACCCCCAAAACCAAACACTAAGGCCCCGAGCCGTGAGAAACACCCCGCTCATAAATCAAGAGTCTCTCGCTTTGTTTGACCACCTCAAGACTGAGCCGCCCCTCCTCATTCCTGGCAACCCACATATTTATTTGTCTTTTATTCGTTCCCACAGCCGGGTTCCGATGCTTGTTTGGACGCTCTGATACAGCGGGGAAACAACCCGCAGGGGGTGGGTGAGGCAGCGCCCCGCTAGCCTTACCGCCGACAGCCTCAGCGAGGCCATGGCTGATCCATCAGCCCTGCAGCAGGCCCGGAGAGGGCCGGGAAACCCTCCCCCTAAGAAGCCAGGTGGCCGAAGCCCCCCGCAGGGAAGCTTTAAGGAGGCTGAGGAAGGAGGAAGGCCGGGGAAGAACGGCAGCACCGGGGCTCAGCCCCGCACAGAGGCAGCCCCGACGGCACCTCCCTCTCGCTGCCCCACAGCGACCCGGCCTCACACCCCCCCCAAATATTCCCACAAGGGGGTCGGCCCCGCTGCCTCGCAAAATGGCGGCCTAGAGGGCCAGACTGGGCCTAGCCTGACCCGCGGCCTCGGGTAGGGCCTCCTGCCGCGCTCCAGGCCCGGCCAAGTCGCAGGGACAGCGGCGGGACAGTACTTAGGCCCACGGCGGATCATGGCGGCCGCCTTCCCCTCACCGCTTGCCCGCGCACCGGAAGTACCGCCCCTCGCGCGCCGGCGCCTAAGCCAATAGGCGCTCGCTCCAGGGCGGTGACGCCATCAGGCTGCGCCGGCGCATATGCGCCTCCGGCCCGGTGTGCAGCTGGGGCGGGCGAGGTCAGGCCCGGTGGCGGCGGGAGGGGGGAAACCCGGCCCGGAGAGCGGAGGGGAAGGGCCTGGAGGGGGCGGGGAGAACCGAGCCCGGGGCCGCAGGGCCGGCTCCGGAGCGGGGCTCTGAGGGGAATCGGCTGGGCCCGAGGCGGGGGACTAGGCCCCGGGGGGAGGACTAGGCCCGGGGGACTCTGAGGGGAATTATCGCGGGGAAATGTGGGCTAGGCCCGGGGGGGACCGAGAGTAATAACCCCGGGGGAACAGAAAGGCCCAGGGGCTTTGAGAAACGGAGGCTGGGAAGGGAAGAAGGGAGCCCAGGGAGGATGGTGTGGGGAAACTGGAGGCAGCTGGGGAAATGGCACTTGTGTCCCTGGAGGTCTGGGGGAGGCGCTGCCGGGGCCGATGAGGAGCTGAACGTGCTTCAGACCTGCTGCCAGCCACTCCAGAGCGGCTGTGTGCTGCCTGGGAAAGCCCTGCCGGAGCTCTGCAGCCCCTGAGGGGGGCTGGAGGCAGGTTAGCCCCAGCAGGGAAGCACGTAGCCTCTGCCACAGCGGCTTTTCACTGATCAATCACCAGAAAGCTTTTATTGCCTCTTCACATCCAATATTGTGGGTCAAAACACTCCTTTCCTCGGAACCATTGCCAGAAGCTGGCTGTCTCCTCCTTTTTATCTCTAAAATTCTCCCGCTCCTAAAGAGTTTCTTTTCCTTTCCTAGCATTCCTGAAATGTGGCACTAACCGCACCTGGCCTTTCTTCCCCCGACGCCTTCCACCATGGCAGCCCGCTTGGTGCAACGCTGCTGCTGGCGGCACTTCGGTGCCTTCGTCTCTACTCCCTCGGCGGTCCCGGCTTCTCTGCTGGTGCCAGCTGGGAAGGTAGTGATGGCGAGAGCTCTGCCTCAAGCACCTTTCACTTTATTGCATACTTCGAGCCCTTCCAGCTGGGCAGATGGATTCTCGGTCAAAAAGGAGGTGGAGGAGAACAGAAATCCAGAGCACAAAGTGATCGGGGAATTGATTGAAACAGCCATGAGTCCTCAGGAACTCTTCCAGTTGAGCGAAATCCATACTCTGAACAGCAACCAAGCTTCACTAATAATTACTCAACTTTCGCGGCTCGCAGCAGAAAAAAAACTGGAAAAGGAGAGCATTCTGCAAGATGAACGTTTCCAGCAGCTCATCATCATCATGGATTCCCAGGTAAGTTTCCTCCTTGCCACAGAAGTGTTTTGGGGAAAGAATACGAGGTGGAAAGCGACCAGTGCTCCTGGGATTGAACTGGCGTGACCGGCTGGAGCGAGCTGCTTGTTTAGGGTTTGTACTTTGCCTTTCCAAGTAAAAAATGAAGTTGAGGTGATCAGGAGGTGAAATTATTGGCTCTAGGCAGGATGCCTGATTATTTCTGTCTAAAAGCGCTGCTTTTTGGACCAGAGACAAAATGTAGTGGAAAGATAATCGTTAAACGCTACCTTGCTCCTGCTTCCATGAATTTTCAGTTTTCTCAGTAAGATAAAGCTGCACCTTTGCCAGTTTGTGGCAAATAGGTGTCAGAGCCACGCAGCCAGCCAGCCCGTGAGTCCTGCCTGTGATGTCTCACCCGCGCGTCCTGGTGAATTCGTCTGTGATTCTTCTCACCTGTTCACAGCCCCAGAGAAGCCCCTGGGTACAATGGGGCGTCTGAAGGGAACCAGTGCAGCATGCTCAGCACGTTGTACTGTCAAACCTCGGCAGCTCCGTCATACTCAGCACCGTCCGCTGTGGTTGGTGCTGGCCCAGCCGGCTGCTACAGAAAGACCTGCAGCTCATAAGCCCTGTCCTGTGGAGTCACAGGATGGTTTGGGTTGGAAGAGACCTTTGAAGACCATCTAGTCCAACCCCCCTGCCGTGGGCAGGGACACCTCCCACCAGACCAGGTTGCTCAAAGCCCCGTCCAACCTGGCCTTGAACACCTCCAGGGATGGGGCAGCCACAGCTGCTCTGGGCAACCTGGGCCAGTGGCTCACCACCCTCACAGTAAAAAAATGTCTTCCTACACTCTTTCAGTTTAAAACCGTTGCCCTTGTCCTGTCATAGAATCACAGAATCATTTAGGTTGGAAAAGTCCCTTAAGATCATCAGATCCAACCATCAACCCAGCACTGCCAAGCCCACCACTAAACCATGTCCCTCAGCACCACGTCTGCCCATCTTTTAAATACCTCCAGGGATGGCGACTCCACCACTGCCCTGGGCAGCCTGTTCCAATGCTTGACAACCCTTTCCATGAAGAAATTTCTCCTCATATCCAATCTAAACCTCCCCTGGCACAACTTGAGGCCATTTCCTCTTGTCCTGTCACCTGTTACTTGGGAGAAGAGACCGACCCCCCCTGGCTACAACCTCCTCTCAGGGAGCTGTAGAGAGCGAGAAGGTCTCCCCTCAGCCTCCTCTTCTCCAGGCTGAACA
>VFFE01007652.1:447817-463549 GCA_008921705.1 Burhinus oedicnemus
CCCGTGAGTCCTGCCTGTGATGTCTCACCCGCGCGTCCTGGTGAATTCGTCTGTGATTCTTCTCACCTGTTCACAGCCCCAGAGAAGCCCCTGGGTACAATGGGGCGTCTGAAGGGAACCAGTGCACCATGCTCAGCACGTTGTACTGTCAAACCTCGGCAGCTCCGTCATACTCAGCACCGTCCACTGTGGTTGGTGCTGGCCCAGCCGGCTGCTACAGAAATACCTGCAGCTCATAAGCCCTGTCCTGTGGAGTCACAGGATGGTTTGGGTTGGAAGAGACCTTTGAAGACCATCTAGTCCAACCCCCCTGCCGTGGGCAGGGACACCTCCCACCAGACCAGGTTGTTCAAAGCCCCGTCCAACCTGGCCTTGAACACCTCCAGGGATGGGGCAGCCACAGCTTCTCTGGGCAACCTGGGCCAGTGGCTCACCACCCTCACAGTAAAAAAAATGTCTTCCTACCCTCTTTCAGTTTAAAACCGTTGCCCTTGTCCTGTCATAGAATCACAGAATCATTTAGGTTGGAAAAGTCCCTTAAGATCATCAGATCCAACCATCAACCCAGCACTGCCAAGCCCACCACTAAACCATGTCCCTCAGCACCACGTCTACCCATCTTTTAAATACCTCCAGGGATGGCGACTCCACCACTTCCCTGGGCAGCCTGTTCCAATGCTTGACAACCCTTTCCATGAAGAAATTTCTCCTCATATCCAATCTAAACCTCCCCTGGCACAACTTGAGGCCATTTCCTCTTGTCCTGTCACCTGTTACTTGGGAGAAGAGACCGACCCCCCCTGGCTACAACCTCCTCTCAGGGAGCTGTAGAGAGCGAGAAGGTCTCCCCTCAGCCTCCTCTTCTCCAGGCTGAACAACCCCAGGTCCCTCAGCTGCTCCTCACAAGACTTGTGCTCCAGACCCCTCACCAGCTCCGTTGCCCTTCTCTGGTCACTACAGGCCGTGGTAAAAAGTCAGTCTCAGTCTTTCTTATAAGCCCCCTTTATGTATTGAAAGGCCACCAGATGATCTCCCCAGAGCCTTCTCCTCTCCAGGCTGAACCCCCCCAACTCTCCCAGCCTGGCCTCCCAGCAGAGGGGCTCCAGCCCTGGCAGCATCTGGGTGGCCTCCTCTGGCCCCGCTCCAGCAGGTCCATGTCTCTCCTGTGCCGAGGCCCCAGCGCTGGAGGCAGCACTGCAGGGGGGTCTCCCCAGAGCGCAGCAGAGGGGCAGAATCCCCTACCTGGCCCTGCTGCCCACGCTGCTGGGGATGCAGCCCAGGATGTGGGGGGCTTTCTGGGCTGCCAGCACACGTTGCTGGCTCATGTTGAGCTTCTCATCCACCAACACCCCCAAGTCCTTCACCAGGCAGTTCTCAGTCCATCCATCCCCCAGTCTGTGCTGGTACTGGGGATTGCCCCAACCTGTGAACTTGCCATGTTGAACTTGATGAGGTTTCTGGCAGGGCTCTGGGGGTACAAGTGTTCTGTAGGCAATCATATTTCTCCTGATCCGTAATCTCTGCTCCCTAAAAAGCTGTTGAAGGATAGCAGAGAGGTGGGATTTGTCCTGAGGGTGCCTGATTAGCTCCATTGAGCTGAAACGCTTCCATGTCACTGTATTTGGAGTGAAAGCACTACTCTTGCTGATCCACGTGGTCCTGTGTCACTGTCACCATGGATCAAAGGGGCGCCCGTGTCCCCTAGGGGGGACCCTAGGGGTCCCTCAGTGGGGAAGGGATGCCCCAGAACTGGCAGAGCCAAGCTGTCATGCTGCATGAGTGATACGACAAGCGAGGCAGCGTGACTGAAGTGTAGGAAACTGCCAAGAGGGGATGTGGCTAGGGATTTTGAGATGTAAAGCAAGCAAACTTGCTGCAAACATGATTATCCTTCTCCAGCGAGCTGTTACTGCAGCCGCAGTCATAGATAACTGAATGTAAGAGGTCGTTGTGTAGATGCAAAGACACTCTGATGTAAAGAAAATATAATTAATCAGCTTGCGATGCCCTTGTGTCAACGAGCCAGAGATTTTGAACAGTAGATGAAGCGTGGGCCAGGACAGCAGTGAGGGAAAGGGCTCTTAACGGGCTGTGAGATGAGTTTTATATGTGTGAGTGGGTGAAAAAGGCAAGGGATCAGCCAGGGGAGCAATCTAGTTCTCCTTGTGACCTTCTCAGTAACCTGGGGCAAATGACGAGCTCTGCTCCTTTTCCCAGCTGCATCCTGGTCTGTGATTCTTCAGACTTTATCAGAGCAGCCTGGCAACACTCAGGTCATTCTTCTGCCTGAGGTGCTCAACCGTGCCTGAGCAGCACTTTCGGAATTTGCCATACCAGTGGAAGTGCTGGAGTTTGGACAGGCCAGAGAGTTAGAGCCTTTGTTTGCCCAAACCCCTGTGGTCCCTCCTGCCTGAAATTCAGTGTCTCGCGGCACTGCCTCTCTTGCCTCCTGCACGCTCAATCTAAGAAGCAGCTCCTTGTTTCTGAAATTGTTGTGTAGCGTTGGGATGTTGTCACACGGGCACTGTGCTCTGTACCAGGGCGGCTGGCGCAGCGATGTTTTCTGAAGGACCCATCAGAACCGATATTGTGCTAAGAATTGGGTTTGTTTTTATAGAAATCAGGAGAGCATTCAGACTGGAATTTCCTTTTTGTGCTGCACAGCAGCAGCAGAGCACAGCTGGGGAAGCTTGGGCTGGAAATAAAGAGGTGCCGGGTATTCCCTGACGGATGCTGAAGGAGATGAAAGCTGGAAGACAGATTGCTGGTGGAAAACCACGAGCTCTGCCTCGCATCAGGGCTGCCAGTGGGAAAGCAGCCGGCGGTGGCCAGAGAAGTTCAGTGGGCAGAGTGGAACTGGGCAAGTCCTGGTGCTCCCAGCAGCTGGTGGGATTCACGCCCAGCCTTCTTTCAGAGACATTGGAGAGAAAACGAAGCTTTTAGGATGAGTTTCATCTGACCTGAGTCGGAGTCAGGCAAGTTGGAGACTCGTGGCATTCCCCTCCGAGACCCTCAAGTTTCTGCCCCTGAATTATCAGTCTTTCCCACTGCTCTTCGTTTCACCAGCCACACCACAAGGAAGCTTAAGTGCCTCCAGAGAGGGGTAAAGTCTAGTTAAATATTTCACCCAGCTGGTAGAAAATCTGTGTAACTTCCTTCTCTGAGGCAGAGAGTTCACTGGCTATATGGCAGCTCTATAGGTGACATGGAATTACGTCTTGAGGCTCATCCATGCTGCTGGGATCAATGTGTGGCTTTGGTTTGTGGTACAGACATTGAGGTTCCTCATCCTCACCAGGACACTGGGTCGCTCCAGCCTGTCTCTGACTGTGCAGGCTATGCCTGTGAGGTGGAGCAGAGGTCTCACGTCGTGATGGGGGACAGCTGGATGTCCTCAGACCGAGGAGGATGCTCTTGCCTGCCCCTCAATGCTGTGCAGCTCTTTCTGTAGCGGCAGAGCATTGCCTGGTGGTTGGTGTGACTGGTAATGGAATACTCTCATGCTGTCTCTCATCAACAGCTTTTCCTTATTTCTCTCTGCTGCCCAGATTTCTCAGGTGTGGAATAACACCTTGGTGAACCTCCTGAAGAGCCTCTATTCCCTGGGGATGGACAGCAACAGGAGGGAGATGCAGTCGGTGGAGCAGGAGGTGTTGTGGCGGCTGCGGCGCCTCACCTTCAGGCAGCTTGCCTCCCTGGCAGAGTTCTTGGCAGTCAAGCAGGGGAAGGAGAGCAAGCTGCTGAGCGAAGTCATCAAGAAGCTGGAGCTGCGTTGGACGGAGCTCGAGGGCACCCGAACTGTCGTGATGCTGATGGGCAAGGTTGGGCACATCTCCCCAGCTCTGATGGACCGGCTGGAGGACAAGGTATGGGCTTGGGCTCTCCTTTTTGCCTCCGTTTCCTTCAGACGGGCCATCTCCCACAGGTGACAGCAGTGGGGAGGGGAGAGCCTTGTCCCCTGCAGCCCATCCTACATGGGAACACTAAGTCCGCTCAGGCTGCGCTCATTGCTGCTCCAGAGTACTTTGGTGTGCGCTTACAAGTTGCTGTTTAACCAGCTTCCCGTGCACGAGTGCTTCTAAGAGGGGGTTTCCATCTGAGGAGCCACGTAGACAGGGAAGCTTGCACTCACCAGCCCCTTCCCAATCCATACAGGTGCGAGTGGGTGACTCGCACTGGTCTGTGCTGCTGAAAGGTGGGCTGAGCTGATGTATTTTACTTTGCAGCTGTAGCAGGTTTGTAGAGAACACGCTCGAATTTCCTTAGCTCTGCTGGCAAGTGGTAACTTACAGAGCCAGCGTAACACAGCTGCCAAAAACATCATCCTTTTCTTCTCTGTACAAGCCAGGCTGTGAGGGGAGCTGGAACAAGGAGTGTCTGTATGGTCCTCGCCTTCTGGCTGCCTCTGGGCAGCCGTCATCTTCAAAGGGGGCAGGTCTGTCCCCTCTGGTGCTCAGTGGGTCCCTGTTGCTGTCGCTCACAGGAGCAGGGAAATGTCCTTCAGGTCGGAGCCACTGCAGGAGCCCTGGCTGCAGCTGTGTCAAATTCAGTCCTCGTCGGCCAGCCGGTGCTGGGGACTGGCCAAACAGCTGCCACAGCAATATGCGTAGCTCATGAGCCCCACTGTCCCTCTTCCTCGACCCTGGGGATAAATAAATGCTACAGACACCAGCGTGTGACAAGGCAGAACGCTGTGGCTGGATCTGACGGGGTTGTCAGCTTATGCAGAGCCCAAACTAATGATGTTAGGTTACTGTCCTGCAAACGAAGCAGAAATTACAGTAGAAAGCGGGGTGCTGATCCAGCAGAAGGTGCCTTTGCTCTGTCGGCCTTTGCCTGACAATGTGTTATGGTGCCTGGACACACAACAGGAGTAGACACTGAGGTCCTGCAGGCTGGGGGAGGCAGAAGCAGGAGTGGGGAGATCCTGCCCAAGCTCTGCTGAGAGGATGAGGGTTTGCTTCCTCTCGCCCTCCCTCAGTGTGAGCCATTACGCTCGCTCCCAGCTGCTCAGCCTCACTGTGTGCTAAACACTCAGCAGTTCCAGTCCCTGTCACCCTCGCAGGGGCTTAGCCAGTAGCAATGGCGTGTCCCGCTCTGAGTAAAGCCTGTATCTGCCCTCGCTTTGTGCTTTCCCTTTACATCCCTGCTTAAAACATTTCTTGGCAGGCTCTGGAGCTTGCTGAACAGTTCAACCCCGATGACATCCGGAAAATAACACTGGCTCTAGCCTACCAGAACCGGCGCTGCGTGCCTCTGCTCCGAGCTTTGTCCTACCACCTGATCCAGAAGCACCCTGAGCTCAACCTCAGTGTCCTGCTGGACCTGATTTTCGCCTATGGTAAGCAGCTCGGTTGTATTGGGACCTGCTGAGCTGATTTTGGGCTCTCGAGTGGGGATTTGGTGGTGTTGCTACCACGGCATTGAGGCCAGATGAAGGAGAAAGGCTGGCAGAGTTTGTTAGGCTGGACCTAGCATACCAGCCAGCACAGCTGGGTAGTTTCCAGCTCCAAGCACAGGGAGTGAGCCCAGGTATGCCATTTTCCTTCCAGTGTGTGGGAAGAAGGGAACTTGCGATGAGAGAGCACTTCGGAAGGGTGGTCGGGGTGCCAGGTGCCCTGCAGCATAGGCAGCTAGTGAGCCAGGATCCCTCAAATAGCCCCAAATCGTCTCTCACCTCCTCCCATGGCCATGGGTTTCTCGGGGAGCCCTGGCCTCCGTTTCCTCGCTTGCAAAATGCAGCCCTCAAGAGAGAGACATATCAGAAGGGCTGAGCAGGAGCGCTGGGGAGGGCTGGATTTTTTACATGGGCACAGTGGCACTGAAATAGCCGTTTTCTTTCCACCCAAGGAGTCCCAGTGACAAGTTAATTATCATTTGAGAAGCTCTGGGTGCTGAATTCATACTCTTCAGTGGCTGAGGTGCTACAAGTACTTGTAAAAGCACTGACAGATGCTCTGGGCAGTGGCAGCCACCTTGGTGACGTTCCTGGCCACAGGGTAGACCAGAGCCACCAGATACATGGTAGTGACAGACCCAGTACACAACAGGTCTATTAACAGCAGAGTAGCACTAGTTGATAATTTGGTTTATGATCCTTAGTTTTCTGGCTCCTCTCTCCATGTAATGTTGCGTGGTCCTGTTCTCTTTTACTGTTGGTAGCCAGTAGAAAGCCCAGACGAGCAGGGATAAAGGAAGCCAGGAGAGCCAAGGAGAGGTTCTTCTTCAGTTGATTGTCCAGCTTCTGGTGGTGGGAACAGCACTTCTGACAACCAGTGGGGCCAGGACGTCTTCGTAGATTAGCTATACTCTCAAAATAAAAGAATAACCCCAGTAGACCTGGCCTTGGAGGAAGCTCGTGCTCCTCTTGTTGATGTTGCTAGCTTACTTGCTGTGAAGTTGATGAATCTGGAGTGAGTTTCAAGGACAGTAGTGGACGCTCCGTGTCACAGCCTCCAAATCTGTGCTAGGCAACCTTCTCAGAGGCGGGGCTGTAGATGCTCCTGCTCAGAAAGGGCAGCTGGACGGTATATATGGGCCTGGGTCATATGCAGAGATTGGACCAGGTAATCCCACAGTTCCCCAGCCTTAAACCTTACCAAGTGGACAACCACAAGAGCTAGACGTGGTCTGGGAGCAAGACTGGCCCTTGCAGGCTCCGGCAGCGCTATAGCCACTGCGATGGGGAGGCTCTTGGCCGGGACACTGGCACGCTGTGCCGACATTTCTCTTTGATGCTTGTAGCTGCTGCATCGTTGTATCCGGATGGTTTGAACCTATCGTTGCTGCAGCCAGTCTTGGACCCTGCCTGTGCCCTTCTCATGGGGACTGTCCCCTCCTGGCTGGTCCACACTGATCCAAGCCTCTCCGGGGTTTGGTGTTGCTGGTTGCTGATCGTTGCTCACTTGTTCCTTGGGCTGGTGTAAGGTCCCCAGTAGCCTTTGCCTTCGCGAGTTCAGGGCTACTCTGGCTGGACCAGGAGCTAAAATTGGCTACCAGCACTGGGTGGAAGCTGGAGCGATGAATTTGCATCGGGATTGAAAGCTGACGCTTGCAGCAGGACATGGCAGAGACTTGGTCTGACCAGAAAGGATGGGGCTGAGCCAACTGGGGGAGGCCATACTGCTCTCCGAACCTCCTCTGCTCCTAATGAACAGCTTCGTGCTTTCCCTCGTGCCACCATGGCCCATCCAGGCACAGCTCCCGTACCAGCTCCTTGTAAGTGGCTGCTGCTTTCTCTTTGCTCCTTTAAGGAAAACTGAATTTCCACCAGCCCCAGGTCTTCCAGAAGATAGCCACCGACCTGCACCCCCACGTTTCCATGATGACGCCTGTCGAGGTGACGCGCTGCATCAGATCCTTCGCCCTCCTCAAGTGGCTCAGCCTGCCGCTGATTGAGGCCATTGCGCAGGTGAGGAGGGGGCTGGGGGGAGTACAGAAGCCCCCCCACTGGCACCAGTATGACTGGTGACCCACCCCAGTTCCCAGGAGATGGGAGCAGTTTCCCCCCACCTCTCCAGAGATGCTCGCTGGGATGTTGTCACTGTTTTCTCTACCCAGCCGGCGGCTGTAATTGAGTCTGACAGGACTCGCTATTCATCTGCTGCTAAAGTCAGCACTGGGAATCCGTGCTGAGCTGGGGCCGGTCTCGGCTCCGTCTGAGCCTCCGCTCCCAGTGCCAGTGCTGCTTTTCTCCCCATGCACCTCGCCAGCTCTGCCCCAGTTTATGTGCCTGCACTTTTGCGTCTGTACTGGGCGAGTGGGAATATTGCAGAGCTTTGCTTCCACTCACAGCTTTCCCTTGTGCCAGTATAAAATCCCAAGGAAGCACTAAAAGATCTTCCACTCGTGTTTTCCCATCTTGCCACGGAGCTGGATGTGTCCTTGGCTGACATTTTCAATCTTTTCCTGACCGTACTCGTTTAGGACAGACCTAAACCTCTGGTTTTGCCCCCTGTATCTTCCAGTATGCCCTGGACAACACCAAGCAGCTGTCGGTCACCCATCTGTGCAGTATCATCCTGTCTTTTGCTCGCCTGAACTTCCAGCCCAGCGGAAGCGAGGACTTCTTCAACATGGTAACCTTCCTCCTCTCCCCTTCTTCATCAACCTTCCTCCCTCCCTAGTAAGCGGGAAGGCTGCAGATCTCCTTCTAGCACAAACCCCTTGTGAAAGTGCATGTTGGATGGCTCGAGCCAGCTGTAAACGGGTGAGAAATGGAAAGGGGGAGCCCAGAGCTCAGGCCAGGCTTAAAAACCTGCGCTGCACTCCCCTGGCTGTGTGCTGGGCAATAGTTAGTCCATGACCAGCTCGAGTCTCCGCAGGCTCACTTTTCTACCAGACACAAGCAGCGTGTGGGTGTTCACGTGCCCTCCTGAACTCTGATTGCTGTAATTAACTCTTTATAACGAGGCCATAGGTGTTGACGGTTGCACGCCCGTTCCTGGGAGAGCTGTGCGGCTCTCCTAGCCATGCCAAGCACGTACTCTGGTGGTGCTGAGGCTGCTCCCCCGGCTCTGAGGAGCTATCGGGAAGGATAGAGGCTGCCACAGGCAGACGTGCTTGCTGTCTTCCTGCCTGGGGGGGGAAGGTTGCCGCATCTCAGGGCGAGGAGACGTGACCGGCTGGAATGGCCAAGTGGAAGGGGAGCCTCCTGCGTGGTTAGTAAGAGGCTGATAGGAGGTGAGCGTGGGGCAGGCACTGTCCTTAGCGTCCTCCTGCCTTCCCTGGCGCATGGAGTTGGCCAGGCTGGCCTCTGAAGTGGAGGAGGAAGTCACCTTGACCTCCCTGGGGACAGATTTATACTGACGATTTCCAGAGGAGCTGCACTGATGCTGAGTAAGCGGGCATTCGCCGAGCACCTGGCAGAGGCAGCGTGGCCTGCCCAGCCATACATGTGCGCAGCCGAGAAGGAAGAGGACGCAGATATGGGTGTTTCTAATCAGCAGGACCCTGCGTCACACCGCAGGGCAGCCCGTCCCTCGTGGCCAAGCCAACCTGGGGAGCAGAGGGTCTCCCTGGGACAGTGAGAAGGGCAAGGTGTGGAAGTAGCATCCAGGGCTCTGGACTCCCCCTGCCAGCATTAATTGTGGTCACCGTGAAGGGGGATTTTGCAGCAAGTGCGAAACTACTCATTTTTGAGGCTTTGCAGAAAAGTTCTCCAGGTTTAACAGGAGAAAACCCTGTGGAGGCTCTTGCCATGATTCCTGGACAGACATCCTGACAGCACCGATACGTTCTCCGACCCATCCAGCTCCATTTACGGCAGGTTTTAGTTGCAGATCCTGAAGAGGTTATCGCCTCCAGCCCTCCCTTTTCTGAACGCTGCCCTCGTGGCAGGGCTGGCTGCAGTGGTGTGTTACCCCGGCTGCTGTGGTTTGCTGCTGGGTTTTCTGATGACTCCCCTCCCCCGCAGCGATGCAGCATCCTGGGCCAGCAAACCGAAGCTCATGAGCTGCAGGGTCACGTTAAAGCGATCTTAAAATCTGCCCTCTGCAAATAACCCTGGGGAAAATTACTGGTGTAGAGGAGACAGTGCACGTTGGGTGCACCATAACGCCTCAGGGATCTGTCGAGCTGCCGGATCTGCGTGTTGACCGCAGGACTGAGGCATCAGCAGCGCCGAGCTGAGCTGTTGGTTTCCCTCTCTGCAGGTGCACGAGGAGCTCCAGGGCCAGTTGGACAACCTGGAACCTCACCTGCTGACCGACCTGGTGTGGTCGCTCTGCGTGCTGCAGCAGGCCAAGGCTCCCTACCTGCAGCGAGTGCTGGCGCCCAGTTTCCACGCTCAGATCCGAGGTGAGGTGGGCCTCTCTGCCGATGGGATGGGGACCAAAAACCTCAAACATGGAGCAGGGAGTGAGCATACTGAGCCTGGTCCGTCTAAATTTGAGTTAATGGGTTGTTAACTGTTAACCAGGAGGGAATCGATCTCACTGGAAGTGGCTGTAATGGATCCCTCTACAGCTCTGTGCAGGCTACCCGAGCAAGGGGAGCGCAGGGCAGCAGCACCAGGAGAGTTGGGCTAGTGAGAGCCACGGCCTCCAGCTCCGGCAGCCCCCTTTGGCTGTGGATTTGTGCCTGTGTGCGATGGGGGAAGAATACAGTGATGGCAAAGGGGATCTGCTCGAGCCATCCTCCATGTCGTCCTGCTCATGCCTTCCTTGCTCATTCCCTGTTCTCTCTTCTCCTGCCTTCCTCCCCCGGTCCTGCCTGCTGTCTGCTTTTCTGCCTGCCCAGCCTCAAGCTGAATGCGTTATACAGCTGGAGCGATGCCTGCGGGGTTGTCCCCAACCGTGTCGTGGAAACCGTGTGCCCGAAGGCACAGCTTGCTTCTCTGCTCCGGCACCGCTCATGTGCTTCCCCCAAGACCTCGGGAAGAGACAGGAGGGCTTGGTATTTCCTAACAAAACGGTGACTGCCGGGGAGGTGCAGCCCTGTCAAATTCAGTCCCTGCCTCCTCCGTGGCGGGGACTGGCCAGCCGGCTGCCACAGCAACTTCTGTCATCCATGAGCCCTGTGTCCCCTTCTGTGGGACCCCGGGGATATAAAATCACACCACAGACACTGGGCTCCAACGGGGCTGTCCCTGCTGAACAAGGCGCTGTTTGGCTTGGCCGGCTTGTGGTGGCTTCCTGTGAGTGCCCGGAGCGAGACCAGGAACCCCGACGTTTGGTCATTGGTGATCTGTATCTCCATACCAGCAGGCAGGGACCCATCACGGGGGGATCGGAACCAGGAATCCCAATCGGACAGGCTATGCAGGCCACCAGATGAAGAGCCAGGCCCCTGCTGTGGGCCGGGGCTTTAGGATGTGTCTCTAGCTCTGCTTCTCTCCTCCCGCCAGATGATCAGTCCCTCAAGGCCCAGAATTTACGGTTGAAGCTCATCCATATCAACGCTGCTGCCAAGCTGGAAAGCCCTGACTACCGGGGGCCGTTCCTGCCGGCAGAATTGCTGAGCACCACGGAGCCGGCAGGGGAGAAGGTCACCCTGCTGCAGAGCAGCCTGCGGGAGGCGTTGGCAGGGGTGCTGGGGAGCCAGGACAACGGACGCTTCGACGTACGCACCATCTATGGCTGGCAGATTGGTGAGTGCATCCTCTCCCCGCCTCAGTGGGGAGCAGTGGGACTCCATCGGACTCTGCCCGGTGGAGGGAGTTGAACTTGAGGGCCTGGGTATGGCTAGCAGGCTTTATCCCTCCTCGTTCTTCAGCCTCACACCCCTCTGCTTCCTCGTCACAGCTGCCCTTTCTTGTTCCCATCTCCTCCCACGACTTGTCTCTGAAGGCAGAGCAGGAACCGCAGCCCAGGGCATGGTTGTGGGTAGCAGATGCGGGAGGAAAGCCCTTCTCCTGCAGCCAAGCAGTGCTGAGGCCGGTGAAAGGCTTCTGGCTCTGCCCTCCCTTCCCCTGCCGCACCCCCAGCTCTCACAGCCCACCCCAGGCTCCCCCAGCTCCCTGCTCTCCTGCAGCCCTGTCAAATTCGATCCCTGCCTCTTCCGTGGCGGGGACTGGCCAACCGGCTGCCACAGCAACTTCCGTAGTCCATGAGCCCCGAGTCCCCTCCCTGTGGGACACTGGGGGATAAAATCATGCCAAGGACACATCTTCTGCCTGAGGAGATGCTTGGGAAGCAGACCCTGCCCTTCAGCGGTGGGAGGAGGGTGCTGTACCCCGGCCATGTACGCAGAGCTGCTCCAGCAAGGATGGGGTTTTTTGGGAAGGAAGCAGCGGGACCTCGCGTGCTCTGCATCACCAGCCTCAGGGGAGATGATGTGAGCAGCATCCAGGTGGGTCTCGGGAGTCCTTGTATTCCCTCCTCTCTGCAGATGCCGAGATGGTGGTGAACAGTGAAAATAAACCTCTCCCCTTGAAGAACTTTGCTGCTCCCCATCTGCTCCGCTCGGAAGGGACAAAGCCACTGCCACCAGGTGCCAGGAGGTGGGTCTGGGCTCAGCTGTGCTCCGCCATCCAGGCAGGAGCTCACAGGGAGAGAAAAGGGGAAGGCTCTGCCTCCGTGGTGCTGAGGATCCGTGGGCTCCACACCTCCCGGTCACCACGGCCAGTGGCTCACGGCAGAGCCGCGGGGGCTGCCAGCATGCCAAGGGCACTGTGCCCAGCTGCGTCCCCCTTCATTTGGGAGCAGAAGGGGGTGGGCACAGGACAGAAATTGGGGTAGGGCTGTGCCAGATCCCCCAGGGTAACGTTTTGGAGCCAGGGTTTGGTTTGACCAGCCAACCTGGTGGAGGCACAGCAGGAGAAGGGGCCAGACGCTGGTCGTGGCAATGGTTTTCTCTCCGAAGAGAGCCTCTGCCAGGTCTGTCTGCCACGGAGCCCGGCTGTCTGCAGGGCTCTGGGGACTGCGCTGCCTCCTTCCTGCCTCAAAAAAGCAGCGTCACCCCACTGAGCTTGCTGCCAGACCTGGGCCATGGATAAATTACACTTGAGCCGCTGTCCTGGTGCTTCTCTGATGGCTCAGAGGAAGGATAACGGCTCCAGCAGGACGAATCTGTGTCCTGCTGGCCCGGGGCAATCAGCAGA
The DNA here is from genome assembly GCA_008921705.1 of Burhinus oedicnemus. Taxonomy (NCBI): domain Eukaryota; kingdom Metazoa; phylum Chordata; class Aves; order Charadriiformes; family Burhinidae; genus Burhinus; species Burhinus oedicnemus. Next base: position 460,359 of record VFFE01007652.1, read on the forward strand.
GCTGGAGCAGGCCCTTCTGCTGCGGCTCCCTTTGGGATCTGGGCGCTGCTGCCAGCTCCGCTTGGGCTTCACATGCTCAGCCTCACATCTCATGGCCTCTTGTTCCCCTGTGCATCTCCCAGGGTCGCCTTCCTCCGGTGGGAGTTCCCCAATTTCAGCAACAGAAGCAGGGACCTGCTGGGCCGCTACGTCATGGCCCGGCGCCACGTCCAGGCGGCCGGCTTCCTCGTGGTGGACGTGAGTACTGCGAGGAAGACAGGGGTCTCTCATTCCATGGAGATGGAGGAGCAGACACCTTGGGGGGAAGGGGGTACCAGCTTCCTTCTCGCTCCCCTCACCTTCCTGATGGCTCTGGATCCCGTACAGCAGGGCAGAGCCCCCGGTCAGCCCCGAGCTCTCCTTGGTGCCTGCAACCCCGTGCCAGGTGGCTCTGCAGGTCACCTGCCTGCCTGCCCACACCAGGATTAGCCGCCGTGATCCCCTCCAGGCCACCTGTTAGGCAACCCGAAGGTGGCTGGGAGGGGATCGGTAATCAAGGAGGACAGCAGACAAGGTCTTAAGACGCTGATCCCCTGCGCCGGAGCCCTGTGCTCCAGCGGGGTCATGCATTATTTAGCTTCCCGGAGGTAATTATAGCTCTGCTGGCAGGCGGCGAGCCCTGCTCTCCTGCGGGCCGCTCCAGGGGAGGAGGGTTGGTGGCTCAGCATGCTGCCTTCGCAGGCAGGGAGCCGTCCCTCTGCCCCTTGTGCTGCGGAGCCCGGGGTCAGCGCTGTCCTGCCCGAGCTTCTTACCAGCAGCGTGGCTCCTTCGAGCCTGGAGGGCCCCATGTCATTCCAGAGCCGGTGTCATTGTCACCCCGCAGTGGTTTCCTTAGCCTGTCCCTCCCTTCCCTGCAAGGACCCTGAGCCTCAGCGCTTCCCCAGCGTCCTCCCCCCAGCTCCCTGCACCTCCTGCCATGCTTTGAGGCTGATGCGAAGCGAGGTTTGAGGTTCACCAGCACTTTTTTTTCCCCAGCCGCTTGCATAATCCCCTCCCCGCACTGGCTGGCTGGGGAGGCTCCGGGAGGAGGAGGAAAGTATTGCTTCTCGCAGCTTCAGCCTTGCCTACTAAATATAGAGGCAGGGGTGGGTGGTGGGATCCCCCCCAGACAAGGCTGCTCCCTCGTACAGGCTGGCGGAGGCACTGCCGAGGAACGGCAGCCCAGCTCCGGTGTTTTAAGGTAGCTGGAGCCGTCAGCCACCAGCCAGAAATCAAGTGCCGGGCTCCTGACCCTCCTCCTGCCTCCAAATTCACTCCAAATAAACGTTTCATCTGCCTCGCGCCAGGCTGGGGCTGCGGGAGAGGCAGGAGGAGGAGGAGGATGGGATGGGCCAGCGGCGGGGCCATGAAGCCCTGCACGTCTTCTGCATCTCCCGTGAAAAATGCTCGGTTGTGGTGCTCGGTGAGGTCCCCGGGACTGTCACAGCGGAGGTGCTGCCCGGAATCCTCCCCCTGCCAGGGGGAAAGGGCGCTTGCTCCTGAGAGCCGTCCCCGTACCACTCCCGGTGCTTTGTGCCATCCTGGCTGCTGACGGAAGCCCGTTGTTCAGCGGTGGTGACATGGGCTGATTTGGGGACGGTCCTGAATTGTCTGCATCTCAGTCCCTTGGGTGCCGATGCCACCCCCGGGTGGGAGCAAAGGGTGCCCTCACCCATCCCCGCAGCCTCGTCAAATTCGGTGCCCACCTCTACCGTGGTGGGGACCGGCCCAAGGGCTGCCACAGCGATGCCCGTGCTCCACAAACCCCGTGTCCTTGGCGTGGGACATCGGGGATCAAGACAGGTCACGGACACTCCTCGGGGGGGCTGGGAGGGGGCCAAACGCAGGACTCTGTTGTGCGTCTCCGGGCTCTGATGTCACCTCCTTTCCTCTCCCCGCCGCTGCAGGTTCCGCACTACGAGTTCCTGGACCTGAAGCTGGAGCGGCAGCGGACAGCCTACCTCAAAGACAAGCTCAACAAGGCCATGGCCAAAGAGATGGCGAGCTAACCGCGCCGCTCTGCCCGGCCTCTCCGGCAACGCCCGTCTGTGTTAAAAACCTGGTCGAATAAACCCACCGCTGTACAGTGCCGCCGTTCGGGGTGCCGGTTGGCGTCTGTGCCGGCTGGCACGTGGCTTTGCTTTTCCCAGGGGTGGGAGACGGCTCCACGCCGCTGCTCGGCGGGGCCCCTTTTGCCACAGCCGCAGCTCAGCTGCCGGAGGAAGCCGGCTTGAGCCAGGGTTTAGGATTAAGATCCATCCTGGCCTTTCTTATTCCCATTTTATTAGCGGGTCTTTGTCCCCGGGGCGGCTGCGCGGTGCGAGAGGGGAGGGAGCCGTGCCGCTTCCACCGGAGCAGCGGGACCCCCACCGCGGGCACAGGAGAGCCCCGGTGCCCTGGGGGCTCTAACCGTGAAGGGTTCAATCCTGCCCCGTGCTGTGCCAGCCCTGAGGACCCCCCAGTAACCCCCACAGCTTCCCCCACCCCACGCACACCATGTCCCCCGTGTCCCGCAGGGCACGTGCAGCCAGGCCTGGGATTGGGGGGGGGGACAGGACAAGAAAAACCCTCCATGCCGTGACGCACCGGAGCCGGCTGCCAGGAAGGGCTTTGGGGACGGATTAGCGGCCATCTGGCCATGGGGACGCTGCTGGTCCTTGCCACATCCCTTCCAGCTGGGGGGCACGGCCTGCTCCCCCCGCAATCTGTGCCTTTCTCCCTGCCGGGAGGAGGCCATGGCGGTGCCGGAGTTACCGGGAGCTGCTGAGTCACGGCTCGGGGCTGCTCCTGGCACCGGCGTCGCGGCGTGGCCGGCCTCAGCGCCAGCCTCGCTCCGTGCCCGGGGTGGCAGCCAGCCCCCCGCCATGCCCGTGCTGGGTGCCAGCCTCGCTCCGTGCCCGGCACCGGCACCCCTCCCTGCTCTTGGCCTGTGCCTCAGTTTCCCCCCAGCATCCTTTGGCAGGGGCTCCCCCTTCCCATGGCATGGGATGGGGGGGTCACCAGGGGGCTGGGGGACCCAACCAGGACATGGTGTCCTTGGGGGTGCCCGGTCCTTCCTTGGCATCTCCTTCCCTCTTCCCAAGGAGCCATCTCCGTCGGTCTGTCCATCCATCTATCCATCCATCCAGGGTCTCCCCACTGGGGGTGCCACCCCCCCCCCCCCCTTTTTTCCC
>VFFE01007653.1:0-17201 GCA_008921705.1 Burhinus oedicnemus
AAAAAAGGAAGACCCTGGGAACTACAGGCTGGTCAGTCTCACCTCTGTGCCTGGCAAGATCATGGAGCAGATCCTCCTGGAAACTCTGCTAAGGCACATGGAAAATAAGGAGGTGATTGGTGGCAGCCAACTTGGCTTCACCGAGGGCAAGTTGTGCCTGACGAATTTGATGGCCGCCTACGAAGAGGTTACCACGCTGGCAGGTAAGGGAACAGCAACTGACATCGTCTGCCTGGACTTGTGCAAAGCATTTGACAGTGTCTTGCATGCCATCCTGGTCTCTAAATTGGAGAGACATGGATTTGACCAATGGACCACTCTGTCGATAAGGAATTGGCTGGATGGCCACACTCAAAGAGTTGCGGTCAAGAGCTTGTTGTCCAAATGGCAAGCAGTGACGAGTGGTGTTCCTCAGGGGTCAGTATTGGGACCGGTGCAGTTTAACGTCTTTGTTGGTGACATGGATGGTGGGATTGAGCGCACCCTCACAAGTTTGCTGAATGACACTAAGCTGTGTGGTGCAGTTGATGTGCTGGAGGGAAGGGATGCCATGCAGAGGGACCTGGACAGGCTTGAGAGGCGGGCCTGTGCCAACCTCATGAAGTTCAGCCAGGCCAAGTGGAAGGTCCTGCATGTGGGTCGGGGCAATCCTATGCACAGATACAGGCTGGGCAGAGAATGGATCAAGAGCAGCCCTGAGGAGAGGGACTTAGGGGTTGTTGGTTGATGATGGACTTGGGTATGTCGGTGGATGAGAAGCTCAATATGAGCCAGCAATGTGCGCTTGCAGCCCAGAAAGCCAACTGCATCCTGGGCTGCATCAAAAGAAGCATGGCCAGCAGGTCGAGGGAGGTGATTCTGTCCCTGTAGTCTGCTCTGGTGAGACCCCATGTAGAGTAGTGTCCAGCTCTGGAGCCCCCAACATAAGAAGGACATGGACCTGTTAGAGTGAGTCCAGAGGAGGGCCATGAAGATGATCAGAGGGTTAGAGCACCTCTGCTATGAGGACCGGCTGAGAGTTGGGGTTGTTCAGCCTGGAGAAGAGAAGGCTCTGGGGAGACCTTCTAGCAGGCTTCCAGTATCTGAAGGGGGCCTACAAGAAATCTGGAGAGGGACTTTTGACAAGGTCATTTAGTGATAGGACTGGGGGTAAAGGCTTCAAACTGGAAGAGGGTAGAGTTAGATTAGATATTAGGAAGAAATTTTTCATTATGAGGGTGGTGAGGCACTGGAACAGGTTGCCCAGGGAAGTTGTGGAGGCCCCATCCCTGGAAGTGTTCAAGGCCAGGTTGGATGGGGCTTTGAGCAACCAGATCTAGTGGGAGGTGTCCTTGCCCATGGCAGGGGGGTTGGAACTAGATGATCTTTAAGGTCACTTCCAACCCAAACCATTCTATGATTCTATGATTATTTTTCACTGGAAAGAACGAAGTACTAAGTCAATGGTGTCAGTTGCAACTGCATCTCTTGTTTGTGTGTAAATTAAAGGTGATTATTAAGTCTGAGTCTTCCCCTTCATTTATGCCTATTCTGCTTCTATGCTTTTAGCATATATTTTTATAGTATCAAAGCTCTTTCAGAACCAGAAATGCAGCAAGTGGGGTAGTATAGACTTAATTGCACTTCCCATCCTTATGTCAGTTAGAAAAAAGGGAAAAATTTGAACATCTAGTCAGGTGTCAAAAGGGATGCTGTATTCATGTTGAAATAAAGTTATTCACTTGAGAGGCAAGTAGCTGGTAGCTGGATTCTAAGTTCCTGTTATAAAACAGTAAGAAAGTTAAGAGTTTAAAGAGAGAGCTTAAATTGGAATGGACTGCACTCTTATCACAGTAGCGGTACTGGGATTTAGTAGTCATACTCTTTATCAGGATACATAGAGAAGTGCTTTCATCTTTTCATGCTGTTCCGGGAATTGACTATTGCTTAGAAGAATAGCTTTGCCTGCCAAGGCAGAGATTTTTATTTAAGCTTGATACAGCAGGTTCCAAAAGAGGGAAAAGAATTTATTTGTTCTTACAAGAGATTAAAGAATTTCCTTTCCCTTCTAGCCTACGGAAACAATGGCGTTGAGAGTCAGTCTGAGCCAGCCCACCTGAAGATATCCAGAGTGCCTAAGACATGCCTCTTTCAGCTTGAGTGAAATTTGAGTGCTGTAGAGACAGTAAGATAGAACTCTGATTATTTATGTCTAGGTTACGGTGCTGAGAAAGAATCTGGCATTGAGACATCCAGGCAAAAAAATGGTTCTTTTTTTCCTCCTGTACAGCGAGGTGGAAGAAAGCATTAGCACATGACAGTTTAAATATGGTTAACTCCCAAGTACTGAGAAGAACAAGCTAACACCATGTGCCTACCTCCCTTTGCCCTTTTCTCTGTCACTGATATACTCAGTCTTACACACTGGCTGACAAGACTAAAAATGTATGGATTTGTTTGCCACCTTTTTTGCATTGTTTGGATTGGTAGTCAGGCCAAGACATCTGGGCTTTTTTTAATCAAGAATGAGTTCTTCATATGCTCAGTCAGCTTAGGGCCCAGAATTTAAGATCCCTGTTGTTGTAAAGCTGAAAAATTCTGAGGTTTGGGAACATCAATAGAATTGACTGTTACATTTTTTTTCTCTTTTGTTTACCCTCATGTTACAGTCCTTATCCTATCTTGAATGGAGATATAGATCTATACACACACGCACATATATATGCACACAGATATAAATATATTTAAAATACCACTGCTTTGGCACCATCGGAAGATAGTTCTCAGTTTTCTTCCTACCTCATTTTTTAATGGAGGTAAAGGTCTAATGCATACAGTTGAGAATTGTAGGCTCTCCAGTGCACATTGGCCTGGGATCTGTCACAATGAATGGGTAAGCCTACTGTTAGCTTAGTACAAGTAAAGTCTGTGATACACGGTCAATTTTTGGGCATATCTGTTAAACCAAGGGAACTGTCTAGATAGATATTTTTGGCATGTAAGACATAGGAACTAACATCGTTAAAGGAGCCTATAAAGAAAGAGCTTGAGTATTGGCCATGTGCTTAGCCACTAAGATGTGTGCTGAGGTTTTGACACCTGAGAGATGTTCTTGAGGGCAGTATATTGGTTTCAGTGGACAGCAGTTAATGCTTATAATATTCAGCTAAACAAAAGTATAAAGTCCTTTTGTGTGGTTAAAGCCGAGTGATGAACCAGATGTTCCTTCTTCCACCCTCCCCTTGTTTTCATTTTCTTGTAATCTATTTTATAGAAACAGTGGGAATGGAGGATAAAAAGGGATGACTGAGTGGCCAGGAATTCAAGCAGGTGCATAACTACTCCCCACAGCTTCATCCCTTCTAATCATATATGTGTGCTGTGTAGTCAGCCTTACCTACCAGCCCACACATTCTGCCCAGATGACAGCTAACCGATGTCATCCACCATGCTGGCAACCCTTAACCACCCGCAGTCCTGCCAAATTCCACCAAGCCCAAGAGACTGGAAAAAAATATTTGGGGCTATTAAGGCAGCTTTCTATTTACATATGAAAGAATTTTTTAATTGCATAAGCATACACTTTGTTCTTAATTTTCATTTTATCACCATTTGCTTTCAAATTAAGGCAGAAAGAAACCAGAATATTTTAATTATGCATTTTAGCTTTGTGCTAAGGAGGCTTTCAGTCAGTCACTGAGGTCTGTACACTTGGAAGATTACAAATCCACCCTTTTCTTGCAGCTGTGGGACAGAGATGCATCTGCAATCCTAAACAGGTTTTATAGTAAATTTCCTCATGCCAAATAGAGATTAAAATCAGCAGTTTAAATCAGTCCAACCAGTTGTTTTTACAGCCATATGTTTGTAATCTAGAGTAACACGTTTAATCAAGAATGGGGTAATTTATTCAGCAACAAAAATAACACACCTTTGTTTAATACAAAATAGATTAACGTGGAGGGCAGAGAAAGGGCAGGTTATTAAAACTTTTTTTTTTTGTTCGTTTGAGAGATACTGAGCATTTTCCTTTTCCATTGACCGCAAAGCATTTATTTAACAGGATACTTGCTTTATATGAGTTACATGTCTTTGCCTCCAACAGAATTATTCAAACATTCTAAGAAAATTTGGAATCATATTTTTTAGAAAAGTTAGCTCAAAAAACATATTCATAATAAGTGAAGAAATATATTATGCTCTTACTGGAGATCATTGCAAGAATAAACTTACATTTGGTAGCCAGCCAGTTCCATTTGTATTTAAAATTTAAAGTTGATTCTTAATCCTCTCTCTTAGTAGTTCAGGACGTCCTCTGAAGGAACTGTAGCTAGTAATGCCTGCTTGCAATGTCTTACTTTCATCCACACAAATATATCTTGGTCTGTATGGTGGATCTTTAATCTGTCAGTGCCATTTTAAGAAAGGGGGGTAGCCTGGGAAAAAGAAAGAGAAAAAAGAGAATCCTTTCCTCTAACTTAGGGTACGTCTGTTCTGCGCAGCAGCATCATACAGAGATGTTAACTCTAGCTTACGTGAGCAACTCCACCACAGGCTAATGTACCTTAATGCAGCTGGGATGCTGCATGAATTCACATATATAGAGCTTAATACTGCCATGGCTAGACTACTTTGTTACTGTGTTAATATACTTCTTTACTATTTCCTGTAGATATGCTGTATTGACAGGTCCCAATGAATGCAGCATTTTGGGGAGCCCATGTTTGCTGTGATAAAAGATATACCAAACAGTAGATGTACGGTAAGAATATCAGGTTCTCATGTTTTGTGGCAGTCAGTAGGGAGTGTCTCATGTTGCTCAATGGTTAATTACTGTTGCTATCACCTCCTACACTGTTCTATAACACCTCAGAAAATCAGCTGATTATGATTCTCAGGCTAGCAAACATGAAAAAAATGTTTTGGGACTTTATAAAATAGTAGATTTGTTTCTTTTGCCCATCACTAGTTCTTCCAGATGGAGTATATGTCCTAGAGAATATATTTTTGTACTTGAATCATGCATTATTGCCTATGCGAGTTGGAGCTAAGCATCTGAAGTATCCAAACGGTCTGATGCTGTTTGGTGGTTTTGCACTGCCACTAGTACAACAGGAGCTTTATACTGAGCAGTTCTTCTGCACATCCTCTGTGGGTAATGGCCACATTTGGCACTTACTTGGAGTGTATTGCACATTCTCAGGGTAGTACATAAATTGTTTCCCAAGGAAAAAAAATGCTTCTCTAGAGCTGCATGAAACTTCACCATCTGAATGCTATTCACCATTGTTTATAAAGTTTCCAGAACTTTTAATTGTTTTGCAGACAGCTAATATACCTGAGGGCCTAAGTGAATGTTTGAAACAGCTGCTTCATCCTGTTCTGCCACTATGGATAACTTTTAAAGTTTAGGTTGACTAATGAAGTATATCAAAGTAATTTAAATAACACTCAGTGGTGGCTTACTATTTTAAATGTAGATACCTGTGAGACATGCAGAAATCTGGAGTATGAGTATTATATTGCTGCTAAGCAGAATTCCCCTGTGTTGGATTATAGGTTTCAGTACTTCGGGAGGCTTGCTCTGTGTGCCCTAGACAGGTACAAGATCTCACTGGTACCATTTCTGTCAGTAGGAAGGCTTATTATATATTTGGGTGGCCTTTAAAACTGTGCCAGCAAAGTTTTTTTCCCTGCCAGAGAGATGAAAAGTGGTGCAAGTCAAAGGGTGGAAAGTGGTCCAGTAGTTCACAAGACTGCTCAAGCATTAAGCTTGACAGGCACAACAAAAACAAAGACAGAGTGTCATGCCCAGCTGGCAAGTAAGCACCACACAGCTGCTTGCTCACCCCCCCTCCCCCCAACCCAGAAGGGTAAAAGTGAGAAAACTCGTGGGTTGAGATAAGAACAGTTTAATAATTGAAATAAAATTATCCATATTAATATTAATAGTAACAATAATGTAATGAAAAGAAAAAAAAAAAACGGGGAAAAATAAACCCCAAGAAAGACAAGTGATGCAAATGAAAACAATTGCTCACCACCAACCGATCGATGCCCAGTCAGTCCTTGAGTAGCACTCCCCCACCAAACTCCCCCCTAATTTTATTGCTGAGCATGACATCATATGATATGGAATATCCCTTTGTCCCGACTGTGTCTCCTCACAACTTCTTGTGCACCCCCAGCCTACTTGCTGGTTGGGCACTGCGAGGAGCAGAAGAGGCCTTGACTCTGTGTAAGCACTGCTCAGCAATAACTAAAACAACCCTCTATTATCAACGCTCTTTCCAGCACAAATCCAAAACATAGCCCCATACTTGCTGCTATGAAGAAAATTAACTCTACCCCAGCCAAAACCAGTGCATAGAGAAAGGAAACAAAGGAGCAATTCTATTTGATAGAAGGAAAAATAGAGCCCTGCTTGTGCCGCAAGACACACAGGTTATGGATGTTCAACAATCCTCCATGCTGCAGTGGTGCATCACCAAGGCAAATGCTCACTTCTGTGGCACCTTGATCTCCTGAACCCTGAGGTGAAGGTCCTGCTCCATGCCAGTGCGCGGGACCTGTGAAAGCAATGGCTTTCTCACTGCTCCATCCTCCCTCTATCTCCACTTCTTTGCCTAGGGTCAATTAAATGCAGATCTTTCATGGTCCCCAACTCCTGCCTTCTCTCCTTGTCTCCCCAGCAGGCTGTTCATAATCATTGGTGTTAATGTGCATCTCCATTTTCTGCTGCACACAGCCATGCCCACACACAGCTCCCCAAGCCAGGACTTAATCCTGGCCTGTCTCTACACCGAAGTTCTCAACCTTTTACTCATCCAGTATTATTCATCAAGCTCTTCTGCTTAAAGGTGGTAGTTCTATTTGCTTTTGAAATATCACCCAACCTTTCTGGGCAGTCCTTAGGCCTGTCCTCCCCTTTCTTCTCCATTTCCATTTGGCTGGCATGGCTACGTGCTTAGGTGCATATAGTGGTTTGCCAGGTCAGACAATGTTTTGAGCAGAAGAACTTGAGAGCTTTGATCTGAAAGCCATTTGGCTATGTTAGAGCAGAACTGTACGCACAGAATAAGGAAAACAGGAGGGAGGTTTCATTAACTTTTTCGTAACCCTGTGTTAACATACACATGCAGTTTCTGGAATAACATTAGCTGCTTGTTAACTCACTTGGACCCAGTGCAGTGTTTTTCTACGAAGAAGCAGCTCATTAGTTCCCATACTTGCAGCATTTGTTCATTAAAATTGGTAGAAAAGAATTTAATTGAAAACCTGGCATTTAAATATTATTTTCATTTTATAATTGACCTATGTTCATCATTGTTTTCCCCAATCACCTGCAGCTTCTTAAAATCTTAGTCATTAACAAAAGTGATCATATAAATGTTCAAGGTCTAGTTTATCTAAAAAGAGACTTAGTTAAATAAAAATATAGCTGAAGTATTTCAGAAATCTTTGAAAATCATCAGCACTACTGCCATATTAAAGTATTTCTTAGTTTTATAACTTTGTGCAATATAAAACAGCTGCCAGCTTTGTTGTTTATCCTCATTTGTAAATGGTACTTCTACATGATCCTTCTTTACCCAAATTCACATTTCTGCCTTTCTCCCCATTGTTTCTTAAACACCATTTCACTAGTCCAAACTGAATTATTAATTTCTTTTCCTGTATAACTATTCATAAAATCTGGCCTAACCTTTCTTTTTTTGTGCCTGAAGTCCACTAACTTTCATTCCCTCACCTCCCATCTTAATGGCTTCCTCTTCATTTACTCCCACATTTCCAATTTGCCACCTATTTAATGAAAGGTGCCGCAAATTTTAAGATAGCTCCTGTGTTAAGATCTAGCTATTTCCTTTTCACTTTTGCTTTTTTGGCTTCTTTTTTACCTTGACTTTTATTCTCCCAACATATCACCTCCTCTTTAAATCACTTTTCTCTCTCTTCAGTGCATTTCATAATTCTTACCTAGCCTGCCTGCATAAGGTTCGTTCATTTACTCTTCCAGCAACTATCCCCACCCATTTTACTACCTTACTCCAAGCTGGTCTACCCAGGTTGCAACTTTTCACTCTTACCAAATTTCAAGACTCACTTCTGTCACTATGCCTTTAGAAAATGAGTCAGACATTTCTTTATGGTTACCTCTTAAATATTCATGAGATGTTTCTGCATTGTGCTTTCAGCTGCATCCCATGCTGTCCCATTGCCATGGGTGTCCCAGACAATCACCAACCCAGAAAATGGACAACTGACCATAGCTGACAAATATTAGACCTTGCTTCTTGTGCATGATCACATCATCCAATCCTCTTCCTTTCTACTGTCCTAAAGATTTAACCCCTTCATTGTGTCAGGACTCACATCACTCAATACTGTAATACAGGTACATTAAACATACGAATAGTTTAATATAGGAGGTTGTCACAAATGAGTTGATTTTGTATCCTGCTGACTACGCCAATTTGTCACAAATGAGATATTATGGATCCTACACAACTTTGAGCTAGCAGAAATTTAAGATTCATTAACACAGTAAATCACAGGATTAGTTTGTATGATGTTTAACAATATTTAATCATCAGCCAATTATCGGAGTGATTTAACAAAATGAAGGGAAACCTTCATGTAACATTAGAAGAAAACCAAAACAGTGTTTATTACATCCACGGGTGTATTCTAAATTATTACAGGTTAATTAACCAATAAATAAAGGGGATATCTAAGGTACATTGTATTACAGTGCCTTGCCAGAGATGCCTAACTTTGTTAAAAGCTGTTGTCAAAACTGCTTTGAGGAAAATAACAGTTCTCTGAAATCTTGCAAAATCTGAGTTCATGCTGTACAAAGCAGAGAAGATTTCCCTGACTGGACTCTGCAGAAATGTGCAAGTAAGTAGATATTCTGACTTATTCCAAATCCACCCAATGTTAACCTGCTCAGAACTGTCACCTATTCAAGAAGACAAAGGCGTTACCAGAGATGACAATGTCAGGGACAGTCAGCAGAAAGAGCCCTCTTTGTATCTCCACGACCTCTGACTGCCTGGGCTTACCACAGCAGCCACCAGTCTGCAGCGTCTGAGCTCCTCAGGGCTGTTAATTTAAAGACAAGCCAAACGGGCACAGGGACATCCTTGTCAATTGGGTGGGAGTTCAAAATGGTTAAAATTAACTTTGCCTTATGTCTCCTCAGGTGGCAAGAAGGAAAGCTCTGGTGCAGAACTGGAGTGCTTCTTTACTTTCCATGCATGAAAATCCTGCTACGTCTTGGCACAGTCTTAAAAACAAATCCAGCGTAATGGAAGGAGTTTGTACAGCAGCTCCCCTGCTTTGTCTACTTGGGTTATTTCTCTCCTGATTTTCTGTCTCATCTATCTCCCTTTTATATTACTTAGACCATTCTCATCCTTCCTACCTTTCTTTGTGGCCTGTTTGGAAAAATAAGGTGCTTTCTTAGGCACTCTAATCTAAAACGCAGCATTTTGCCCAGTCTCTTTTTAGTGATATTGGAGTATTTGTTTCTACCTCACCATAAAATCATGGCAGAAGCAATTTCACCATTTAGACTGAATTAGCAAAACTCTTTTTAAAGAAAGAGTACAAGGCAGACTAGACTGTGAAATTTCTTTGTTTTTAGGAATTTCAGTGAAATTTCAAATGGCTTTTCAATTTCTGCCTTAAAAATAGAAGTAATAAGTTTTATTATAAATTCATTTTTGATTTGGAAGCATCTAGATCCTCTAGAAGAATCAAAGACCAAACATCCTAGGACAAGAACTAACTCCAGTGACAACCAAAAAGCAGGGGAGAAAGGATGTTGGCTTTTCTCAGTTATTGATTTTTAATTGGGTTTTGTTGTTGTTATTACATTAACTGGTAGTATGTAGGATGACTTACTTCAGTATTCTCTGTGATTTGCAGACTGTTAGACCAGAAGCATTAGGGGGCATGTCCTGACAGAGAGTATTAATTCCTGTGTGGCTTTGTATATGAAAATACTGCCACCAGAAGAAACAAAGATGCGCGGGGGTAACTTCTTTTTCCTTGTCTTCAGTACACACCAAAGACACAGGCTGCCTTATAAAAGGTAAGAGAGAATAGTAAGCAATAGTAAGTAATTTAGTCATTTCTTTGTGTCACAATGACATTGTATCCGCTGACAGAGATTTCAGCTGCATTCATATGTATGAACTTGTGTAGCCATTGAGATTTTTATGTATGTATGTAGAACTCATTATAAACAATAAAGACCAAGACCAAGCCAAGAGCAGCCTAGAAGACAAAAGCCTGAAATGTCTCTGAAAATCTTCACGTAAATTTATAATTTCCATTCTGTCCTCTTACTGCATCTCTCAGCAGAAAAGGTGAGCACAATAAATATATTAAGTTTACCTCAACTACAGTAAGTTTCTGGATAACAAAATAGTTGTCAGGAAGGAAAAAAAGTGGGGAGAAAGCTTCCTAGTATTCTTCAGAAGTACTTGAGAAGCCATGTTAGAATCACAGAAAAAGACTAGTAGCCTCAGTTGTTTTCTACTATCCAGTGGTTAAGCTTTGAAGAGAAATTATTGGCTTCTAAGAATACAGAATTCTTCCTATGCTTTGTCTAAAAATCCTCTTTTTCTGTGTTTGTGGGTGTCACAAGCACACAGAAAACAGTACCTCTGGTGCAAAACTGATCTATGAATGTAGGTCTTGCAAACTTCACTGAAAATTTAGCCCCAAAAATTTATCCAGTTCCAGAACATCAGACTATGTATTAGTTCATAGTAGCATGCTGTAGACTAATGCAGTAGTAACAATTCATTGAACAATAACAACCAAGGAAGTGTAAGCTTTTTTTTGAAATGCTGGGATTTTTAAGTAAGAGTCAACACGCTGTAAAGGCTTGCATTAATCTCAGCCAATCTCTCCTTGAGCTGTTGTTATAACTCATTACTTTGCCTGTGGCTACTCTAGAGTGAGTGTAAAGGCATGTCAAAATGGGTGGAGATATGAAAACAAGTACACTTAAAAGGATTTTTTCTCAGCTCCCACCTACACCTAAGAGTCAAATAATGCTCTGCCATCTGATATGAAGCCACATTCCCACTTCCACCTTTTGCTCTTGACTTTTCTGGTCCTTTGTTTTTTCATATCTCAGAGATTGGTAGAGAAAGGAAAGAGAAGCTGCTTTGTTGTTAGCAAGGCTCTGCAATTTAGTAGCATTCATGGGATTTCTTGGGAATGTTGGCACAAGAAATATGAGAAGAGACAGGAGAAAAAAACAGATGGTTGGTTTTTGAAGAAGGAGATGTGGGCTTTCAATGGCTTCCTCAAAAGTTTTGTAGATGTCCATTTCTCACTGTGATACTCAGTTACCTGGTAAGTTATCTGCTGAGCCTTGGCTATCTGAGTATGAAACAAATGAAACAACTCAAGGGCTCTGGTTTGAAGGTCTTTTCTCACTCCTTAACCCAGGTGTACCATCTTTGTAATGCACTCTCACAGCAAAATGTCTGGAAACTGGCAAAATTATTTGGCGCTTTTGCACAGACACTGAACGTTGCAAAGAGAGCACTCTTTGATAGGCATCCCTGTCCCTCCTGTTCCGGGAACGTGACAGCCCACAACGTCCCAGAGCGTGGTCTTTTCACTAGCGAGGGAATAGGAAAATGATGTGAGAGATATAGCTGTTTGCTCATCTCCGTGTCATCACATGCTGCTTGGATAAAGAAGCTGTCCCTTTTATGTTCAGACAAAATGCAAATCAGCAGCTACTCAAGCCTGCACCTGAGAAAGTTCTCACTTTTAGCCTTGCAGATATTGTGCAGGACGTGGCGCGCTGCGGTGACGTGCACAGCTAAGTCTTCACTAGCACCAAAGAGTTTCCCTAGGCTATACTGGTTTATCTTTAGGTTGCCTAATTAACTCACTTTCTTCTAACAGCACAAAACAAACTTTAGATCAGGTAAAACTCCTTGTTGATTACTCTGGTTTAAAGGAGGTGTAGTTTGTACTAACAACTTATCGTTATTGATCTTCCTAGAGCTCTGCACCCTTCTGGTGTATTGCACCATGACATTCCTGCACCTGTCAGTTTGGGCAGCTAAAGCCTATTGAGCACCCCACAGGTATTCTGCAGTTAGCATTCACTGTGTTGACTTTTTTTGTTTGTTTTTAAATGATAAATGTTAGAAAGCTTTTTCAGTCGTGGTGCACTGCTCTCTGAAAGGAACTTGTTTTTCTGGACATGTTTATGCACCCAGCTCATGGATAAGGCTGTGATTATGGCATAATATTGTGGCCCAGGTACAACAAACAGACCCCACAACCCTCCAGCCTACTGAAAAGATTACTGTTTCCTTTAGCTTCACCTATGTGAACTCCTACAGAATAAAACATTTGCTACCATCACGGTCAATAACACATACAGCTAAAATTTGACTTATGAAAGATTTAGCTATGAATTTTGTATAACAAAATGGTTGGTAGATAGCATCTGATTTAGAGTTCTCAGCTGTGAAAAGCTGTAAGATGTTGTGGGCTCCAGAACAGCCACTGTCTGCAGTATCATGGAACGTGCTTGGTCATCTGTGCAAGAAGAAGTTAAATCTTCACATTTATACATTTTTAAATTGGAGATTATATTCACAATGTTAGTGAGGTTTGCTCTTTTTTTCACATATTCTTTTCAGAGATAGGACAGATTAAAATGAAAAATTTGGTGATGCAAGGTTATGAATTTTGGGAATAGGCTGGCCAAGTGTGTTGGCTTTAATTTTCTCATTACATTCAGTTAAGCTTCTTTGGCTGCCTGCAATGCACTTTTTGCAGGTGATTTACTTCTCCTTTCTGTTGTAGACTGAGTTGCAATCAGCCTGCATTTAAGCAATACACTCTGAAGAAGTGTGTCACTACCAGTTTTCATTTGAGAAGCACAGTGTGTATATAATAAACTGTATTATATGTGTGTATATGCATTATATTTATATATACAGTACACATATATACACATGTGTATATGTGTATATAATGTATATGTACTATATACGTATTATATATAAACTTTAAAAATATATACATATATAATAGAATGTGTATATATCACACATATATATCATATATATATATATGACACCATGACACTACCTCTGTTAAACATCCCCTTTAAAGACATTTTTCATACACTTATGCTTATTGCTTCTACTTTTGCAATAGCCATTTTCCACCCTACTTTTGGAGCACCTTCCTTCACTCCTGCCTAGCACCAGTCTCAGCTGCCTAATAGTAAAACCATTTTTCATAGTAAGGACCTAGTGATTTTAATACTGTTACTTGAGATAGGTGGGTTTATATGGAAAGTTCCCCAGCTTAATAGCTTTGTCACATTTGCAAGGCTTTGCCAAATTCACTGTTGTTCAAATGGCAAAACTGGAGCTCAACATGTAGGTAAAACATGTAACTGTTGAAACAGAGCTGACTTGACAGTACTGCAGTAGCTTGCTGTGGGCTCACGGTGTCAAGAAACCATGCAAAACCAGGAACAGCTGCTCACTTCTGCTCCATTATCCGCAGTGTATGCCCACAGGGAGGGGGCGAAAAGCCCCTCGCACAACTCAGCTCATCCATAGACAGATGAGCAGGACTGTGTCACCTCACCTTGTGCCACAGCAAAAGTGATGATACATGTCTGAGGAAGAACTTCTCTGCTGTTTGGAAACTCCTCCTGGAAGTTCAACACTATCATTATGCAAGGACACATGCATGGGTCTCCAGAACAGACCTAGGCAGAGAAATGTTCAGAAATGCCTGGCTACACAAAGGACACTGTTCTGGCTCAGAGGATTAGGTAGAGAAACGCAATTCTTTTCTGCAATAAGCAGTACACAAAGTCTGAAAGTAACTCCAACTGGAAAATGAGAAGGCCCATGGAGCACCCTTTCGTCTCCAGCCCAGCTGCCAAACACAGCAACACGCTGTTCTGTTGCAGCTGTGGGATACAGGCCACTTACAAGAGAGCCTGCCTGGGACAGGTTTGGCAGCTGTGACTCAGAACACCAGGACAGGTGCACAGGGAGACAAGATGTTCTCTAGGGAAGCAAAGCTTGTGAACAAGATCTGGGTAACGTTTGCATCTCTCCAAGACTGGTATGCAGATATCTGTTGGTGTTCTTTAGATGACTACCTTGCTTGGTTACAACTGTCAGTATCTCAGCAGAAGCTCCCGACACTGTTGGCGCACTAGGGTGCAAGCTCCTGCGATTCTCCTGCTGATCTTCAGGCTTCAAATACAATCCTAGAGAGTACTCATGTCTAAAAGACTCTTAAAACACAATCTCATCAACAGAACGACAGTCTAAATATCCTTTAGTCAGGAGAAAAGTAGCATCTGAGCTATTTGGGTTCTAGAAAGGCAAAAAAATAAGGAAAAGCATTGGTTAGCAGTATTCGTGGTAAGCACACTTCTTCATTCATTCATTCATGGCAGTGTTAGGTTGATGGATGGACCTGATGATCTTAAAGGTCCCTTCCAACCTACACGATTCTATGATTCTATGATTTAGTGTAGACCAGTAGTTAAGTCTTCAGCATCTTGTAAAATCCGGGGAAGCTGTCTCCAGTGTCAACATTCATTTCCCTCTTGCCCTGTTCTTGGATGGTGAATGTAGGGAACTTAAAAGACTACTTAAATTTCCAGTAAATCTCATGTGCAGCTTTAACGTGCTAAGCACTGGAAAAACCCAGTTGCTGCTAGCTGCCTCTTTTACAATTTAAATGCCTCTGACTTCCTGTGTGTCCCTGCTTTCTTTGTGTGTGCAGGGCACAGCTGCCTCCTTCATGCTGCCTTTCCCTTGCTGCATGTTAATCATTTACCTGCCAGGAGCAGGTCAACCATTATTTCTGTTCTCTCCCAACCCTCACAGACTTGCTTCATGATCCCATTTACCTTTGCTTCTAAAGTGCATGGAAGGCAAGGCCACTTACTCTCTTCATGGGGCTCTGAAGAGAGAAGTAGAAGCTGTTGTTGCTATCACTGTTGGCATGAAATGTGTTAGAGCTGTTAGCTTGCATCTGGTAATTGTTATTTTTTTCAATTCATTACAACAGCCTTGCATTTTGAAGTCTACAGGTGACCTACTTACTTTTTATTGTTATGCACCCCAGTGTCCCATTTTGTCCCAGCCAAGGCAGTCCTATCAGGCATGGCAAAATAGATATTACAACACATGAGGAATATTAGTTGCTTGCTGAGCCACATAGCCACATCCCTCTGGACAAGTCAAGACTTATTAGTCTCAAGGTTCCCAAGGGCTCTGTGTAAGCAGGGAGGTGCTGGTTCCTAAGGTCTGTTTGTAGTTTTTCTTGACTGATGTCTTAGAAAAAATGGGTTTGAAGCAAGAAATCAAATAAAAGGTTCCAACTTCTGAAAATTAAGGGAGCGGAGGAATGGGGTGTTTTAATCTTGTTTTTGTGATTTTCCACTCCTAGGTGAGACATACGGTATTGCTCAATGAATTGTCATATTTCTACATATTCTTTTTGACCAAACCCAGTGATCTTATTAAGATGCTTTTTCAAAAGCCTCAGGATTTCTTCATCTGTCATAATCCTAACAAATCCCACAGAAGCATGAAGCAAATCCAAAAGCTCAAGGTCCTGCTCATAATCTCCAGCCTAATCTATCACTCAGTGATGTGGAGTTTCTGCAGGATCTCTGTTTCAGACTATGTTTCTCCATCCCCATTCCACCACCTGTTTTTCAGCCTCTCATAGTATTTCATAGAATCATAGAATCATAGAATTGTTTAGGTTAGAAAAGACTTTTAAGATCATCCAGTCCAACCATTGACCCTACTCTACCAGGTCTGCCACCAAACCATGTCTCTAAGCACCACATCTACATGACTTTTAAACACATCTAGGGATGGTGACTCAACCACCTCCCTGGGCAGCCTGTTCCAATGTTTGATAACTCTTGCAGTGAAAAATTTCTTCCTAATGTCCAGCCTAAACCTGCTCTGGTGCAACTTGAACCCGTTTCCTCTTGTCCTATCACTTGTTACTTGGGAGAAGAGATCAGCTTCCATCTCACTACAACCTCCTTTCAGGTAGTTGTAGAGAGCAATAAGGTCTCCCCTCAGCCTTCTCTTCTCCAGACTAAACAATCCCAATTCCTTCAGCCGCTCCTCATAAGACACGTTCTCCAGACCCCTCACCAGCTTCGTTGCCCTTCTCTGGACACGCTCCAGCACCTCAATGTCCCTCCTATGCTGTGGCGCCCAAAACTGAACACAGTACTCAAGCTGTGGCCTCACCAGCGCCGAGTACAGGGGCACGATCATTTCCCTCTCTCGTAATAAGCTTTCTGTGCTGGTTCTGCCTCTTGTGGTCTCAAACTTCTGATTTGAGCTTCTCACTGTCCTCCAACTCACATGACCCTTCCGCACTTACACATTGACCATGTATTCATTTCACAGCCTCAGCTCACAGTCCCTTCATCTTGTGCTTTTCTGCATACCGTAGTTTTCCCCTTTTCTTCAATTTGCCTTCATACCCACTCCCTGCTACTTGTTTTTGCCTCTTCTTTTGACTCTATTATCTCTACGCTAGCCATCTCAGAAAGCTGTAATTTACAGCTTTCTGTGGACGAAAGTGACAAACAAAAACAGAGTGCCTATTTACACGCCAGGAATTCCCCATCACGTTTCTCTGTGCCCCGTACTTCTCCAGTTGGGAGTCATTGGGGAGTGTTGTCCTCATCCTAAATAGCTTCTAAGAAAGGAGGAGTACTGCAGTCTTTTGGGGGCGAGCGTGTGCCCTAAAGCATCGAGCTAAAGCTGACCACCGGTGCCTTTTTTAAAAACAAACAAACAAGGAATTATCGCGTCTTCCTAGCGTTGCCTCGAGTGACTCTCAGTTGCCACCGATCCCGGAGCGGCGTCAAGCAGCCGCGCTGCGGGTCGCGCTTCTGCGTGCTGGCAGAGGGGGCGAGTGAGGCAGAGAGCCAGGGGCGTGCGGAGAAGCCCCGGAACCCCGCCGCAGCGGATGCCGCAACAAGTAGAAAACCAGTCCTCTTCTCCTTACCCTTCGCCCCGGCACGCCGGGGGGATGCCGCTCGCGGGGGAAGGCACGGCCTCCCCACGCCGCAGGGCGCCCCAAACCCCCCCATCGCCCCTCGGGAGAGGGCGGCGAAGGCAGCGTCGGGGCCGGTGACTCAGGGCCTCCAC
>VFFE01007653.1:17221-40754 GCA_008921705.1 Burhinus oedicnemus
GCGCGTGGTCCGGGGTGGTGTTGGGAACGGGCGACTCCGGCGTCCTTTCGCGGGGTCCCTGCGGCGCTTGTGCGCGCAGCGCTGGGCCGGGCGCGCCCCGGGGTGCTTCCTGCCGACCTCCCCCCGGAGCTCCCTGGTTGGGCTCGCACCCCCGGCGCCTCTCCCCTCCCCGCTCCGTCCTCTGGCTGCACCCCAAAGTCAGCACCCGCATCCCTGGTCCCTGTCCCCACCTGCACCCCGCTGTGACTCGCTCCCAAACCCTCTGGCTGTGCCCCACGGTACCCGCTCCCTCAGGCGCCCTGGCTGTACCTCACACCCCGCACTGTCTGGTCTCCAAGCTTTCTGGCTGTGCCCCGCACCCCACGGTACCTGTTCCTGCAAACCCTCTGGCTGTGCCCCGCGCCCCGCAGTGCCTGTCCCTCCGAGCCCTCGGGCTCTGCCCCGCGTGCGCCGAGCTCATCGTCCTGTCTCCAAGACCAAGTCGCACCAAGGATGAGGCACAGGGATGGCCTCCACCTCGCACAGGAGACTGCATCAGGGGTTTTATTCTTGAGAAATGCATTTCCCCCCACACCCCCCAGAAAGAAGAGTGGTCTCGGGCGTCGAGAAATGGAGGCTTCTGTCTGTGCGGGGGCAAAGGTTGGAGGCAGACAGGGGTGAGGTGTGGCCCTTGTGCTTAAGATGATGATATTAAAATGTAGGGCTGGAGGGATGGTGTCTAGTCAGGGGTTGTCTGGCAAGTTGAAAGGCGGCTGTCTGGCTTGCTGCCTTCCTCCTTGGAGACAGGTCTCCTCTGCGGCTGTTCATGGCGGGTCCATCCTTAAGGTCTGGCAGCAGCAGCGAGGCCATGAGCTGAGGAAGCAGGTGAGTGACGGCTGGTGTGGCTGATGAGGCTACATTGGCCCAGTCTCTTGGACTTGCCCTTTGCAACTGCGTATGTCGTGTACGTTGTTTGAGCATTGCAAGTGTGTTGATACCTAATTTGTAAGTACGTTTTTAGTACCTTGATACTTTGGTTGGGTTTTGGCCGTCGCTGCCACTAAAATAGAATTTTGCGGTGCTTGAAGACGTGTGGAGAGGCTGCAGACCAACTCTTACCAATTTCTTTGCTTGCTTGTGTAGGAGCCAAGATAAGTTAACTAAAGCTTTTCAGACAAACCAGAAACCTTACAGCTGTGTATGGACACCCTCTTCCTTACTCCATTGTAACTCAGCCCTTCCCAGACCTGTGTGTAGATCCGTACTGAACACTGCCATGTGGGAAAAGTCTGAACGAGTTTTTCTGGTTGTTGGGAGCAGCCTGGGAATGGCGTGCTGCCTGACTTACTCTGCTGCTCAGCATCTGGGGTGCTTCCCGGGAAGCTTTCAGGCTGGCTTGGGGTAGAGTGAGCATCGTTGTTTATCGACACGGCATTAGGCAGTGTGGACGTACCCTGAAAATGCTTCGCTGAGGAATGGGTGCACTTGTGCTTATGTGTTTGCTTGAAGAAAAAGTACAAAGAGCTAGGATACGAAAAGCTAGCCGGACGTAGGCTTGGTCTTCCTAGGCAGCACCTCTGTTGCAAGTGTGGGGAATAACACAACTTTATGGTATTTCATTATAAGGTGTTGATCAACTATTAAATAGTATTTATTTACTGGCAGAGTGAGGCAGCTTATGGTACAGGAAGCAATATTCATGGAATGTGTTGGGAAAGATGCCACAGCATTAGTCAAGTAATACATGCCAAATAGGGTTTATCTAGTTATGAAGCTCTTCGAATACTGTGAAATACCTATCAACTAATTACATACCAGTAAAAGAACTAATTGGGTACATTTCTGTATCCTGACATGACTTGACGACCTTTGCCAAGTGTGCTCCCCTTGCCGTGCTGTGCCCTTCCTGGCTTTGTTTCACTCTGCTGCAATAAACCAGTAAACTTTTTTTTTTTTTTTTTTTTTCCCTACCTTGTACTCCGGCTCTTCCTCTTGAATCTACTTCTGTCCACTGATTCTGGTTTATTGCGTATCTTATCTCTTCCTCTGTCCTGCCCCTTCAGGGCTGGTTGCTCAACGCACAGATTCCTGGAGGCGTGGGCACATGCGGAGCGAGGCCGGGGGGCGAGCAGTGCGTGGGATGGGTGCGGCAGGCACGTGTGCAGTGAGAGAAGCGGGAGGACGTCGCCTCTGTGCCATGTTGAGGTGCAGGAGGTGGAAGGCAGCTAGGATCCCTTCCTGGATCTTCGTTAGCCGCTTGTGAAATCATGCTTGTCGTACTCTGGACCTAACTTCGCAGACTTCAGGTGGCATCTCTCCCTCCCTGATGGCTCGTTGCTGTCAGAGGCTGCCACCCCACCATTCTCCTGGTGAAGGCTGGTGCGAGCTCCCTGGTCTGCCCCAGCCAAAATGAGATAGTTTAGCTCCCGACTGTGGGTTACACTAATCTGACTCGCTTTGTCTGAAGTGGATTAAGGACCAT
Organism: Burhinus oedicnemus; assembly: GCA_008921705.1. NCBI lineage: Eukaryota > Metazoa > Chordata > Aves > Charadriiformes > Burhinidae > Burhinus > Burhinus oedicnemus. The sequence continues at coordinate 19,683 of VFFE01007653.1, forward strand.
TTGTAAAGTATGGGTAGTAGAGCTATGGCACATGGGCAAGGATGAATAACTGGGATGGAGTTATCTTTAGTGGCATAGCGTGACTTTATAAAAATAACTTTACAGCCCAACACTCATTTTGACTTCAGGTTAGTGGATATCTGAAGCTTTAAGCTACTTTCCAAATCCTGAGTAGCTGAAAAGGAAGAAATACTCCATTTCTCTCACTGTTCCTCTGTCCCTTACAGCAGTTGTGTCCTGGTTTTCTTTCCTGAAGTCACAGCAGGTGACACACACACAGGTGCAGTGTTTTTTATCTGTTTCCCTATTGCCCAAGTACCTACTAAGTTTGAGGACTGACAGGTTTGATTAAATTTTTCTCTGTTGCAATTTATGGATGCTTCAAACAGCAGTTCTTGTAGGCCTTTCTGAGTACTTAGGAGGAAGATGATGGGTGCTTGGAAGCCACTGTCAAAGTGGAAAGGGACAGGAGCTAAACATTAGGAAACTCCAACAGAGGATTTTCAAACACCGGGAATAATTGTTGCCATAAAAGATGTAAAACATGTTACAAAAGCTTCACAGTTGGCTTAAATTTAATTTTAGGAGATTTCTGCTCACTTAAAATTACTTTAAATGTCATTTAAAATTCGGGTGGCTACTCTACATTGTCGTACAGTGCAAGGGAGCAGGTCCCGTGTGCTTGCCCAGCAGCCTCCCTCCAGTACCCAGGCTCAGTGCTGCATCTACAGAGGGCAAATGCAGCCTAAATGGTGAAAAGTAAACCCTTTACTCCTTGAAAATATCAGATAATTAGAACAAAACCATAGCATTAACAAAATAGATAATTCCTTTTGTAAACCTGATTGGACTACTTTTGACGTAGTTCCTTTAAAAGGCAAGAAAACCAAAGCATGCAAGGTCATGCAAGTTTTATTTTCTGTAGCCTGTTGTCACATGTTCAATTTACAAGAGGTTTTGCAAAGTTGCAAGTGATGTAGCAGTTTAGAATTTTCCCTGTCCTTTTGCTACTTAGCTGAAACATAAAAAGTAAAAAATTATTTCAGCTGAAATTAAATATGTAAGTTTACACTGATGGGAGACACCACAGCAACTCAGGTGTCTCTTTTCTTTACCTGCCCATGGTTTCAGTGTTTAATGCTGACCATGGAACTGGAAATGTTGAATGGTTTTTTTTATTTTTTTGTCTTTTTACTAAATTCATGTAGTAAAATGCTTTCCATGTGTCTGTTGAAGTATGTCTTGATTTTTTTTTTTAATCTTTTTTTCTGCATGTATTTAGCTATTTCTGTTCTGTCTGCTTATGATGGTTGCACAAAACATTTTACCACTGAAGATGTTGACTGGAAAAGACCTATAAGCAGTGCATAAACTGAGTAATGTGAGAAAATACACAGTTTAGAGCAGCAGAGGTGTAAAGGTGCCATGCTTGTTACCTCGGTTCTGGATGAGAATCCAAGCAACTAAATTTCAGTTGCATTTTTAACTTCAAAGTCTTGAGGAAGCAGACAAAATTAATCTCTTTAAAACTTCTTGTAAAGCCTGACCAGCCCAAAGCAAGTTCTGGGTTCCACCAGCAAAGTGGCACAGATGTCACAAGGAGGACAAATACAGGTGTCAATAATGAATCATCTTACTTGCCAGGAGCAATGGTATTCAGATTGCCCCTCTTAGCAGTGTCAGGGCTGTGTGACTGGTCAGGGTAAAAGCAGTGAACACCAACTCTTGTCTCCACTCCGCTCATGACACCAACTTAGGTTGATGTTGTTAGCTTCACCAGCATTTCTTTTGAGTGCTTTTGCCCTTGTGTCAGCTTTCTGTTGTGCTGGTATAACCTGTGGTGAAGGCTGGTGCTGAAGTGCACTGAGGAACTTGTCACGGTTAAAAATACCCTTTCTTTTTCTGCTGTCTCCCCTGCCCTGGATCTGTTTCTCAGCCTGTTTAATTATGCAGCAAGAAAAACAGTTTTTCCATACAAGTCAAGGGTGACATGGGAGCAGGTATGAGTAATGGGGGCAGAGGTTGATTAAAATGACATCAGTACCATGAAAAGCACTCTTATAATTGCAAACTTAGTCTGTAAAGAGTCAGACTTGCTCTGCTCAAGTAGGCTATGCTCAAGAGAAGCTGCTTGTCGCAGCTTTATGAATTCCTACGTGCCGCCTGTGTGTGTTTAATTGTATTGTGAATTCTTTGTAGTTTGGATTATCTTTTATATTGATACGGTACCTTGCACATTGGGCCCTGTGCCTGGAGCCTCTATTCAAAGGTTTGTTTTTTTTTTTTTATTTAAAGCAGTACCTTGCCCAATGTGTGTGAATATGAGCGTAACTTTGTATAGTGCACTGCAAAAACCTGTACAAAGGAATAGTATGAACAGTGCAAAAAGTTAAGTTTCTACAGGCATCTCCTGGATTGGAATTCAAGAGAATGCTCCTATCCCAGTGACGGCATTCTGGATTTATGGGTATGTCTGAGATAAAAACATAGCTTACTAAGAATAACTCTATTCCTTTTATTCTTTGTTTTCTAACAAAAGAAGGGGACAACTCTTGCTGGAGTCTGAAACACAAAGATCAGTTTGTTGATTTGGAAATAATTTGCATTGTATCATCAGTCCTGAAATGACTTAAAACAAAGTCACAAAAACCTGATTCAATGCTTCTCTGTATGCTTTCAGATTATGGCTATGGTTCACATTGGTACCATGCCCTTTCTTTCAGGAAAGTTATTTGAGGTGACAAGTAGCTTTTTTTTTTAAACTGGGTTTTGCCTTTTCTGTTAAAAAATAAAATGCCTGGAAATTGTTACCAGTAGTTGAAGCTGATGTTTTTTGATGTGTACCTAAGCAGAGTGCAAGGTGACTGGGAAGGAGAAAATTCTTGGTTTAGAACTGTTGTTGCTGTTGGAGGAGAAAAGATTTTTTTTTTTTTTTTTTGGGGCGGGGGCGAGGGGAAGTGTTTCTGTTTAGTTAAGTTGTGAAATACAGTATTTTTCAAATGTTTTTTTTAATAAAGATTTTACAGCCAATATTTTCAGTTGTTTTCTTTTGGTAAAATGTTGTAGGTGTTTTTGTTGTTTTTAATGAAAAGGTATTGGCCGAAGCATCAAGAGTATAAGGGTTATTGGTCAGATGTGCTCACTTATTCTGTTAAGTAAATACTGTGGTATTTGTTTACTCTGTGGCATTACAAATAGATGGGGATGGGCAGCATGGAAACGTCTATAGTCTGTTCAGAGAAGTAGTAGCTGGTAATGTTGCCTTCTCCTGTACAGGTGAAAATTACTTAGATCCAGGTACATTACAAGTGAATACTTTAGTGTATTTCATAGTATTTGCTTTTATAACATCCACTACAATCCCTTTTTTGTTTGCTTAGTTGGAAATATCTGGATTAAATACATTCTTTAATCACTTTTGTAGTCAGAGTTCTTGGCTTGGCTTGGCTTTTCAGTACTGAAATAAAAGATTTGCTTTTGAGACTTAAAGCACAGAATGGGTCTGACAAGCTTAATGAAATTACTGCGATGCACTTTGGAAGTGCCCTGTCCACCCTTGTCTCTTGTGACTGAGATGTGTAGAAGACGCTGTACCAAAGCCAAGAGGCTAACGGAGGAAGCCTAGTGTTCACTGGTAACTTTGGAATTAAACCTTTCTCAAACCTACTTGTGAGCTGAATTCCGCAGAAACTTTGTTACAGATACGAATTCCTTTGGTCACTTGGATTATTACAACATTGTTTCTGTAGCACCTTTTGTTCTGCACCAAGTTACGTTGTTATAGAGGAGGGTGCTTGAGTTTGTTTTTACATGAAGAAGTGATAAAACTGTAAGGCAAGGCTGTAAATAGCTTTTACGCATAGCTTGTGTTCAGGAAGTCCACTCATTTTGACTTCTAACCATGAACATGACTCTTGAATTTTGGAGAAGGGAAAAGGTTGGGAGGAGGGAGTGTGAAACAGACGAGCTGTTAAGAGCTCTCTCTGCCTCCCTTCAACGAGTCCTTTAACAAATATTTGAAATATTATGGGGAGAAAAATCCCCCAGCTGAGTTTCAGATTATCCTGAAACTGCTTTTCAGAAACTGAAGTGGTCCACTTGATCAGTTAGAGGAGTTTGTCTAAAAGCTGCAGAAATAAGATTCCTGAACATGGACTGGACCATGCAGAGTTCTGGTTTGATCTGGAGTTTTTCCCAATCTGTTGAAATAAGGCTGCTACTGTATTTCAAAACCGAGCAGCTTAGATACCCCATTTGACCTACGTTTGAAAGTATGGGATGGGAAATTGCCTCTGGAGCTGTGGAAATTGTGCAGTTAGGTGTTCTTGCTTTTATCCTGTAGAGACTTTACACATATTCTTGTGAAATGTGATTGCATGCCATTGGTTGCTTTCATCCAAGGTGATGGAGCATTGGACAAAACTTAACTGAATCTAGATAGACTTTTATGATAAGCAGGGGACCTGCTTTTACAGATGGTGAAATGATATGACCTTGACTCATCTGTCAAGCCAACAGCAGTGGGAAGAGGTCCAGTCAGTAGCTGGATAAAGCTGCTAGTGATATTGCAATGGCAGAACTGCTAGCACATCCTATCCACTTAGGACTTAGGCTCAACTTCTCTGTATTCTACCGTGAAGTTCTTAATTCTCCTGATCGTGCCTGCAGGTTGGCAAAAGCAGCTTTCGATGATGCTATTGCAGAACTGGATACACTGAGTGAAGAAAGCTATAAGGACTCTACACTTATGCAGTTGTTACGTGATAATCTGATGCTATGGACTTCAGACATGCAGGGTGATGGTGAAGAACAGAATAAAGAAGCACTGCAGGATGTGGAAGATGAAAACCAGTGAGACACAAAGACCAAGAGAATCCATCTCTGACCACCCTTCCCCACAAAAACCCTCAGTGTCACTCTGAGAACCACCAAATCTGACTTCTACATTGGGTCTCAGAATTTAGGTTCCTGCCCTGTTGGATTTCTTTAAACTGTGTAAAAAAAAAAAAAAAAAAGTCAGCTGGATGAACCTGCAGCTATATAATGTGTATGGAACGCAGTGAGTGTCGCTGAAAGCAAATTCCTTGGTTTGAGTGTGAACAATAAAATCATCTTGAGGCAAGGCAGAAGAGAAAGAGTGGAGACAAACCACTGCGATTAGAAACCCGCTCGGGTGATGAGGGCTGCAGTGTTGCTTTAGGTTCAGACAGTGGTGCGTGGCCCTGGTAGTTTTGCATAGTAACCGAAATACTGAACTGGCACCCAACACTTGGTTTTGTTCACAGCTTTGCTGTGCTATCTGGTGGAAAAGGTGCCCCTTTTTCTCTGGTGACTGAGTGCTCCATACAAAGAGTGAACCAAACACACTGACCTCTTCTGCAAAGTGCTGAAACCTGTCTGTGAAAAGTGCTGAGACTTTTTGATAACTTAAATGCATCATTATATATAAGCCTAATCTTTCTTTGTGCTGGAGGCAGTCCAGTTTTCGTCTCTTTTACTGCTGTTGCATGCTGCCTAGACTATTAGACACTTGTCTGTTTCTTATATACTGGTGTTTTACAGGAACATTAGTATTAGGCTGAGTACTCTGCTGCTTGCCAAGCTTCTGCGCTGGAAGTATTATTGTCTCCTGTGTTATTCTGATGTGCTTCTGTGATTTCTGTACTCATCCATTGCCTAATGCACTCTGTTGATGGGATATTTTTTTTTTTTTGAGCTATTTGCATTTGGCAATCTTTCAGGATTGGAAAGAGGAGAAAAAATAAGTGCAGTGCCACACGCTGTCTGGCTGAGCTGATCTATTTTAAACTGCAGCTATGTCTTGTGGCCCTGGGTGGTCTCTGAATGCTTGGAAAGATGGCGAAAACTACATTCTGCTGTAGTAGTGGAAAATACTGATAGAAGATGGAAAATCCTTGCAACATACCTGTGATTAAACCTGTGTGTTAATGTGGTATTTCATTCTGTTCTTCTGTGAAGTTATCATTCAGTGCTTTAAGGTCATTTTAAAACGCTCTACCGTTACAAACTCACAGCCTGCATAATGCTGCTTTATACACTGTTCTTGAGGTTCCTGAAAGTGCAAAATAATGAAAACTTGACAAAATTCCTCTTAGTAAAGGAGCTAAGGTCTAGTGAACTAGACCTGGAGCAGAAGTAAACCTTCACAGCTGTGTAATGTCATTAATATATTTTTCCTGTAATATCAGCCTCCACTTTGCATTTTGTGCTATGCAAACTCCTGCATGTTGTTTGCTTGGAAATTGAATGAAGAACTGATATATTTTTAAAGTTGGATTTTTATAACAAGATCTGGTTTAAAAAAATGTTTTAAGACACTGTTTGCTAATCAAGCCAGTTAATGTTTTTAGGTGGCAGAGATTTTTGTTTTCATGTAAGCTTTTGAGATTAGATTGTCATCTGAATACTGTCCCATGCAGCATTGCTTTGCCCTTGGCGCAGCCTTTTCCTTTTGTCTCCATAGGCCTTTGACTGCTTTGAGTCACCTTGACTGGATGTTTCCTCTCTTTAAATGCTTGTAGGCAGCTATGAATGTTCCTGTTCCATGCTGTTTGTTGAGTCCTGACCCCCAGGGCTTTCACATGAACCCTTTGGAAGTCCAACACTTCTATAGTCCTTAGAAGAGTACCTGCACAGCAAGTGGAAAAGAATGTTTCTGGAACTGCCATTAGTACTGAGTTAGTACTGAAGAGGAGCAAAGGTGCTCCTATTCTTGTGTTCACACCGTGTGCCCAGCCGCTGTCAAACTGGATCACCTTCCAAGGGGTGCGATCACCTCAAAAGGGAAAGGTGCTGTGAAGTTATCAACCATGAAGTAGTGTAAACAGCATCCAAAATGGCTTGAGTAGTACCCAAAAGCTTACTCAAATTTCAAACAGAATCAAAAAGGGGTTTTATAATATACTAATTTTAACCCCCAATGGCAGGAGGGTTGGCACTAGATGATCTTTAAGGTCCCGTCAACCCAAACCATTCTATGAATTTCCATGTATTCATCCCTGGACTCAAAGTATAAGCACAATGCAACCTTGATAAGTGGCCTTGACTACAGGATGAGTCTGCAGGGTCATTTCCTCTACCTCTCCTGAGCATTCAGATGTCTCTTTGCTGTCTGTTCTCCATCCCTCTGTGATTCCTCCCTTGAGTACTGAGTACAACAGGCACTTACTGGGAAATGTCCAGCTTTTCCACTTTACCTCCATTTCTGAAACTGTATTTCACTTCTGCAGTAACTCTGGTCAAGTTAAAATAATTATTTCTTTTTTTAAGTGGAGATTTTCTTTGGGATACAGGAGAAAAAACAGGAGTGTCAGGAAAAATTAGAAGTCTATTCATGTTCTTACTACTCTGTTTAGTTGTTCTAGCTGAGAGGCCTGAGTCTCCAAACAACAGTATAATGTGCCTTCATGGGTTGCCTGACACTAATACGCATGAGTATGTTTTGTAGTGATTAACTAGACCTTTCATCATGCTGAAGAATGTTGATTTAAACAACAACAAAAAAACCCCCCAAAGCTAAGGCCTTTTTATCTCATTGCCTATTCCTCAGTGATTTGGAACCTCCAACTACAGCTGTACAAATTAGTGGCTCTGGACTGGAAAGATTTAGGATGTGGCAGCATAGTAGCTTCCTGGATCACTCCAAAAAGCACGTAGTTGATGTGCCAACACTGAACTTGGGAGCAGCAGCTTTTTTTATGATATTGTCTGCACACTTTTTTGGGTAGGGGGAGTGTTCTGAGACTTCAGTTTAAAAACATGCTTAGCACAGATTTCCTTTAAAATGGCTTTTGTCATCCTAAAGCTCTGCCGTCCGTTCTTGCTGTGCGGCTGCTGCTCGTGTCACACTTCCCTAAGTTCATGGTTGCGCTGTGTGGGTCATTGCAGAAGAAGGTGCCGACACAGCTGGTTCCAGCTTTCTTTTGAAACAGCGTCCTAGGGAGGGTGCAGTTGCTGATGTTTACAGTGCTCAACAGCACGTCTGCTATGCTGCATGGTAGCTTAAACAAAAAAGAGGGGGAGGGAAGGGAGGCTGTCAGTTCTAGGTCAGCCGCCTTTAAAATTTATGCCTGCCTAATGCATTGCAAGCAAAATGAGAGCAGAAGGAGCACATTATTTTGCTGCCTGGGATATCAGCCTAGGACCCAGAGGGTGGGTAGGTTGAGCAAGTGCAAGGCGGTGGGAAACAATGGTAAATTGGCCAACATCAGCATGAGTGAGCAGTGTGGGAGCAGTTCGGCTTTTCTAAATTGCTGCATTAAAGAGTGAATAAAATACTATATTGCAACTCCACACTGGTGTTATCAGTGTTACTACTTACTAATATTGTGAACTCAGCAAGATTACAGCTGGTGCAGTAAAAGTTCTGTCAAATGATACTGACTTTGCACCACGGCAGCTACAGTGACAGTAGCCAAGTTGAGTGTATGCTATAGGCAAGATGTGGCTGTAGAAAAATACTTCTTCCTTTGGTAATGATGAATATTTTTCACTTACTTGCTCACTTCTTTTTTCCTGTGGTGAATATTGTGTTCTTAAGGTAATTAGATATATTTTTGTTTGTCTCCCCTTCCTATGAAACTTTCTGCTGTATTTTCATGTTGCAAAAGATAGCACCATCTCCCTGTCTCTGTGTACCACAGGTGGAAACTTATGGTCTAGTTTTTCTGTATTTATTGTTCTCCATTGCTGAATAGCTACTGCCATTGATTGTAGCTGACAGCTACATTGCCATTGATTACCTGGTTACAAGATGTCTTTGGAAATAAGAAGGCTTGTCTGCTTTTTTTTTTTTTTCCCTTTCCACTGGTATTAGCTAGATTAGCAAGGTGTTACCTGTGTAACAAGTCTTGTTCCCATGTTTTAAGGAGTCTTCTCTGAAAGCTGAAGTCTAGCTCTTCATTTCTCTTTTTGTTTAGCTTCCATGGAGCTCCCCACACTGTGACTATTTAATGACAATTTATGTCATTGTTCTATTAAGTGATGGGTAAAATCAAAATAAGTTCTTTACCAGTCCTTGATAGCAAATTGCTTGTATTGTAATTAATCGGATGCATGAGATTCTCGTATGCAGTTAAGTCATATGCATTAACTCTTAACTGTTAATGAGGATAGATGATATGATGGAGCCAGTTCAGTGACTCAGCTTGCTGTTGAAGGAAGGGCACAGTCTCACTCGTGTCTCTCTTCGTATTTTCGCATGAGTAACTTTAATCGCGCAGGTAGATACAAGCAATAGTGCTCCTAAGTGGAGTCAATTCTAAGCCATCTTACCCAGAGGTTTAGGAATGAGACAGACTTTGAGTAATAGTATCACAGTGGAGAAGGAGGGAGAGCTTTAGACTGGTCACAAATGTTGGCAATGTTAGCTGAGTCTCTTTTGCTTGTGGCCTGGCCTTTGTCAGGTACACTGGGAAGTTATTGATAACTGGTATGAGGATGCTCTTATCTTCAGCTTAAAAGGGGTGTCCAGTAGAAGGCTGAAGAGTCTTACCAAAGCATTCAAATAACTACAGTGTGTACTCAAAACAAGCAATCTTCACCACCACAATGAGAAGAAATTAAATGTCATTAGTCCTATTTTATGGATGTGTCCACAAAGCCCATTCATTTTTAGTCTTATAAAATGCAAACTTTTGATGTCATCAGATATCTTTGATTCCTTTCATTCAAAGTACTTAGCACTTGTACTCCCTCTGCCTTTTTAGACCTCACCTATAAATTGTGTCTTAAAAATAATATACTTCCTATGCAGGTTAGAAAAACCCAGACTGTGCTATCTTTGCAGTGCAGCTAAATACCACTTCTTAGCTCTCTAGTTCAGTACAGAGTTTTATATTCTGGCTTGCTTGATTACTAACAATGTGTATGCACTTTGGAAACACCACAGCTGTAAAAAATTCTTACATATATGTATCAGAACTGTCCCTACTGTACAGGAAGAAAACTCAGAATGGGTAAAAGCTCATCATTTTATGAAGATGTTGACTTGTAGAAGAATGAGTGGGGAGCACTAGATGTATGAGTTAGCATGACTGTGTAGTGCAGCTGAGAATACTAGATTGTGTTACTGTTGTCTAGCCCCTGGTTCTTATGTTGTGAAAGCCTGTTTAAAGTGACCACAAACTTAGTTGATCTGGTCTTGAAAGAAAAATTGAGATGCTGTAGAAAGTTTTCTGGTTACATAATAAGCAAGGAGGAAAAAGGAGAATCTGTTAACTCCTTTGGGTAAGGAAATTAATCTGAGTCAGATATGACCCAACTATTAACTCGATACTTTGCTAAAGGTCTTTGATAAGGGTAACGATATCTCATTATCTAACAGAAATGAAGTTGCATTGATAAAAATAATTACATCATAAGTGAAACTTATTTTGACTTGTAGCTGAAAGTTGTCATGCGTTATGTGCCATAGGGCTCACCATGTAGGCAGGGCTAGGTGACTTTGTGAGCTGGCGTCACTGAGCTGAAATGAAATTTAAATGAGCCAAGTGCAAGTGATGCACTGGGGGACCAACGAGAAGAGCTTCTGTCCTAAGCTGGGTAGAGGAGACCCTCACCACAGCAGAGGAGTAGACTGGTGAGAATAGTTGGCTGCAGGATGGCTGATATGCAAATACTCAAGTAAAGAGTTTTTGGTAAAGGCAGGGGAGCATCGATAAGTTAAATTTCTAGGAGCTTTTCCGCCTGCTTATATTTTTGCCTTTCTCTCAAACATTGGGAATACAGGGAGAGAAAACTGGGGAAGATACACTGATGTCCATGGTGTTCACTTCCCAAGTTAAACTAGGAATCTTTTAAGAGACCTGCCCAGAGTTTTCCTCATACCTGAGTTAAACTGATAACTGGGTTCAGACTTGTAAAGAAACTTCCTTCCAGGCTATGACTGCAGGGATTGTTTGTACTTGATCTGTCTTCCTATGTGATGTGGGATATTAGTCCCTAGGATCACTTTCATGTGCATCACTGCAACCCCAGGCAACGCATTTAAGATATTTAAGGTATAGGCGATGCCAGATCTCTTCCTGCCTTACTGTAGTACAATGCAATTTTTGTGGCTTCAGTTCTTGTGTTGTAGAGTGTCCCTTGTGGCTTGTAATGGACAGAGTGATGACTTGCTGAGGTGCAGTGTGTGAACTTCTTGACTACTGATCTAGTACATGGCTGGCTATAATTATGCAGGACTGGACGTGATGATCCTGTGTCTTCCCTACCTGATTTCGGTGTCAGCTTAAAAGGATTTATGACAGGGCTGCTATTCCCACCTTTCTCCCTGCCTGCGGCATCGCGGTTCATGTGTCTCAGTGTTTCCTTTGCTCGTTCAGGCCCGCTCGGCCTTCCAGGTCTGAGTTGGCTGAAAAATACCTTTTTTCTCAAAAGATTAAGCTTCAGATGGGTCAGTGGGCCTGCAGCTGCCTGAGGATCAGACCCGTCAGCGGTGATGCTGTGGGACTGCTCACTGGGGCTTCTAAGTTCACCCCTCGCTGGTGGCTGGATCAGTGTACGTGGACCAGGAGAAGGTACATACGATTCTGGCTGGGAGTTGGGCACAAAACGGAGCTGTACCCGTGGCCCATGAAGAACCGGAAACAGTTCCCATAGGAAGAGGCTTTTCTGTGCCTGCTGCAAATGTTCAGCCTTGCTGTGAAGTCTGCAGTATCAATTTTTTTAACAATTTATAGGCAGGTGTGGAAGTAAATACAAATTGGTCTTTATTTTACACAGCATCAAAATGGGAAATCCATTAGTCTGTCAGAAAACCAATCCAAAGTATGAAATGAAACGTGTTTTCACTAGTTCTGCTGCTTACAGACTACTTTATTCATGTAGGTGAATGATAGATTTGATGCTAGTTTAAAAAGCAAAGCATTAAATAAAGAGGTACTATGTAAATAATTCAGTAATGGTGACTACACATGGTAAGTATTAGATCTCTTATTGAATACTACCAATGGGGAATTTTACAAATAGACTTTCTAATATAGTTTCTAAACCTCTTTTTCCTGTTTTTAGTATGTCCACTTTTTTAAAAGGAATTTATATTTATTTTGAAAATTTCTATTCTCTCCCCAATATCTACTTTAAAATGTACAGAGATTGTTGATGCACTCTAAGGATTAAGGATTGTGTTTTTAAAATGGACTGGTTTCAAATACAAAGTTTAAAATTTAATCAAGGTAACAACTAACTAATACATCTGTCAACTTGGAAATTTCTCCAAGTATCTCTGTCATACAGAGTTGCCTTGCCTGCGTTCTGTCACTCGGGCAGAACTGTCATCTAACAGGAACAGTGTTTACAAACAATACTATCAAAAAAGAAAAGGCCACCTAACGCTAAGCAGGATGTAGCCAACTTGTCTGTGAGGTGAATCTTTCAAAAAATGGGTTGGGTGGCTGAGAGAAGGCATAGAGGATGGGGAAGGTGATGGAAACTCCTCTCAGGGAAATCCGTAACAACAGGCGACACCCAGCTAAAGTTTAAAACTTTGTTGCAGGATATAGGTGAGTAATCCATCTAATGTAATAGCCAGTTTGTATTTGTTTGCCAGGTGGCATAAGGGAGTAATGTAGTTAAAATAACTGCAATTATGTAAGCACACAGCCTTGGGAAATAGGAAGGGTAGAGCTGGTATTTCCCAGGTAAAGCTGAAGATACCATCTCTGAAACAGCCTGATTTAATTACCTTCTGAACTTCAAGAGCAGAATTAACAGCAGTATACCAACTGATTCTGAAACATGAAAGTTTCATAATTGTGTCTGAATATGTAAGCCAGTATTACTGTCATTTCTTAAGACACCATTTTGAAATCAGTTCTGCATGGGTCAATTCTTTCTGCAGGTTCTTCCTCTTCCTGCGGGCTCTGCAGGGTGGAGGGTCCCCCTGTCCTTACCTGCTCTCCAGGCCAGGGAGTGATGCACCAGAACCTTTGTTTTTGGGATCTGCCTTGGGTGGAAGTTATACTGTTGAAGTTTGTACTGTATTGTCATATTCTCCAGTCTTTTGCTAAGAAGTCCCTGTAAAAGTAGCTTGTCCATCTTTCTAATAACTAGCTTTTGTTTTAAGTTCCCACTGACTTTTAGAGCTTGTTTTCTGAAGTGTCAGAGCTTACATTAGATTGTTTCGTTTTGCTTGGTTTTCTGTCAAGTTCTTTTGTTTGCTTGTTTTGTTCAGTAGCTATCAATATAAAACACTTGTAAAATTACTATTTAAAAGCAAATGTTGATATTTAATATTTAAAACCTATGTAGGAGCAATAAATGAGCATCAAGAATGGCAAATATTTTTCATGTGGGTCAAGCAAAGGAATGTGAGAAACTTCTTGCTCTCATTTAAAAATGAGGAATGTTTGAGGCATACCAGTAATTCCCATTACAGGAATCACTAATAGTTTTCTGTGATAACTGAACTTGAGCACTTCAAACAACTTATTACCTGCTACTTGTCATCGTGATGCATTCTCATATGGTTTGCTGTGGTATTTGTGGCATTTTTGGCTGGTGAAACTGATGTTATCATCTACCCTTGCCGCTCCAGTAAAGATCATGGTCCAATTTGAAATTGGTTCTGCCAAGCCGTATGCCTTAGCTCAGCTGCAGTTAGTGGGCTCTGCTGAGCTGCAGGGGACCAGAGGCCAGCAAATGACTTTGCTCTTTTAACATGGCCCTTTCCCTCATTTGCCTCACTTATACCCCCTGTTTTTATAATGGTGAAGACACAGTTGTTTAAAGGTGTCTTCAGAAATTATATTAGTACAGCTAGCTTGAACCCAGGTGCACAATATTACTTCCACTGACATTTTTAAATAAAAAGAAAAAACAGAAAAGTAGCACTTATTTCTTTCTAGGAGCTGAGTACCTTGTATGTGTGTTTGAGGTGATTTCAGTGCTTGTTTTCCAAATGAGTATGCTTAGAGGACTGCCTCTGTGTTCTTTAGAACTTTTGAAGCTGGGCAGACTGAACTTGTAGGACTGCATTTTTAAAAATTATGTAAATTGCTTCCAATATGTCATTTAAAATAACTTAGTTTTGAAAATTAGTGTGCTAACATGACTTCCCTAACCTTGAGAGTTTATTACAATCTAGAAACTCTATTTTAAAAAGAAAATTCCCTACTGTTAGTGCATTTTAGTTGCATTTTTTAATTTTGTTACAAGCAGAAAATGGACCACTGGAAATAAAAGTGCTGATGTGCTGATTGTGTAAGTACATTAGCAGATACGTAGACTAAATGTGTATTTTCCTGACTAAATTGTGGCTATACAAATGCTTAATGTGCAGACGAGTTTACAGCATGAAGAACTAAAGCTGTATATTTAACAAATGGCCTTCTCTGCCCCCAAGTCTTTGTCCCTTCAGGCCAAATATTTCCAGTGTCACATTTAGAGGATAAGTTCTGTAGAATTCAAAACTGCCAAACGCTACGGAAGATTGTATTATGGTCCAAGCATTATCAGGTTACTTCTTAACAACACAGTAGTACTGTAAAAAAGCAGTCTTTCAAAAATGGTTTGGTTTTTTGCTGAAGCACAAGCTAGTTGTTTATCTTGTATATGGGTACATGGGTTTTTTTAATCTTCAATTTTAAAAACAAAAAAAAGCAAGCCTTGATCATATTATTTTCCAGTATGTATGAATTTGTGTGTGAAGTGTAACAGGATAAGTCAAAATACCTTTCGTGCTGCCATCAACCCTACTTGTAGGTAGTTAACAAACAAAAAATCCTGAAAACCTAACATTAATGCAAACAATTGTTCACAGAAATGGATTTCCAAAGGAAAACTAGGTATCTAGTTTAGTTAAGAAAATAAGTGCTCTTAGAATGTTCAGTTTTAACTTACTTTACTTTGTATACCTTCGGATTCAGATTAATTGATCGGTCAGTGTGTCTGTGTGGTGAGGCTGTGACTGCTGTCTGGCTGGTATATTCTTCTCTCAAGGATAGTAACTAAACTGCAGAAACTTTCAGAGTAAGTTTAGCAGCTGCTGTGGAGTTGTATCTTGCTTGCTGAGTTATGAACAGGAAAGAAACCGTGCAGGCTAGGAGCCTCTGCTGTCTTAGCTCTTGTGCAATGTTTTAAAGGCAGAAGAGCTGTGAGTGCTGGGGTCAGGAGAGGTGGCACAAACGCCTCTCCATCAGTATGGCAGAGGCTGGGAAACGTGAGAATTCGCTCTTTTCATCTGCTGCCGTTCTACTATGAGCAGAAGTGATCTATTGTAAGTAGCCTGGTTCCAGATAAAAACCTTGCTTTTGGTCCCAATGCCTATCAGGCATAAAGGTTGCTATTTAAACACCGACAGCACATTTGTCGGACTCCTAATGCAAAATTAATGCAGTGTTGACTAGTCAAGTGGGTGAATGTAAAGAATTCTGTATTTGTGAGGATGCAGTTGTCAGGATGAGCTTTGCACTGTAAGAGGGAGGAAAAGTCAATCAACACCCTCAAACCCGTAATTAATGGCAATTCATTTTGAGCCAGCATCCACACCAGAATTTTCTGGACTTTTGAGAGCATGTTTTTAAGCAGTAGGTTACTCGTTTAACATAGCTTTTGGTTAGCATGTTGAGCTAGCCAGTTCCATTAACATCTTCATCAGGATGCGAACAGGAAGACTGACTGGCAGTAAAATCAGTAAGCTGTTTTTCTTGTTGAATTACTGATTAAGTGTAATGTGATTATGTGTATTCAGTGAATATATTTTTATTGAAATACTGAGCTGTACTGTGCGCAAGGTGTCTGTAGGCTTTGGTTCGTTATAACCACTGAACGAGGCACCTTCTGTTTGCCATGACTTGTCTCTTGATAGACTGTTCTTGTGAGACTGAAATGGGCAGAATACTGGATTTTAAGGATAACTTATTGTAATCAATCTAACTATTTTAATAAAATAATTATTTATAAAATACAGATTTTTAACACTTCCCCCCAGCACCAGTTACTTAAAGATGAGTTGCCTGGTTCACATAGTCAGACAATGTGAGGTATCTGGTGTTCAAGACAGGGTTGGGTCTAAAATGTGTGATATACATATTTTGTATTATAGAGCAAGATGGCAGGGATATTTATAATTTGTCTCTGACCTTAAAGTCCTTTTCTCTTGTGTGATTGCTAGTGCCAAAAGGAAGAGGGCCACTCAGGTTTCCATTAGAAGAGGAAGAGGGTGTCCTCCTCTTCTTCAGATTTTGCCAGCACCTTTATAAACATCGAGCTTTGTAGCAAATGTTATAATATGAACACAGGGCAAGTGAAAATGGTCAGCATAAAGGCAGTGACATTGCATTGGGAAATGCTGATGCTGGAGGATGGTATTTATGGAAGATGTGAACTTTAAAGAGACTTGCAAAGGGAATATTTTCTGAACAAGACATTGATGGTGGTTTCAGATATACAGACCACAGGACAGAAGTGCGAGCAATGAAACTAGTGAGTACCAAAATGAGAATTGGGAAAAGGTAGATCAGAAGAACTCCAGCAGAGGCAAACTTGTCTGTGTTGCATCTTGTGACGAAGGGTTTGTGTAGTGTACTTTGAGGTGCCTAAAAACTCCTGTGAAATGGCATTGAACAGGAGGTACTTGTAGAAGTGGAGATAAGGGTGAAACTATTTTGCAGGCATGTTAAGGTGAGGGCAAATGAGAAGATGATAGCAGGGAGATCCGAGGAGAAAGACGCATTACCATCATGAGGGCATCACTAGCTCTCCAAACGCACAGCTTGCTTAGCCTGGAGGAGATGCAGAAGGGCAGCCAGAGGAAAGGAGCTGGTTATCAGGGTGTGCTGCAGCCTGGACAAACAAAGGTGAATGCAGTGTGAAGAAGATCACACGAGGGCATGGAGAGAAGTCACATGGCAAAGTAAGACACTGAGTGGGAAGAGGAGAGGCACCCTTCAAATGCGTTAGGATTTTCAAAAAAGTATTTTCAGGGGGAACAAGGCAAGGGAAGGCCTGATGAGTACTTGATTTTGAAGCAAAAATCAGTATTCATATAAGCATGCTTCTCTGAAAAGTTTTACATATGTGGGTGGTGCTGCATGCAAACTGGATGTACTGGATAGTTTTTGTGAGTTAATGGTATTACTGCTGGTACTATGATACTTCATGATCCTGGTGTGGAAACATTTGATTCATCAGAGTGTGATTTGCATACTAATTATAACATAGCTAATTATTGTGTTTAAAAGGAGTATGCAGACATATCGGCACCTTTCCTCCTTCCCACCTACCTTAGAAATACTTCTTAGTTAGAAAATTAAAGTTTTTGGTAGTAAGTGTTGCAAAGCTGAACTTCTTCACATATTAGTAACCTGGACTTTAAGTGGAGATGGCAATAAAAATGAATTTAAGCAGCTGCTCTTTATTTATATTTTCCCCTTAACTGGAACAGTTAACCACAGTATGTTTTCTTGAGATAACACTTCATGGCATAGAAGCACCTTGTTTGGTATATAGAGATTACAAAAGCATATTGTTGCGCATAACAGCTCAGCTATAAATTAGCATCAGGCATAGTGCGATGTGGTCAGCTAATGCTCCCTGATCTGTATTTCACATGTGGTACTCTGTTAGCCCTCTCTCTATTTTTTTCCATTCTGTTTCATGAAGATATTTTCTAAAACACTTTATTGACCTTTATTTTATTAATTACAAAAAACTGTATTTCTGTTTTGGTTTGCTTTCCTGCAGGCACTATCATAAAATTTTAATCAAGTGAAAATGGCCTTTAGAAATCTGACATCAAAGGCTGTACTACTGTATGAGGAATGGATTAAAGATGCTGGTGAGTCATTTAAATCTAAATCTTATTAACTTTCAATGATTTTGAATAGTAATGTGTAGCTATTCTAGGTGTACTGTTTATCAACTTAAAGTAGCTTTGTCTTCCTGTAAATGTTTTTAAGACTTGCGATGTTACATATTGACATTTTTAACTATAAAGAACAGACTAGTTTCTGTTTTTTAAAAAAGGAAAAAAAGCAAAACTGAGCTAATTTATGGTTACAACCTCAGACTAAATAAAGTGCAGACAGTGATTCTTCTGTAAGAGTTTCTGGCGTGTGGGAACATACAGTTTATGTTTTTGTTGTGCTACTGAACATAATGTTTTAATTCTTTTTCATTACTGAACAATGGTGTTTTATCAGTTAATTGAGCTAGGTGCACAGTGTTACTCTACTTTGCTTTTCCAAAGTAAAAGAAATGAAAACCCTGATAAGTTATAATATCTTGAAATTAATCCTCAGAGTAATTAACTCTGTCACAGTTCTGTTTTTAAAAGGAATGTTAATCTTTTGTTGCAGCTGGTATGAGGATATTAAACATGTTTTGCCTTAATGTTGTTGTTCTGTAGTTCTGCATGCTTACCAAAAAATGACAGAGAAAATCTCAAGTTTTGGGGTTAAAACCCATGTGTTGCAGTGGCACCCCTGAGTGTTCCTCACTGTTGTAGGCACATAGGGACAGGGATTAGCAGATTCCTGGGGAAAACCTGAGAAAGCAGTTAGAGCTTGATCAATAAAATTACTAATGTATTTTTTCCAGTATAGCTGAGAACCATTTCTCTTGTTCTGTAGAACCACAGTATGCAAGCGGAAAGGGAGTTTTATCAGTATAACTCATGGGGTGAAGTGGATTGGGATGGAGCTGGGCGATGCAGCATTTCTGCTGCAGTGTCCATGACTTCAGAATTTGAGTTTGTCGTCTCCCTGCCTACCAGTCCTTGCATTTGGCATCTTGTAGTGTACTGTCAGTGGATGGACACAGTTTCCTCAGGATCAAGCTGGGAAGACCAATGGGAAAGTTTTGGTAGTATCAGTGCAAGAGGTGGATGCAGAAAAAGCAGTCAGTTGTGAAGAGCTGGTGATTCTCTTGCAGTGTAACACACACAGGTGCCTAGTGCTGTGATTCACAATCCTCGTTAGTCTCTGGGCACGAGCACAGGGCACGTTACAGGCTGTGAGCAGCATTATAATGTGCTTTCCTCCTCAATCCGTTTTAAAATTTCCAGTGGCTGTAAACAACATCAGAGGGTCTCATGGGTGATATATTCCTTGAATGTGGTGGGTTGAAAATCACGGAATTAAGACATTTGACCATGAACTAAACACGTAACAAAAATCGCAGCTGTGTAATTTCACCCTCAAAGTACAGCAGCAAACTGTGAAAGCAGCAGTTTACTGGATCAGGAGTTAAGTTTGGGATCATTCAGAAATGAATCTTCCAGAAGTCAGTTTATAAAAATTAGAAAAATATATATTAAAAAAAAATACATGAAGTTCATGTCAGTTCTCCTGCTTATGGAGAAAAGCTGAAGTCTTTGGTGAGCTGGGACTCAGTGATGCACCACAGAAGGGTGCAGTGGAATCACGGTGAAGCTCAGAGGGAGTGCCGGCCAGCCTCAGCTGCAGGGAGCACTGCGTGGGTTGGAGAAGGACTTTCTGCAATACTTCTCTCTGGGATAACTGGAGGGGAAGTTGCAACGCTTTCGCTGTTTGGAGGCTTGTAACATGAAAGTGTGTTTTATGGTGCTGTGAAAGTGGTGACATGTCTGGACTGAACAGGCACAAGCCTCGTGTGCCAAGTATGAATACCAACCGGTGGGACAGAAGGTCTTCCAAGGTTAAAATCCCCATACTTACTACGTCTAATGCAGTACTGCTTATAAAGCTCAAAGATCTTGAAAAGTGGGGCTACTCCCCGTCTGTGACTTGAGCTTGTGAAATAAGGTTCATGCTTTTCCAGAAGAATGAAGTCTCAGATGGAAACGCAGCCTCAGTGATCTGCTTGTGCGTTGCCTTCCTGTGCTGCCCTCTGAGCCCCTTTCATGTGCAAAAATGTGGACTTTTCATAGAGGAGCTCTAGACTGAAAATCGGGTTGCTTACGTGTCTCCTTTTCATTATGTGTGAAGAATCAATGCAAAAACAAGCTTTGAATCCTACAGGTGCTAAATCTTGTTATCCAGTTGGTATGGATTTGGGGTGAATGGACTCTGAAACAGGATCAGTGACAGCTAAACCTAAACGGATAAGAATTAAGTACCTTTCTGTAGCCGTTTTAGGATCTAGTAAGTACTGGAAAGATCTGATCTTTTTTCATTATTTTTTCCCCCCCTCCCCTCTAGATCCAAGACTGGAAGGCTGGCCACTCATGTCTTCACCTTTTCCAACAACCTTTATCATTGGAACCTACATTTATTTTGTCACTTCCTTGGGACCCAAACTCATGGAAAATAAAAAACCTTTTGAACTCAGGCAGATAATGGCATTTTACAATTTTAGTGTGGTAGCCCTCTCTTTATATATGACTTATGAAGTAAGTACTACTTTTATTTGTACCATGTTTATATGTTTTGTATCTAACTATCCTCTTACTAACTTTTAATAATTTTATTAATATAATTGCCACTCTGCAATTCTCAAAAAACTATTACACTGATTGTTTTAATTATATTTTTCCATGCAGTATGCTAAACTGATTGAGCTGATACTTGAAAAGAGGGAATAATTCATACCTAGAAAGAGAGATTATAAAATAGTCTATGTGTAATTACATATAATTTACAAAATTTAAAAATCCTCATAATTTACTTAATTTCCCTGGGCTGTAGCAGGTAAAGCAGACTACATCTCTTTCTTAGACTGTTGTAATTATTTCTGTCTTACTATGTGATAGTCAACACTGATGTTTCACACACTGTTCAGATTGTTTACTATAGAACAATCTTCAGTAAGATCTGCCTTTTAAATGACAGGAGTTAATGATATCTAATCTGGGGATCTTCACCCTTAAAAAACCACCACCACCACCACCAACAAAAAAACCAAACAAAAAAACCCCCAAAACCACAAAACTCACCAACAAAACACCCCCCACCCCCAAAAAAACCCCAACATGAATATCCTTAGCATTGTTTTTTTTATTTTTTTCCTCTCTCAGAAATAGTAAATGCTCTTTTTCTCAATAAGAATGTTGAGATTTTGCTATATTTCATAGCCCAAGCAAATGTTAGACTTCTAGAACTGGAATGCCTGATGAGTTGTATAGGGTTATGG
>VFFE01007653.1:40774-161396 GCA_008921705.1 Burhinus oedicnemus
TGTTTTTTGGGGGGGGGGGGGGAAGAGGCAACATATTTGTTGCCTTGTTCTTCTTGGTTTTAAAATTCCTTCAGGATTAAAAAATGTTTTGTGTTTTTACAGAAAAAACAAACCATACATTTCAATATTTCTGTCAACGTTGTGACACCACTTACTTGTCCCAATACTTTCTTTTTATATAGTTACTTATTTTTCCTGCAGCTGCTTAGCTTTATTTATGACTATGATGATTTGATAATTTGTTTTTTACTCTTGCAGATGGTACGAACTTGTTGGCTTTACTACTTTTCCAAGTTCATTGAATTATTAGACACTGTAAGTATTTGTAACCTAAAAAAAGTAGTAGTGATGTTTCCTTTTAACAGTAGAAGAACCGGTGCTGTTGGGGGCAGGGAGCATAAATTGTTCTTTATTTAGCCCTCCAAACTTCAATTACTGGAGTACCATCAAGGTGTTTACCCTTACTATCTCTTCTCATCTTATTGTCCCTTTACACTGTCATTCCTTTATTATCAGGAAAAATGTTAATGAGAGAACACACCTTTAAAAATTTCGGAAGCCCTGACAACTTGTCTGTTTAACAGTTGAATACGCCAACCTGTTGTGCTATGGCAATGCTTGTCTCCACGCTGCAGATAAAAAACGATGTTGATCATGTTGAATTTTTTCCACGTCATCTTCAGATTTTATCTTCCACATTCAGAATGTTTGCATCAGCAGCTCTGAATACAGCGTAAATGGCCATACCTACCTGCTCTAAATTCCTTTGCGTGCCTTCGTGGTCACTATAGATGTGTTTGATATCAGACTGGCTCTCTAACTTGTTTCAAAGAAAATCTGAGCAGCAATGCACTGAAACGGAATGCAGACCTCGCTCACCACTAGCAGCCATCTGCCTTCCCTTCCTCCCAGGACTGACACCTAGTAGGGGTGGTTTAGCTCTTCTCAAACTAGTTTCTGAGTGTTGGAATCAGCTGCGATTTCCTTTGCTTGATTGTGTGGGGCACAATAGTGGTGATTCAGGAGCTGACTCATGAGCAGTTAGGATGTTCTACACCCTGTGAGCAAAGCTAGCCATCTAACTGTCATCTGCAAATACTCATGACTCAACACTGGAACATCTTGCTGACTGAGCCAAATGGAATCGCAATGGAAGGGCCAGGAATGCTAAAACTGGAAAAGCTTGACAAGTTCAGTACTCTATTTACCTTTACTACCCACTGGTTAGACTGCTCCTTTTTAATTAGTCCTAGGCCTGAAAAATTATTTTTAAAAAAATAAATTGTTTTGTTTGAATCCACCCAATCAGTACCTGTTTCTCAGCAGCTTTTTGGTTTTATTGCAAAAGTAATTTCTTAGCTGTATTTGTCATCTGTTTCCAAATGATTTCCCTTGCACACCAGACTTCTTTTCTTTTGTGTTCCTTTGCTTGCCATCTGATACTACCCTTTGCATGACCTCACTTCTCCTTACGCAGTTTTCTTGCTCGGTGTTCCTTTAACACTTCCCTCAACATCTGTCCTTTAAAATGTGGCCTGTCAACATCAATTACAAATAGCTACGTATATTCTGTCCAATTTTGTCTTTTTCCAAGGGTAGCTAAGGCAGTGTTCAGTATGGTTCAGCCCAAACCATGACAAAGTGCTGTTTCTCTAACTTAATCTTTTCTACTGTCTCTATCTGTTACTAGTCCTTTAGTTAATTTTCTCAAATGGCCTCGCCTTAGTAGTTCAGAGGACTTAAAATGTGGTGCTTCTAGATACTTCTCAATCCACGCAAGTCCATCTTATGCTGTCTATTGCACACATAGGTAATGGCTCAACCTTGGACATTTGCTTTCAAAGCTTGCCCTGGCTTTTGAGATTCCACAGGTGGATTTTACATACTGGTTTAATTTTTTTTTGAAAACTAGTCTGTATATCCAGAGCCTCAGCTTCCCTTCTTCTCCAAAGACTGCAACTATGAAGAATTTTTAAATCTATAGTAGTGAGCAACCAGCACTGATGCATATAGTGTTCTGTAAGTATGTTGGGCTTGATTTATCTCCTGTAACATTCTGTTCATTAAAAATCTGTTTCAGATATTTTTTGTGCTGCGTAAGAAAAACAACCAAGTTACATTCCTGCATGTCTTTCATCATTCCATCATGCCATGGACCTGGTGGTTTGGAGTCAAATTTGCTGCAGGTAGTGGAGAGAGAGTTTAAGTTGTACCTATCATCTGGTAGTAAAAGTTAACTATGCTAGACAAAGATATTTAAAGAACAGAATTAAAAATCTTGCAAAAATCAATGTTTTTGAATTTAGATGTCTGCAGTATTTCATGGAACATCTGAGATCACCATAGTTATTTAAATGGGTGGGACTTCTCATTTTTCCTATTTGACAGCATTTTGTGCATTGTTGGTTTCTCACGGGGGGGAAAAGATGCAGAGAAGGGAGCTGTATATAAGCAAAGAGAATTATTGCATGAAAAAGATGTGACTGCAAAATCAGAAGTGCTAGGGGAGGCATATGCGGCAGGTAACTCTGTTGAAACGACTTCAAAGCCATTTGTCCCCCTGAAATGTAAGAACTGAGTTGGAGCGGGAGGACTGTGTTCTCATTTTTTTTTTTTTTTGCCTGTTTAAGAAATTATTCGGGCTTTGTTGCAGTTATTTTTACTGGCTTTAGGTAGCATAATTGAGCTTTATTTACATCTAATACTTTGGCTTTCACAAAAATACAGAGATATTTTCTGGACCTTACTTATTACAGAAACTTATCATAGAATCATAGAATGGTTTAGGTTGGAAGGGACCTTAAAGATCATCTAGTTCCAACCCCCCTGCCATGGGCAAGGACACCTCCCACTAGACCTGGTTGCTCAAAGCCCCATCCAGCCTGGCCTTGAACACTTCCAGGCATGGGGCCTCCACAGCTTCCCTGGGCAACCTGTTCCAGTGCCTCACCATCCTCATAGTGAAAAATTTCTTCCTAATATCTAATCTAAATCTACCCTCTTCCAGTTTGAAGCCATTACCCCTCATCCTATCACTAAATGATCTTGTAAAAAGTCCCTCTCCAGCTTTCTTGTAGGCCCCCTTTCAGATACTGGAAGGCTGCTATAAGGTCTCCCTGGAGCCTCTCTTCTCCAGGCTGAAGAACCTCAACTCTCTCAGCCTGTCCTCATAGCAGAGGTGCTCTAATCCTCTGATCATCTTCGTGGCCCTCCTCTGGACTTGCTCCAACAGACCCATGTCCTTCTTATCTTGGGGACCCCAGAGCTGGACACAGTACTCCAGATGGGGTCTCACAAGAACAGAGTAGAGGGGCAGAATCACCTCCCTCGACCTGCTGGCCATGCTTCTTTTGATACAGCCCAGGATATGGTTGGCCGCCTGGGCTGCAAGCACACATTGCTGGCTCATGTTGAGCTTTTCATCCACCAACACCCCCAAGTCCTTCTCCTCAGGGCTGCTCTCCATCCATTCTCCACCCAGCCTGTATTTGTGCACTTATTTGAGTGGTATTGAATTGAGAGTCTTTGTCCATTTCTAGCCTACCTTCACTTTTTCCTTTCCTGCTCTGTGTGTCTATGCATGCATCTTCCTATGCTGTATTATTAGTGTGCACTGTTAATAAATATAGCTTGCCATGAGAATAGCCTGATAAGCACACAGTGGAGAAATGCACAGTCATTTAGTAGTCCATCTCTAGGAGGGTGTGGGGGTTCTTTTAGGAGTTTCTACCAAGAACTGTTTGTTTTGTACATGTTACTCCACTCATGTTCTCTGGCATCTTTTTTTCTCCCAGACAATTGGTAACAAATTGATGAAGAGAACCATTGCTTATTAAATCTGATCTGTTAGCGTCTGTTTTATGAATACAAAAATAAGACCTGGAAGCAGTCCACAAGAATTGTAGATGAGATCTTTTGAACATGTCCGGTGTTCAGGTTTTCCTAGTGTATGAAAGGATAACCTTCTGCTGTGTTTGTTGAGTTTCTGTTATTAGGAAGCTGGTGTCTTGATCATGTCTTTCTCAAATGTTGCTGAGTAACTGGTATTTTAAGTTCAGTATGTTTATAGATTTGCAAAGAATCCCAGCAACTAACAGTCCCTCCTCTTCAGCCTTGAAAAGTTTCCGTTTATAGGTGATTAACTTTCTGCCTTTTATCTGGATGTCGGATCAGTATACTGGCTACAGGCTTCTGATTTTGCATCAGATTCAAATTTCCCATGTGATAATGTGACAAATACTTTCAGCAAAGCGTGCAAGAACTGTTTTGTCCTCTGCTAATAATAGTCCCTCATATTCATGCAGAGCTGTGTTTACTCCTACAACTCTGTTGCTTATCTTTATACTAATATTTCAAAATATTGTTCTGTTTGATAACTTTAATTTTTTTCCAAGAATTTCAGTCCTGCTGATGATTATCTTGCATTCAGTTTCATCACTGTTTGTCCTTCTAAATAGTGGCACTGATCAAGTTTTCAACCTGTTTATAAAAAAGCAATGGCTTTGAATGGAGATGCTGATTTTTCTCTGATCCTGGTATGAACATGAAATTGTAAAATGACACTTATGTGTGGTGTCGCTTTTTGGAGCATATTTTTGTACTGTTGATTAGGTTAGGTTTTTTTACTCTGCTTTAATGATTTGTTTTTTCTTTTGAATATTTATTCACTGTGCAAGCCAAAAAAAGTATGTACATTTGACCTGTAAGAACACTCAAATTATTTTTAAAAATACAAATGGCTAAGTTTCAAAGAAAGTTTGCAATCGTAGCTGGAGGAGTGATGATCTATAAAGCTGGAAGATTAGTGTGAACTACTAAAATCATAAAATAAGCTTTATTTTTAACTTGAATGATTCTTAATAGGAAATTAGCTTTTTTACTCACTAAATGTCTGCTTTTAGGTCATCTTGTTTTCTTCCTGATGCTCAGTATTTTCATGTTCATATTCCTTTTAAAAATACTTTGCTGTCTGCCACTTCTTGGATCATTTTTACCTATAACTTCTTGTGTTCTTTAAAATAAAATTACTTTGAGCAGGGTCAGCTGGCTCCATAGATGATTCAATGGAAAAGGAAGTATTGCCTTAGCTGCTTTGTGAAATGTTTGTATCTTACCAGCTTCAGTCATGAGTATGCCCCAAATGGGGCTACTTGGCCTTAATTTTCCTTTTTACTGTAAGTATGCTTTTGAGATGGACCATGGATTTGTGAGACCCTCACTTCGGTCATGGTTCCAAAAACTTACTGTCTGACACTGTGATTCTTTCCCCAGGAATCTGGAAATCTGTGCTGGGGAGAGAATTATTACTTATCCTCCAGAGCTTTGCAAGGTCATCATGATGTCTAGAAAAGAGGTGTTAAACAGGAAGAACACTGTTTCTAGTAAATTCTCTGTGTTTCAATCATGTATATGTTTTAATAAAAAATAATTAAAAAAATGAACCCAAAGAACAAAAAATTCCACTAAAACCTTTTGCAGATATTTAGATCAGCTATGTTTTATTGCTGTTTTCAAAATGCTTAGATAAGCCTTTTCTGAGAAAGGAAACTGATGTGATCCCTCAGAACTGATGTCAACCCAATTCAGGTTAAATACCTTGAGGGTTAATCGAAGTCTGTAGGTTTTGTGGTATGTGGTTTTTTTCTACCCCAACTCAAAACAAAGGTGAGGTGGCTTTTAAAATACTTGATGCAATAGTACTGCTATGTTTTGTTTTTCTGCAGGTGGTTTAGGAACATTTCATGCTTTGCTGAACTGTATTGTCCATGTTGTCATGTACACTTATTATGGAATATGTTCTTTGGGACCAGCCTATCATAAATATTTGTGGTGGAAAAAATACATGACAACTATACAACTTGTAAGTAATTTCTGGTTTGATGTAAACAGCTCTCAGAAAGCTGATTGTGGCTAACACAGGCTCGATGCAATACATTTGTACTTTTAGTTGTGTTCATGTGTGTAATTTACAGTTGGTACAAGGTTTGCTCATGTTTTAATTGAGTAAAACGGAAGTTGTGAGCTCCCCTCAGTTACATACTTAAATCTGCTGACTTCAGCGTTCACTATAATCACAGATTTAGACACATGAGCTTTTCAGTTATGCAGTACTTGGTAAATATATGTACAAAACTCATTGCCTGTGTAAAAATGATTAGAATGTAATTTTACACAAAGAAAACATAATTAATGTACAGAATACACATGTGACTAGTAGTGAAAGGGGAAAAAGAAGTATTTCTTTAACATTTTGTGTCCGTTCTTTCATAGAAAATGTTTGTGTTTAGAGAATTTACCTCTCTAACTCAAAGCATTAAAAAACACTCTTGTAGTAATTACATTGTGTTTTATCAGCATTAGATCACTATCAAAAGGTTACTGCTTTGGACACTTTTTCATGCCAGGCTTTTTTAATAGCTGAATTTTCAAAATTCAGCTTCTTGCTAAACAATTAGTTTGGCCTGAGCAAGGATGCTGAGAGAGGGGGGAAATGAGCAGGAAGAAGCAGCCATGGCTGTCTGCTTGCACAGCACAGTGTTAATAGAATAGTTCATGTAACCATGTGTAACTCTGAACAATTTAGCTTGAATATTTATACCTTAAAGTCATTTTGTCTTGGTGGCACTACCAGTGAATTATTAACTTGGAGTTCATGTGGAAATTTATACTTTTTTTTTCTTTTTAAATCCTCCATTAAGTTTTTTGAGGGACCTACAGACCTTTGTGTCACATGCTAGTGTGCGAGGAAGGTGGGAATTCATGTTCACCAATCTGATAATGGTTACTTTGTTTTTCTGGCTAATTTTTCTAAAGGTGCCTCCCATTTGTCACAGGTCAAACCCTGTTCTTTCTTCTCTAAACTGGCCAGGGCAGACTCCTGTTCTCCTAGTATGGGTTTCTCAGTGTTGCTTGTAATTCATTTTGTCCAAAGACTTCTCTTCTCTACTCTGTGAAAATATTTTTCAGTGGACTAACATTTTTGGGAGAGAGGGTCTAAAGGTGCATCTCTGTCATTTTAAAAAGTCTTCTCCCAAACACGCTTTCTGTTTTTCTGTATGCAAGTTATGCTGAATCTTTTTAAACTTCCATAGTAAGTTTGTCATTTATTTCAAAAGTATTTTTCTTCACCGTTTTCCTCCAGGTCCAGTTTATTATGATTACATGCCATATAGGACAAATCTACATCATGGATGATTGCCCGTACCAGTATCCAATTTTCATGTTTATTATTTGGCTATATGGCTCTATGTTTTTAGTCTTGTTTCTCCACTTCTGGTACCACGCTTACACCAAGGGAAAAAGACTACCAAAGTTGGCAAGAAACGGGATCAGCAAAGATCAGTGAAACAAACTCTTGTCTCTAAAAACAAAGAAGTGTATACGTCGAAGTGGAACTTGCACTACTTGACAATCAAGATATTTAGGTGCACACACTACACACTGTATATTTTGTATGTTTTCTTCCAAAACAGAATTTGTATTTTTACCATAAGTTATTTGGGATTCAGAATTTGGGGGGTGGGGGGAGCAGTGTGGATCTCTCTCTTTTTTTTTTTTTTAAAAAAGGTTTTTTTTTAAGAACTTGTTCATGTCTATCCTATAAGAAATTAATGGATAGATGATCTCTATCTAGAAGATGCATGAAAATAAAAATATTCATTGGGAAAATTAAAATGTGTATGACAAGTACTGAGTACTTTGAACACTGAGGGGGGGGAAAATTACTTCATCTTAAATGTTATAAGTTGCTGAGACTGTCAGATACATTTTATTAAATGAAAGAATCTTCAGTAAGTACTGTTTATAGAATGTAAAGCTTATTATTAATATAGTTAATACATAAACATTGTTACATGTGTTTACGAACTATATTACTTTAAAGAAAGGAATGTATGTTAATCTGTCAAGGTATGGCGTTTCATTTGAAGATCATAGATTTTTGGATATACTGTCTTTTACTAAGATAACAATTCATTTCATGTTCTACTCACTTGAACATTATTCTGAATGTCAGAAACCTACTAGTTTGGGGATTATCTGAACGGTCTTGTAGTGTAATGATCAAAACATCTTACTGATTTGTTCACCAAAGTATCCTAATATACTTATTATTCATTGTATCTATGGATATATTTTGATATTGGTAGCCTGGGCTGTTTAGGGGGGAAAAAAATCTTGTAATTCAATAGCTAAAATCTTAGTACTCAAATAAGTTTTAAAAAATTATTTTTTGATTGAAGCCTAAATGTCACCTAGAACAATTGTACTGTGTTCTATTTTCTTCCATTTCTATTATCTATTGAAATACATGCCTAGAAGGATTTTCTGTTGTTTTGTTTTGGTTTTTTTTTTTAATGATTATTATTGTTTGGTTTTAACAACTCAAGGTTAAAGTTTCTCCTTTAATAGCACCGGTTACCTTGTCTGGAACTAGGCAAAAAGATATGTGCCATTCTCTGAGCTGCTGAGAGTGGGTCAGGCATTGGTGACTGGGCGTGATTCCAGTCTCTGTAGAATTAACCAGTATGTTGTTTTCCATGGTTAGATTGTTAGGATCACACATGTATAGAAATCAAAGGACCTAGCTATTTGTATGCAAGTTGCATTTTTACTGTATGAATTTATTAAGGAATTGGTGCACATAACAGACCTGTAAATGAGGAATTAAAGGTGTTTAAATTAATGTTACCTTTAAAAATACTGAGTTTCATTACATTCACTACTAACAGAGAAGAAGCTTGCGATATTTGCTTTGTCCTTGATCTATCTGTGTGATTTTTCAAATACCCAAAACTTTGGGGCAGGTTTTCATTTCCTCCCTGTTGTACAATTCCAAGAAAGTAAGTTTTGTGGGAATACTGACACACAGTGCATTGTTAATGCTAAAAGAATTTAAACTTTATCTTGGATGTGAATTGCAAATGATTTCTTATGAGATTACATGTAAGTTGTCTTTATAAAACAAATTAAAAATAAATTTGTATTTTATCTTTCTACTACTGTAGCTATCAACTGTCATGTCAGATTGAAATTAGGTCCCAGAAAGGATCTGGATGGCTTGGGATGTATATTGCAACCCCTGAATTTTAGATGCTTGATCCTGGAATCCTCAGTGCTGAGTTTCATCTCCCTGGCAGTGTACAAAGAGAGGTGCTTTGGCACAGAATCCAAGACAGCCAGGGTGCTGATCAGGGCCATACGTGTTTTCAGTGGGAAATGCAGTCACTCACTCTAAGTCTCAAATCCTGTGAGCCTCCAGCCTGTATGCATACCCTTGGCTTCCAAAGTAGGGAGTCATCTCCTAAGGACAGAGACCTATTGCTGTTTTTTCAAACAGATGGAAAGGATTGCCTCTGATTTACTTTTAAAGCTTGAATGGTGCCTATTTTTTATGTAATAACTAAGTACTGATGAAGAAAGTGGGACAGTTTGGTTCATTTAGGCCTTCTTGAGCCTGAGGGTTCAAACATGTTTGGGGAAAGGCTGTAATAGCTAGTCTGTAGTGTAAGCTGGATGATGCTACCCTCTGCTTCTTCTGGAAGTAAGCAGGCATTACTCTAGTCTTGTCGTTGACTCTTATGCTGATAGGGGAAGTCCTAGTTCTGGTCTGTGATTTTGCAATTATCTCCCTCCCACCCCATCCTGTAGTTCTTCAAACTCACTTAGGCTTAAGGATGTGCTGAGAGTATGCATGGTCAAAACTAAGCAGCCAGAAAGGAGCCAGGAAAAACTTTCCAAGTCCAGCAGTTGTACAGTAGCCAGCTGCCTCCAGAGTC
Organism: Burhinus oedicnemus; assembly: GCA_008921705.1. NCBI lineage: Eukaryota > Metazoa > Chordata > Aves > Charadriiformes > Burhinidae > Burhinus > Burhinus oedicnemus. Next base: position 50,551 of record VFFE01007653.1, read on the forward strand.
CGTTATTTGAGATTAAGAATTAATAAGCAGGAGCAGAAACCAGAGATGCTAATAATTCAGTGGGCTGTCAGCAAGTGCCATTTCAGATTCCTACTGCATAATTTCTTGCATGCTGGTTTAGTTTTCTGTAAGTCATGAAGCATTTGGAGAAAGAGAATGCATTGTTTCAGTGAGTTGTATGGATGTATCCTAAAAGGATGCACATACCATAACTATGCTAATGACATCAGTACAAAATGTTATTAATCCCTGTCCTGCTATGCACAACGCTACAGCCTGTGACAAACACACAGTCTTGATCTGGACAGTTACATGTTTTCCTACCTAACATGCTGAAGTGTATTATACATTTGAGTTACGCTAGGAAGAGGAGTGAATCAGACAAAATCATTACCAGTAAACATTCACTATAACTTTAATGAGGGGAACTGGGTTGAAATTTTATATTCCTTAGATTTGGTGGAGGAGACACACTAGTATGCCTAGGTACTCCTCTCCTAAGAAACTGAGTCCTGAAAATTGGGGTGTGTTTGTGGGTTTGGGGTTTTTGTGGTAAATTAGTGAAAAGGCTGTTTTCTCTTTATCATGTTCTCTTTATCAAGGTGGCAATTCACCACATGATATTTCATTGACATGGTTTGACCATTTTCCAAACCTAAGCCTGGGCCCCTGTGCTGAATCACTTACTGAGGAAGTACAAAGAGCAACACGTAGCTGATGTCCGCTTTAAAAATCAAGTAACGTATCTTCTGGGAAGCCAAAACGTCCCACTGAGGTGCCGGATGAGGAGCGGGTGCCGGGCGGGATTACCTCAAAACTGCCCTTTCTCGCTCCCTCCAGCATTTACCACCTCAGGGGCCTATGGGCGCTGAGCACAGGGGCGTTTTTAAATTGTTTTCCCCGTAGACTGCCCCAAAAGAGACGTTCCCCCTGTTCCTGCCCGGGAGGAGTCCAGTTCCTCCTCCGGTACTCCGTCCTGCGCCCAGGCCTACCCGGAGGCGTTGATTTCTGCCCCCTCCCTTCGTCCCACGGCCATCCCTCCGCCCGACCTGCGCAGGCACGCGTGGAAGCCTGTCGGCTGGACCGCCCGTGGGGCAGAAGGATAGAGCGCGGGGTTGGGGCAGGGGGCAGAGGGACCTCCGCTTCCGCCTCGCCGGGCAGGGGCCGGGCCGGGTGGGGGCGGTGGCGGGAGAGGCCCGGCCCCCCCTGCGGCCTGCCGCGGGGACGGGCCAGCGGGCCCACCCCCCTCTCCGCCAATCAAGGGCGGGGCGGCCTCATCACGTGCCGCCGCCGCCACCCAATAGGCGAAGGCGGCCCCTCCTGGTCCCGGATTCAAACGGTCGGTGGGTGCGGCGCGTGCGGCTGCCGGTTTCCGTGGAGACGGCGAGGCCCGGCCACGTCCATGGAGCCGAGGCTTGTCGGCCCCGGGCCCTACCGCGCCACCCGGCTGGTGAGTGCCCCCCTGGGCTGGGGGTGCCCTGTCCCCGCCTTTGTCATTTATGTAGCCTTACCTCATCCGCGCGGGGCCTCCGTGCCCGATGGCGGCTCTCTAGATTCTCCTGGGAACCGGCCGCCTGTGCCTGCCTCACTGACCGGGCTTCTGCGGCCTGAAGGCCGAGTGTCGCTAGCCTGGGCGGGCCCTGAGCCTGTTCCGGGCAGCCTGTCCCCGGTGGGGAGCCGGCGGGGCGGTCCCCAACTGCCGTCCGGGTGTTGGTGCTCCCCCACGCTGAGTCTGTGTGAGGCGGATGGACCCATGCGCGCCGCCGGACCGTGGCGGCGGCAGAGCCGAGATTTAGTCCAGCCTTTTGTCAAGTTAAAAGCCAAGGGGACGTTAAAGCTGTGTCTGTAAAGCCGTAGGTAGTATGGGGTTCTAGATTTTTCCGCTTCCTAAATGTGGTGTTTTTTCTCAGATCTCAACTGTTTAAATCATAATTTTAGGTTTTAGTGCGCTTGTAAACGCAAATGACCAAAAAAAGGATGTAGTTCTGCTTTCAGATGCATTCTGATCTCAGTATAGCTAAAATGCTTCTAGGAGAAGAGATCCCCTAACGGTTCGCTTTGTTCTTCTTCCCTAGTGGAATGAGATAATAGAACTTTTTCGTGCTGAAATGCCTTTACGGAAGCATCGATGTCGCTTCAAAAGTTACGAGCGTTGCTTCAAAGCCTCGGAGGCAGTGGACTGTTTACATGAACTGCTTGGATCTAATCAAAACTTTGGCCCAGAAGTGACTCGCAATCAAACGGTTAAGCTGCTTAAAAAATTCCTAAAAAATCATGTTATTGAAGATATAAAAGGAAGATGGGGCAAAGAGGATTTTCAAGATGATGGCCATTTATATAGGTAAACCTATATACAGTGAAAAAATTGGGGTTTTGGTTTGTAGAATGCCTTTGAAAAGGTGTTAATGTGTCTTCCCTCCCCCTTCCTTTTAAAGACTATTTTCTTTAGGGATAGGCAACTGGCATGATTTAATGTTTGGCTTTGTTTTTTGCTTGCTTTTTTTTTTTTAAATATTTTTGAAGGGCACTTTATTACATGCTATGAATATTAATAAAAGCTTTTGTAGCTTTCACAAAGTAGCGAGTTCTGTTTGCTCTTGGTAGACATCAGGAAGTCCATATGAATTGATGGAAGTGAGGATGCCACTGGGTGTCTAACTCCAGTTGTCCTCCCTCTCTGCCAGCTCCCTCACTATTTTGGATGCTGTTTCTGCTCCTTCTGAGATCAGCTTTGTATTTAATTCCAGTAACAAATTAGCACCAATTCAACTTGTTCTTTATGATGCTGCATGATATCTTTCAGTAAAAGTGGTAGCTGGTTTTCAGCCTGTCTTCTGAAGCAAACAACTCTACAGCTAGAGCTTCCCAGCCAAACAAGTTAAATATTCAAACCAATTTCAATCAACTTCAATGGAAGAAAATGTAAATAATTTGAGGGGAATAAAAAATGAATGTTCTCTCCAAACTTAGCTCCATAGAGGGAAATTCCATATAACATTTAATCAAGGAAAATGTTAAATTTTAGAATTTGGAAATCAAATTTGAAGGACCCAGTATATCAAAGGACTTGTATCTGAAGATATTTTCAGAAGCTCATCCAAGAAAGTCTGTTGCTGAGTATATAAAAGCAATATGTGGCTCTGCAGTCTGTGAGCTGAAAATGACCAAAGGCTGGGAAAGTGTGCTGAGGAAGTATCATGTATGCTTGTCCTGTTCTTAAATTCTTCTCTGGGCATCTGCTTATGGCTGCTGTAGAAGGGCAAGATATTGGGACAGTTTACCTAGTCATTGACTAGTTCAGGCTGGAAAACAAGCATGGAAGACAAGAGCTGCAGAGGATCTTAGGTCTTGACTTCAGTCTGGAGACGGTTAAATGTAAAGAAGTGGTGTGTAGTGGGTTTTTTATTTGTTTAAACAGAGTTAGTAAAACAGTTATGTGTTGGTACAGCACGTGGTGGTAGGTGTTATGGTTTGATATGTTCCTAGCTCAGTCTTGCTCTGTCTCTTCTTCTTAGGACAGCACTACCTGCACATTTTTTTTTTCACTGGTACCATAAGTGCTAGGTACTTCGTCTCCTTCTTTCTGGGCATTGACTCTTTGTCGAAAGATTAAATATGGGTTTTTGTAACTGCTGGTGTTATGCTAGATACCTCTTTGGTTTGGGTTTGTTGTGGTTGTGGGTTTTTTGTTTATTTGTTTTGCATTGGCGTCGTGACACATTCAAATTGTTTTGCTCTTTTCTCCTTTATATTTTCAGCCATGACTTTCCTGAACTGCAGGCTGTGGAATTTGGTTGGGTGAAATATTTCTGTGCTTTTCATTTACTATGTGCTTTGCCGAATGATCTGCTATTGGACAAGAGAGCTCTTTTGTTATAGCTATCTTAATGATATTGTTCTTTCTCCACCTGCCATTCAAAAGATAGCTAAGTTACTAATTGAACAAGTTTTTTACTAAAACTGCATGCCTTTCATGCATCTTGAATTTGACCCAGCTTTTTCCCACTGGGCTTGGTGCATAAATAGACTATGCATGCTACTCATGCTTTTGGTGTTTCGCTTTGAGTATTAAAACATACTTTTCCTCCTACCTATGGAGCAAAACATCGGTTTTCAAGCCTGCCTTTATTCATGTATTTAATGTCCTGGCAGCTCCCCCTAGTGGACTTTCCTAATGTTACATTGTAAATACGTTCCTGACCGTGTCGATATGGGTAGCAGTACAAGTCGCTTTTAATTCCACTGACAGTGCTTGCTCTGGAAACCTTGATATGCTTCATACCTTCTCTATAAATTCCAGTGTTAATTTACTGTAACTGTACACTGTGGTGCACACTTGTGTCATTCGTTAACTTTGCATGTAAGTGTAGTTGTCTGTTCTTGTTCACAGAGTATGCAAAAGAGATGTTGCCAAATGTTGATTTGCCTGAGGATATCGGGCAAGTATTAAATGTGAAGGTGAGAACTAGTGTGGCTTCTAAAAACAGCTAAGACTATCTGTCTATGTGTCCTGACTTACTGGCACAGTGTAGTCTACAACAACAAATGAAAAGTTACAGTTTTGGAAGCCGTCAGGCTTTGCATTTTTTGGAATCTAAGCAATTGTATTAAAAGCAGAATGGTCGGTACTCTTGCACTGCTGGTAAACTTCTGGAAATTCAGCTGTGCTAATTGTTATACCATTGATACCAATGTTAGTTGACCCTGTTCTCTATCCATTGCACTGGACACAAACAGGTATCTCTATTTCCTCCTTGTATAAACTCCTAAAACTAGTGCTGTTGGTTGTAAACCATGCTAATCTTGACATGTCAACCTTGCAATGCTCCTCAATTGCTAGCTTTAGATAATATTATTCTGTTCACCATAAAATCAGAGGCTTTTCATTGTTCATCCAAAAACTTGGCTCTATCTAGATCTTGCTGTTATGCTACCTGAAAAAGGGGAATGTACCTCCTTTTTCTGCTTGTAGGAACTCATTCATTTATGGATTGGTTGAGAATCAGGGCAGGAAATGACATAAAGCTAAAAGTTGTGAAGAACTGGAGGGGAAACAGGGAACTGTTGAGAATACTGTAAGGCAAAGAAAAAAGCTGCGGATGGTTTAACATTAAACTCTTAAGAAATAACAATAGCTAAAAAGCAGCTGAGAACACTCAACAGCTGAACATCTGCAGTGTAATCTGAGTTCCTCTTAGAAGGCAGAGTAAGTCTTACAGGATTAGTGCAAGGTACTTGTTACTTCTCCTCAGGGTTTCTCTGAAGGAAGCGGTATCTCCTTGTGTTGCAGATACTCTGTTGAAGAGCATTGTGGAAAATGCCAAACAGGCTCAGTGTGTGTGGTCAAAACCATAACATGTTTAACCCATGCAGTGTAACGCTACTGGACTAAAAAAATTGCAGTACAAAACTAATTTAAAAACTAATCAAATGTTGGAACTGCCTTGAGAGAATGGGGTGAAATTTTAGAGGAAACTTCAGGATTTCTTGAGCATGAGAACCTCTCTGGTAGGTTATAAATGCATGCTATCAAGCGCTGTACAGGCTCTTGTTGCATGGTCACAGTCATAACTGTCTTTCATGTTCTGATTAAAAGAGTGAGTAAGGCTGAAGCAATTTCTTGAAGCATCAGGAATCTCAGCGTCTAAAACCTAGGAGTGCAAGTAAAGAAGATCTGATCTGAGCCGGTCTCATGATATGTTGCTATAGAACTTATTTTCCTTTCTGATGTGCTGCCATTCATTCCTTTGTTGATGCTCTGACCTAGGTTTGACAGTAATATAATTCTGGTCAAGCTGGAGTTGTGATTGAGCTGAATGTGATCTGGCATAGTTTGTTTTCCTTGTTTTCTGCATGGGCTAGCTTAGGGTTTATTTGTACTAATTTATTCAAGGCACTTCCTGAAATGCCTTAAAAAGTGAATGAGTTTCCTTCACAACCAGCTGGAAAAAGACTCTAGAAAAGAACTGCAGGATATGATCTTTGCATAGAAAGCATGTAAACACAGAAGAACATGGTAATGTGGACAAAACTTTGTGTGGACTCTTGCATGGATACTAATTAAATCCAAGCGTTACTCATGTGACTCAGTTATGTAGCTTTGCTTTAGGAGATGCATGCTAGCAGTGCACTTGACATGGGGAAAATCTGCCCATGGCTTTTTCAGTAGAATCAACGTCTTCTAGTGAAGACCTGAATCAGTTGTCTATGTGTAGGCATCTGGTGCACTTTTGAGATGCACTGGGATATCAGACATTCACCCAAGCCTCAGCTATGTCAAGGAAGGCACAAAGGACCTGAACTGTTCTGGAGCAGCAGACGGAGGCCAAACAAGACACCTCCAGATGTTTTACATGTCACTCAACACCAGTCTTCAGACAGCTAAGTCGCACTGTGAATGTCCAAGGTGTTTGTTGTATTTATGCATATGAAGGTCTACTACAGTTTTGCATTGTTAAATACGGAATAGGGTGGAGTTCAGAGGCCTTAAAAATATTCTCTAATTGTAGATTTCCTCCTTCCTCACCGCTGAAGCCATATCCAAAGAAATCTTCATGTGGAAAGGAAGTAATTAAATTTCCAGACTGGAATGAACCAAAGGCTGGCACTTCCCAAGAACACATCCCAGTGAAATCAGTCATAATGGTAAGACACCCACTTTTCATTTCACCAGACATAAGCATATGTGGAAAGCAAAACTGAACTAATGATCCCTTTGTTGTGGCACAAAATACTTGGCTATAAGATTAAAAGCAAAATACTTTTATTTTAAACTTATGTGAAGTAAAGATGTTCTTAATGATCTGCTTGGGATGTTGGCTTTGAGTGTTCTTTCTGTGACAGATTATGATATTCTGAGAATCCTGAGTTCAGTATGGCTGTATTTGCCAGTATGCTTGCATTCCAGTTTGATCAAATTCCAATAGGGCATTTATTATACTACAACACAAAATAGTTACTTTACTGTCACTGTCACTTACACTGTAACTCTTATTCAGACACTTTACGTAGCAGAATATATGCAGTATTACTCCATTCCTAGCTGCTATGAGGTTGTTAGTGATTCAATTGCCTTTTTCATAAGGGGTATGTTGTGGCTAAGGAGAAGTGGTCCTGGTTTTGTTGTTGCCTTTGTGAGCTTCGAGAATCATCCTGTCTCATACTTACCTGGATTGATCCAGCCTTTATAAAATTGAAAAAAATGTTGCTTTTATTAGTAAACCAAAATTGTATCAACTCTTGCTATCTGGACATCTTAAAAGCCTAGGTTTCTGGAGTTGTGTATATTCTAAACCCTTCCTCCAGTGTATCTTGTATGTGAGTGTTCTCATATTTTGTGAACTCTCAGGACTTATTTGATAATTTTGGCCTTTTTATTAATGCTTATCAGTGCGAGAAACTAGCCTTGGATTTCTTGGTGATCCATAATCTGTTTGAAAAAGCAGCTCCTACCATTTTGCTGGACATCTAGAGGTCCTGAATGAATGGTTGTTCCATATTTGTAATCCAATTACTTATGTCCCTGGCATACATGACAGTGCACCTTTCATGTATGCCAGGCTTCTGAAGAGGAAAAACCATGGTCCTTAGAACTTCATTAGTAGGTAGGAGATTAAAAGGGAAGAAAGAAAAGGTAGTGCTAAGGACAGGTAAAGATAATAGAATATTTTAGTTACTGAGCAAGTATCTGCTGCAGTTTTAACATGTTACAGCCTCCAACTGTCTGGCCTAAATTTTCACCCAAGCATCCTAGCCTGATAAGAGTTAGCAAAAGACTGCCTATGTACATCTGACTCAGATGCGACAGCATGCCGTCTCTCATAGCTCAAAATATCTTTCATTGGCAGTTTTGGTTAATACAGTGGACTTTAAGTTGAAGTAACTGAGACAAAGGAATAAGCTGCTTTCTGCTGGCTCTTTTATAGAAAGCTGTAGCTTCCACTGGAATGGTGAATTAAACAGGTAGCTGAAAGTGGTGGCACCTTAAATTGCTCCAGCATCAATCAGAGCACTTACTGGCTGTGTGTGGATTAATTGACATGGGTCTGTGTAGTGAAATAGTGGTGTGGAAGACCAGATACTAATTTCAGAGCGTGCTATTTGTTTCAAACTAGCTCTAGTCTAGTGTCATGAAATGACAGACAATTAGTGCTTGGAGTAATTAAGTGCATTCCTGGAGTGCATTTTGTGGTTTGATTGTGATTACAAAGAATACTGTTAATGTGCTTTAGAACTGCTCTGGGATGTAAACCAAAGAACTTGGAAAGCTTAGAAATTTTACCTTGAAAAGTGTGCTGCTGACACAAACTGTGTTGTACGTTCACTCACTGACACATTGATGGTAATCTTCAAGCATCAAGCTTGGATGTGAAGGTTGAGTAAAGGATAGTAATCTCTTGCATTCTCTGCTTTATTCTGTTGTAATGGTGGACTAGATCTGATGGGTGTCTTCAGCTGTAGCTATTTGCTTTTACTTTCTTCATGTATAGAACCTGCTAATGTACTTTAGTTATGATCAGTATATGCTGAACAAGGATGAATATCAGTCTTTGATATCTCTTCTAATAATTCCCCAATAATTTTTCCAGAAGCATGTATTTAATCTTAGAGTGGTAGTTGAAAACAGGTGAGTTAATCTGATTTTAATCATGGGGAGGATCTGAACACAGGACTAGAGGCCATTGACTCCTGAACTGTAATGACTATTCTGACACACCTAATTTTTCAGCTTTGGACAGGTTACATAAGTGAGAAAAGATGCTGCACGGCTGTGAAACCTAAACAGTCACTTGCATCCTGGAGACTTTACTGGAATTTAGGAATATTTAAAATGCTTGTAATAGGGCGCATGCTGTACCATGAATGTATTATACTGTTCAATACTTGAAAAGTCAGCAGTTAATGAGGACTGTTTTTTCTGATTTCAGAACTCTGAGATGTGGTACAAGCGACACAGTATAGCTATAGGGGAAGTACCGGCATGCAAACTTGTGTTCCGCAGAGAGCTAACACAAACAAATGTAGAAGAGATATGGAAATCCATGACTTTGTCACGGTAAGTATACTTGTGAGTCATTTGCTGTCAGAGTAAAACTGAGTAGTAGGTAATAGTCTTGCCTGTCTTCTCTGGTAATGCTTGTAATTTCACCCACTCACCTTTCATCACTACCATCAAAGCCATAGTGGCTAGTCTAACTATACCACTTGTTGTTTGGCTAACGAATTCAAAATAAAGTTTGCAAAGAAGCTTTATTGTGCTTAATACCTTTTGACTTTTTCCTGTTGCGTTCTTTTGTTGTGTGGGCCTTCTCTTGTTTAATAACTTTTTTCCTCAGTCTTTCTCTTTTTTTCCTGTTCCTATGAAATAAAAGTACTTCTGTACCATGAAATCTTTCAAAGACAAGTACAATACTTCATATGAGATACGAAATGGAGTAGCTAATTGAATGCAGAAGGCTTTGAGATCTGGATATTCTTTACTATTCCCAAAAGGAATATCCTATGCAAAGTTAGTCATTGCTTTAAACTATTTACGCAGGAGAAAAAAATAATATACATAAACTATTTTTACAGCACAGTTGAGGCCTCACTAGTGATTACCTTCATCTAAACCTAACACGTTACCTCCATGTAGTAAACTCAATGCTGAGGCAAGCAGCTCCGGTGCCAGCATGATCTGCAGTGGAGCGCTCTAGTGTGGTGCACAACGGGGTTCCTCAACTGGGGAAACCTCTGGCGAGTGGAGAGACCTGATGGAAGCCCACAGCTTGCATGACAGCAGCTGAGGAGATCTCGGTGGGACCAGGAGCAATGGTGGCTAAGATCCTCCCGCCATATAAAAGAAGTTCCTATGGAGTGCTAGTGACCAGGAGCACAGCAAATGGGGCATGGCATGGCAGTTTGTGTGGAAGGGCGTACAGGAAGGGTGCTGAAGCTCTGCCAGCTTGACCAGGAAGCAGTGGTATCCATGTGGCAGAAAACTATGTCCTCTCTAAACTCTGCACCTGCTGCAACTGACGCAGCTTCCGAGACAGAGCTCTGATGGGAACACACTGCCACCCAGGTGTTGGGCTGCAGGGTGTGCCCTGCTCTTATGCCAGTACCAGACAGCAGTAGTGAGCACACCTGTGGGAGGTGTGCTGAGGCAGAGGAACTCCTCTGCTTAGTGACAGAGCTCTGGGAGTAGGTGAGTAGGTTGAGGAGCATCAGGGAGTCTGAGAGAGATTACTAGAACCGCACCCTACCTTCCCTGGGACAGGCCTGTCAGGCAGACAGGACACATGATACGGAGGATTCCCTACCTTCTCTCCTCCTGGCTAAACTTGGTGCCTTAAGGGATAGAAGGCAATGACAACAAGTTCCTGCCTGGTGCAGCAGGTGCATCTCCTCTGTGACTACCCTATCTTCCCTGACGCCCTTGCATAATAGGTACAAGGCTCTGCAAGTAGAACCAAACAATCATGAGGACTGTGGTTCGTGTAGGTTGGATGTGTCATCAAGGTTAAGTCAACCTATGCCCTGCATCAAAACCACTTCCATAACAAAAAAGATGGGTCATTGTCATAGGAGACCCTCTTCTGAAGGGAACAGAAAGCCCAATATGCAGACTGGACTCACTTCTGAGTGAAGTCTGCTGCCTCTCTAGGGCCAGGGTTAAAGATGTGAAGAGAAAACTTCCTATGCTGTTATGGCCCTTGGATTATTATCCATTATTGATTTTTTTCATGTAGGCAGCAATGAGGTTGCAATAAGAAGTCCAAGGGCAATTGAGAGAAACTTCAGGGCCTTGGGATGACTGGTTAAGGGATCAGACGCACAGGTAGTGTTCTCCTGTACCCTTCCAGTTGCAGAGAATGATGAGGGAAGAAACAGGAATACCCAGCAGATCAATACCTGGCTCCAAGACTGGTGTTACCAGCAGAATTTTGGGGTTTTTGATTACAGGCTGGTCCACAAGACCCCAGGCATGCTGGTGACAGATGAGGGGAAAGGATCTTTGTGCAGGAGTTACCAGGGCTCATTGAAAGAGCTTTAAACTAGAGTTGAAGGGGGAAAGGAGTAAAACCAAGCTTGCTAGAGATAAGGCTGGGGACGGCAAGCCAATGTTTGAGAGATAGTGTGCTAGCGAGGTCCTTCAGTCTGTTCCACAATGTGCTGAGTACACTGGAGTGCATTTGAAATGTCTGTGTATTAATAAGCACAGCATGAGGAATGAACAAGAGGAGATAGAAGCTTTGGCCCAGTCCCAGATCTACAACATTGACATAAGCGAAAGCTAGTGGGAAGAGTCCTGTGGCTGGGGTGCCGTGATGGACAATTAATAGGCTTTTCAGGAGGGATAGGTGGGGTAGGTGAGGTGAGGGTGGGGAGGCACTGTATGTAAGGGAGGGGTTGGATTGTATGGTGCTTACAATTCGTGACAACATGGTTGAGAACCTCTGGGTAAGGATGAAGGGAAAAGCAAATAAAGCGGAGGTGGTTGTGGGAGTCTACTATTGACCACCCAGCCAGGATGACAATGCCAATGAATTATTCTAAAAGGAATTAAGGGTTGTTTCTAGATCAATTGTTCTTGTCCTTATGGGTGATTTTACCTTCCCAGACATCAGTTGGGACTATCATACAGCGGGCACAAACAGGTCCAGGAAATTTCTGACACATCTTGGTGCAGCTCCTAAGCGAGCTGACAAGGAAAGGTGGCATCCTAGAATTTTTGTTTGTAAACAGGTAGGGACTTGTGGGCAAAGTGGTGATTGGTGGCTGTCTTGGTCGCAGTGACCACGAAGCAATTGAGTTTCAAATTGTTGGTGACAGGAGAAAAAGTGCCAGCAAAACTTCAACCCTGAATATGGGGAGAACAGACTTCAGGCTGCTGAAGGAGCTAGTTAGTAAGGTCTCTTGGGAATCTGCTTTTGAAGGTATTGCTGTCCATGACTGCTGGTCATTTTTTAAAAGCCATCTCTGAAGAGTGCAGGAGCAGGAAATTCCGAAGTGTCAGAAGCCAAGCACGAAGGGTGGAAGGCCAGCTTGGCTGAGCAGGGATCTTCTAGAACTTAGCCGGAAAAGGAAGCTGTACAGACATTGGAAGCAAGGGCAGGGGTCATGGGGGGACTACAGAAATGCTGTTCACCACTGTGTGGAGAAAATTTACGTGTCCAAAGCTCGGATTAGTGCTCAAGCTGGCCAGCACTGTGAAGGACAACAAAAAGGGCTTTTTAAAATATGTTAATAGGAAAATAAGAATCAGAAATAACATTGGTCCATTGCTTGACAAAGTCAGTCACCTCACAAATAGGGATGTCGACAAAGCGGAGACTTTTAATGCCTTCTTCGCCTTACAGAGAGACTTACAGGACTGGGCAATCACCAACCCTATGAAATTTAACAAGAGCAAGATTGTGCCAGATTCTGCACCGAGGATGGGGTAACCCTGGTTATATATGCAAACTGGGGGATGAGAGGCTAGAAAGCAGCCCTGTGGAAAGAGCTCTGGGGGTCTGGGTTGATGACAAACTGAATATGAGTCAACAGTGTGCCCTGGCAGCCAAAACGGCCAACGGTGTCCTGGGGTGCACCGAGCACAGCATAACCAGCTGGTCGAGGAAGGTGATTGTCCCACTCGATACTGCACTGGTATGGCCTGCTTCCAGTATTATGTGCAGTTTTGGGCACCTCAATATAAGGATATCATACTATTGGAGTGTGTCCAGAGGAGAGCGACCAAGATGGTGAAAAGTCTCAAGGGCAAAATTTAGGAGGAGTGGCTGCGGTCACATGATTCATTCAGCTTGGAGAAGAGAAGACTGAGGGGTGACCTCATTGCAGCCTACAATTTCCTTAAGGGAGGGAGTGGAAGGGGAGGGGCTGATCTCTCTCTGGTGACCAGTGACAGGGCACGAGGCAATGGAATGAAGCTGCATCAGGGGAAGTTCAGATTGGGCATTAGGAAAAGATTCTTCAATGAAAGGGTGGTCGGTCACTGGAACAGGCTTCCCAGGGAAGTGGTCATGGCACTGAGCCTGTTAGAGTTCAAGGAGTATCTGGACAATGCTCTTAGTCATACGGTTTAGTTTTAGGTAGTCCTGTGAGGAGCAGGGAGTTGGACTTTGATCCTTATGGGTCGCTTCCAACTTGTGATATTCTATGAAATGGAGAGGTCTCTATTTCAGAATCGTATCTATCCTGATACTACACATTTGCCTTTTTTAAATTAGATGATGCATGAACTATGTATTTATGTATTTTTACAGATTACAAAAGGTCTTGGGTTTGGATTCTCTGGATGAAGTGTTAGACATAAAACTTGTGAATTCAAAGCATATAGTCCAAAACACGTACAATGTCAATAAGCAAGGCATTGTCACTTTAGAAGACAAATCAAGTGAGTATTTTAGAAGTTTACATTTAACTTTTTTATATTGTAGTTTACTAGTATATAAAAAGTATTACTTCTAATCTATACTAACATATAGCATCTTTATACTTGCATGAGCACATTTATACTAGAGTTTTTACACAGTATGCCATTGTTGTCCTCTGACATCCATCAGAGGACATCATGACAGTAAGAATTGGTGTTTATTCCTATTTACACTCTTCAACATATTCATGCTTTAGCAGGGTTGAAAGATGAAGGCAAAAGAGCAGCAACTTTTCATTTTTAAAGAAAGGGATATTTTTCACTTCAATCTGGCTTTGTGATCCCAGCACTTAACTGCCTGGGGTGTTTACATGATGGAAATGTATATTAAAAATCAGGAAAGAATCAAAATGTAAACTGAGAGATACTTAAAATTTCTCAGTTTTGAGTTTTCAATCAATGTGTTTTGAAACTAGTGCCAAGTTTAAAACTGCTTTGCACATCAGGGAGAAAGTAAGTAAAGCATTTTTGCTGCCGTGATATATCACTTACAATATTATCACCACCATATTTTCTACAAGATTTGTAGAGCAGTGAACTATAAGATTGAAACCTGGTTTGGTTTGTGAATGAAACCTCCAGAGCATATACATGTTCATTTTAAAGACAATTGGAGCATTTGAAGGTATCAACTTCCCCCTTGCAGAAATGACAGTACTGAATGTATGAGTGCTTTTCAACATCATCAGTGCAAAGTAAACAATTCACTGTAATGCACTAGTGAAGGTGTAGCTTGAACTAATTTGGCTGATTTTTTGCAGGGCAGGTTAAGGGTTTGTGGTATTATCCATTTTGCTTGATTGAGTTGTAAGAGCAGTGGGCATAACTGATTGATATTGAGTACTGGAGGTACTAAAGCATAGATGTAATTTAAGCTAGATCCTATATTAAGGTATAGCCTGACTGTCTTTGCAATTAGTCTACTATATAGGAGGATACTGTATAGGCAGAACTTCTTAAAGCATATTCATTTTCGCTTTTTCTCTGTTTAATTTCTGTCTGTTTCTCTCCTATGCAGAGGAACTACCTCACTGGATATTATCAGCAATGAAATGTCTAGCAAATTGTAAGTAAATTCAGGAGGGGAAAAGAATCAAACCAACCCACTGCCGTAAAAATCAGTTGAACTGACTGTGCCTTTACTGCTTTATCAAATCCTGTTTATATTCGTAGTCAATATTTTTTCTGATCACTGCCTTAAACAAAGTTGGAAAGATCAGCCAGCATATATTCTTATGCCAGTGCATCTTATTTCAGTGAAATATATAAAGATTAAACTAGTCTATTCATATTTTTCCTCTATTATGTTTTTTCACTAGACCTATTGGAAATAGGTCAATTCAATAGATCAATACAATTTCACTTATATTTTGAAGAATGAGTCTAAGTTTTGTGGGGTTTTTTTTTCTACTTGATATTGCATTTTTATTTGCTGGAATGGAAAATAATGATCTGGTTGGTGGCTGCAAATTAATTTTCTCTCTCTGTTTTTTTTTTTCTTGTTTTGTTTTGGGTTTTTTTGTTTGGTTGGTTGGGTTTTTTTGTTCTTCTTTGTAGGGCCCAGCTGCTCAGATTTGAAGCAGCCTACATACTCAGGATTTGAAAGAGATGTCTTCAAAACTATAGTGGACTACTTTGGCCAGATGAAAGAACCTCTTCTCACGTTTCATTTTTTTGATGTTTTTGTTAGTGTGTTAGGTAAGTAGTTTGGGATGTGATGAAAAAGTTATTCTTTGGAATTAACTTCCTGGAATTAATTTACCATACCCAAGTGGTATCACGGCTCATTTCTTTAGGACCTGCCCTGTCCATTCTACATGGAGAACAGTTTAATATTTAAATTTATTTCATATCACAAGGTGGTTTTATTCTTGTGTCTTTTTGATCACATTAGTTCAAAAATCTCCCATTGCTTGTCTTTATAATTTTTAAAGGCCTCTGTTCATTGCTTAGTACTGCCACACCTAACATGTATTTTAGCAGATTTTTCTTTTTTTACAAATGCCTAAGTGTGTTAAAAACTCACATAAGCTTTTTAGAAATTGCTTGACTGAAGTCTATATTAAAAAGGATTAGGGCTATGAGGACTGTTTTTTTTATCCCTGGCAATATTACATCTGAAGGAAATTGAAATCCTTCATTGCTTGAACTTAGAATAGACATTAACTAATCTAGTGCTTTAAAGAAACAATAGCTTAGTTATTAACTATCACTTTTTAAAGGTTCACACTATATCAAATTCAACTATCCTGTAGCTATAGATGGCCATATTGAAAGACAGTAGATGTGATAATATTTGATTACGTTTTATGGTTACATTTCAGAAAAGAACAACTGAGTTGAAAAGTAAACATGCTTTGTAGCATGTCAGTCCTCTGAGCTTGTTTAAGTGGGAACAACATTGCTTTTAATGAACTATTGAGATGGAAAAGGAATTCAGATTAACACTTTTATTTCTGGAATTTAGTATTTTTATACTTTGTTAGTTGACAATCTTACTTCAAACTGAATATAGTTCCCTTTCAGACTTCTTTTTCTTAGACAACAGATATTCTTGATAATATCTTTAAAATTCTTTCTCTCCTTTCATACTGTCCTTCTGTTTGCTTTTCCATTGTATTTCACATCTTTCAGGTTTTATGAGTTGTATTTCACAGTATTTCACAGATGTAAAAATGAGAAGAAAGAATTCATGCCAATGTTTATGTGGAAATGAAAGAAAACCGTGCACAGTTTCAAAAAGTAAAAAAATAATTTTGTGGTCTCTTTCACAAAAAATGAGGTGTTAATACGGAATCCTTGCTTACTAATGAAAATAGAATTACACAAAAAAATCATGGGAATACAGACTTTCAAGAACTACTTAGTTTGTTTTCCATCTTCATACTTATACAATTTACTTTAAATTACTGGCAGTATATGTTTGAAAATGTCATGTTTCTCTAGAAGTCTTGCCTAAACAGCCTCCTCCAGACATGTAACACAGGTATTTGAATGGCTAAAAAGCTGCATTTCGCCTCCGTGCAATGATTTTGGATACCTGAGTTAGGCATCCTCACTGACTGGGGGATGGGGTTGGGTCAGATGATACGCAGCATAATTCAAGACTATGCTCCCTACCTAGCCAGTGGAGGGAGTTCAAGAAGACAATTCAGCATACCTGTGGTGAAGCCTAACTCTCCTTTTTGTACTCAAACTACTTAGAACCAGTAGTAAGAAAATAAACACGTAAATATAAGGAAGAGATGACAGATCTGCAGTTTTGGTAGCCAGGTCATCTTTAACCACTCAGGCTCTCTTCTGAGATTAAATCTGTGATTCTTGGGAGTGAAGGGAGAGGGGGAGGAGGAAGGGATTTTTTGAGGGTTAAGCTGAGAGAGAAAGGGGCAAGCTTTGTGTTCTGCTCAATATGTAATTAAGTCTTAACAACAAAGCTACTGTACAGACTACTATGAAGCTGTACGTAAATGTAGACGATAATGCACACTCCATAGAATATTATTTTGTGGTGTCGATGCTAGTACTGAATACTGCCTGTGAAGCAGTAATTGCTTAGTAAGTGCATTTACAAAATATGAAAAAGCAGATCTGCGTCTGCAGTTGCATTTCTGTGATTGTTTTTTTTAATGGAGTATAGTTTGCTAAATTGGCAATAATTCTCAATCTTAAGATGTTTATAAACCAAGATTTCAGTCTTTGAGTCTCTGGCTTTTCATATTGCTACCCTCAGGGAATCACAACCTTTCCACGGTGATTATAGGATTTCTTTCTTCCTTCAGTGGATAAGCTTTCTGTTTAGTGGAAATAGCAAAGAAAGTGTTATCAGATGATATTTCTAGTCATTTGAGGCAGCCATGATGTGATTTATACATGTCTAAAAGCTCTGTCTTAAAACCTGAGGAATATTTGCAGAAATCATAGGTGGCTTGTGTAACCTTATCAAGATGTCTCACTTGCTTCTGTTTTTGAATGAAGACCATCTAGAGCACTTCTCTTCCAAGAGGCTGGCTGAAATTAGTTTTCAGGATAGCTAAGGAAATGGGAGTAAGGTGTTAGTGATCATCAGATATTTTACTAACTTGGTAAGATTAAACTTACTCTTTGCATGGGTTATGATTCTTTATGTACAAATCTCATAAAGGGTAATTATTATTTCTCAGGACCTCTTCAAAACATATGCACTAGTGTGCTTGCCAAATCTTCCTTTGAAGTTAGAAAAAGCTTTGCTTTGAAAATGAAATTAACTACAGTACTTTACTGCTCCTTTCTTGGAATACTCTCTGTTTTGGCTGCCTTACTACTGCACAATTCTCTTTGTGTTTTTTTTTAATAACAAACAACTTCCGCTTTTGACACAGTGTGGAATTGGCTGGCATGGTGCATGAGAGGACAGCAGTGGATGCTGTTTATGTTGACTGTAGTAAAGCTTTCAACACTGTCTCCCATCACATCTTTATAGGCAAACTGAGGAAGTGCAGGCTAGGTAAATGGGTAGTGATGTAAACCAGAAATCAGCTGAATTGCTGGGCTCAGAGTGTTGTGATCAATGGCACAAAGTCCAGCTGGGTGTCAATCAGTAGGGAATACCCTAGGGCTGATAATGGGGCCAGTGGTGGTTAACACTTCATTAATGACGTGGATGGTGGGACACTCTGTCCTAAACAAGGACAGAGTGCCCTAAACAAGTGTGCAGATAATACGAAATGGGGAAGAGCGGTTAATGCAGCAGAGGGTTGTACTGCCATGCAGCGGGGCCTCGATGGGCTGGAGAAATGGGCAAACGGGAATCTCCTAATGTTCAACAAAGGGAAATGTGAAGTCTTCTCCTGGGGAGGAATAACCCCATACACCAGTGCATGCTGGGTGTGACTGGCTTGAAAGCAGCTTTACTGAGAAGGACTTGGCAGTCCTGGTGACCACGAGCCAGCAGTGTGTCCTTGTGCCAAAGAAGACCCGCAGCATTCTTATCTGCATTAAGATCATTCCAGCAGGTTGAGGGAGATCTTTCCTCCGCACTATGCAGTGAGTCCAGTGGAGGGCCACAAAACTCAAGGGCTTGGAGCATCTGTCATATGGGGAGAGGCTGAGACCAGGGACTGTTTAGCCTGGAGAGGAGAAATGCAGGGAGGATCTTATTAATGTGTACAAAAGATTGATGTGGGAAGAGTAAAGAAGAGGGAGCCAGACTTTTATCAATGATATCCAATAACAGGACAAGAGGCAATAAGCACAAAAAGAAATACAGGAAACATCAATTATACATAGGAAAATAGCTTTTAATTGGAAGATGGTCAAACACTGGAAGAGGTTGTCCAGAGAGGCTGTGGTGTCTCTATCTTTGGAGATATTCAAAACCTGATTTGACATAGTCCTGGGCATCTTGCTGTAGGTGACTGTGCTTTGAGCAGGGGGAGATGTCTAGATAATCTCCAGAGATCCCTTCCAACATCTGTAATCCTATGGAAAAAAAAGTATATCTTTTTGTTGTCTTCCTTGTTCCTTTATTAAGAGAATTTACTGACAGACTTCAGTCATGCAGATATTTTGCTCCTGACTTCTGTTTTGTTCTGAGACTACTCCTATTCAGGCAAATGTGTACTACGTGCTTCCTTCACTGAGCTTTAGAAACCCAAAAGAGGATACCATTTGGGTGGTGAGACCTCTTTATAGGTATCTAAACTACTACCAGATTGTACCATGCCTCTCCAGTCTTCAAATATCTCTGCCATGTTCACATCCTGTGTTTTCTCAACAGTTTGTAAGTAGAATTAGTCATAGATTTAACTTCTGTAGGTGTGAGGGATGTGTCAGTATTGTCATAGCTGTCAGTGATGCGTAAGTGCATGTTTGTTTAGATTCTCTGATTGTTGCCCCAGGCTTAACTTTTTTTATATGGTTACTACATCTGTGCATATGTCTCAGTTGTATTTAGAGTTGAGGGCTGTAAAAGAGCAAAGGATGAACCAAAACATAGTTTTTCATGTCTGCTAACATCTAGAGTTGTTGGTTATGGTTAGTAATGTCTCCCAATGCATCAGAAGGAAATCTTGTAAATACTTAAATAAAGTGCCCATTTCTAGTAGTCTAGCTCTAGTCGTTGGGGAGTGGACTTCTAATGGAGTCTTGAATGA
This sequence comes from Burhinus oedicnemus, assembly GCA_008921705.1. NCBI lineage: Eukaryota > Metazoa > Chordata > Aves > Charadriiformes > Burhinidae > Burhinus > Burhinus oedicnemus. Next base: position 70,102 of record VFFE01007653.1, read on the forward strand.
GTAGGAAAGGAAAGGAATTTGGGGAGACAGATTTAGAAATGTTATGTTAAATGTTTTTGAAATATATAATTGAGAAGTGTTGCCCAGTCTCATGATCTTGTATAAACTAGGTCTGCTACAAAAACACAGCAAGGCCGTAGAAGCTCTTCAGATCTCTTGTCTCCTGCTGCCACCAGAAAATCGGAAAAGACTACAGCTGTTGGTGAGGATGATGGCAAGAATTAGCTTTAACAAGGATTTGCCGCCTCTTTCTGATTCAGTGAGGACCAGAACCTTGGTACGTATAGTGTAAGGCAAAAGGTCTAGACAAGGCTTTTGGAGTAGCACAGATAAGATTCTTACTGGAGAGTGTATACAAAATACAGTTGCTTGTTTGAAGAACAGTTTGTCTATTCTAGCTATGTGGACAGCCACTCTGAATAAACTGAGATGTCTTGGTAAGTTGTGAGCAAATGAAGAATGTGCTCAGAATTTGGAAGTTTCCTTATCTTTCAAAGTTAAATCACCACTGATACCACTGTTGAGCAGAAAAAAAATTAAAATACAGTAGGTGAGGTCTCTGATGTTCTTTATCACTGCAAACAGTGTGAGAGAAACAAACTGCCTGTTTTAGTCATAGTTAGAAATACGTAGCTGAATGTTTTGATTTACCTGTTTTCAGCCATATAAAAGAAAATTCCTACCAGTTTATTTCAGTACTAATTTTTTTTTTCATCATTTAACTACAGAAATCTCTAAAAGTAATTGTAATCAGATTTTCATAAAGCCCTAATTTTTGCTAATGCTCTTTCTGTAGGACTACTCGTAGAGTTATCACTGATGTTTGCAACAGCGTGTTTTTACAAAGTTATTAGGCATAACTTAGCAATTCCAGCTGGCTAAGGACATGTATTTCTTTTGGTTAATTTTCAAGTCTTTTGCAAGAAGGGCAACAGCAAACTCGGCTGTAGAGCGACTCCATAAAAATCCTATAGTAGCATGCATAAATCTAAATTTGTTCCATAGAAATTAAGTTTTCAATTAACTATGAATAGTATTTGATTAAAATAATTAAAATTTTGACTGCTGAGGTTAAAATTTAATTAACTGTAAATGATCTTTGATTAAAATAATCATGTTATAATCTAAATGTTATTTTTAGAAGTGAATCCTTTACAGTCCAAGTATTTTGTACTGAGTTTTAATTCAGCAGTGTAATCTATGGTACATGAGAGAGAACCTTGATTGCCTTCTGTTCCTTTAATATTAGAAGTGACTGGTGCACAGACAGAAAGCTCTTCTAACAAAGCTTGAGCATGAGACTACATGAAGGGGGCTGGACCTGAAATTTGGCTTGATGATTTCAAAATAATCGTATTAAGTACCAGAGGGAAAACTTAACTTCTGTTAAATTCCTGTGTTATTTTTAAAATCTCTGAAATATTTGTGCCCTGTTTAACTGGAAAAGCCATATGAAGTGGCTGTTTGCTGAAATCTTGAGAATAAAATGGAATTCAGCCATTCTAAATCTAAAGTCAGGGTTAGATTATGTATATGAGGCAAAAGCCATCTTCAATCCACTCAGATAATGCCACCATTCACAATACTTTTTTAATTATTATTATTATATTGATATGTTGGAAGTACGGTGAGTATTGTGCTGTTTAACAGTTTTTAAATACAATCTGATTTCCCCACCTCTCACCCTCAAACAGAAAAATATACAATAATGATGACTTTTTTTCTCAGATGGTTCAGGCATTTTCCCGTTGTATTCTCTGCTCAAAGGATGAAATGGACTTGGATGAACTGCTTGCTGCTAAACTAGTATCTTTTCTTATGGACAATTATCAAGAGATCTTAAGTGTTCCTGCCACCTTAAAATCTTCTATAGAGGAGCATGTTGTGCATCTCCAGAGAGTTCAAGTAGGTACCTAATGAAAAAAGCCTCTAATGTCTCCGTGCTAGAAGGTCAAATTTATCCTTTCTGCTCCAAAGTTTGACAGTTCTTAAAGTCTTCAATCTGTCTCTGCTAGCTTATGAAGAGCTAATTAATTTTGACTGCTGATATTCAACCATAACTATGTATTTAAATGAAACTAAGCAGATCTTTGATGGTTTAGAGACAAGAACTATAAAATATGTTTTCCTGTTGGTCAGCACTATCTTCTCCATGGAATGGGCGAATTATGTTTGTGGTAGTGAGGAAAACTGTGGATGGTTAAAAAGTGTTTCCATTAATGTTCTGATTTTCTTTCAGAGCCATCCTTGCTTGTTCAGCTTTTTCATAACACTTTTTCTGCTTCCTAATACCATATTTTCTTTTGTTCAAAGATGCTTTTTGGTCCTCCATTCTTTAATTTCTACTGAAAAAGTAACATTTAGCTTATTCCAAGAGTTAAACAGGCTTCCTTTGTGTCATGCTTTTTGACTTACTGCAACTCAATTAGTGCGGGAGGTAGGAGGTACAATTTTAGCGTCTTTATTCCATATCTTCTCTACTTAATAACTTCAGATGGTCAATTTGATTTAGCCAGTTTTTGCAAATTTATTGCAGAAAACATAGCTGCTCTTTTTTTACTCTCTTTTTCAGATAAAATATGCCGGAGCTGATACTGATGCAACTTTTCCTCCTCCATCATTTTGTCACCAAATCAGTACAGATGAATTTGTATACCAAAGGGCAACTGGCTTTCAAGAACCACTGGCAGCTTTATTGGAAGAAATTGCAATGAATAAAGAAATATCTGTGAAAGATAAGAAGAAGAAGCTCAAGCAAGTAAATAAAAATTCCTCCACAGTCTTTAATTTTAACTTAAGAAGCTTTATGAAGACTTAGACATGTAGTCCTCTAGAGACATACTGATATGTAAAATAGTAGGTACTCTTGGGGATTTCAAACTTTTTAATCATTTAGAATAGGGGTACTGTGATGAATCAAGCTGTATTAGAAAATATCACCTAATTTTCTATATAGAGGTATAGAAAGTCCATTAGAGAAATAATCTTTTTTTCTGCTCCAGAGGTGGAATTTCTACTTGAATAGTTTTTTATATTACAAGTTTGAGTGAATTCTTCATTTAAATCTATGTGTTTTTCTAGTTTCAGAAATCTTACCCTGAAGTGTATAGAGTACGATTTCCTACCCCTGAAACCGAAGCAGTGCTATTTCCAGAAAAAACTAAACAGAAACCACCAGTACTGATGTGGGCCTTAAAAAAGCCTTTTCAACCATTTCACAGAACCAGAAGCTTTCGGATGTAAATGGCTTGAAGTGTATCAGCAAACTGAGTCAGAGCATGTTATCAATGGATCACATGCAAAAAGAGCCTGAGCAGCACGTAGTTACTCAAAAAAACTACTGGAGATACTGCCAAGATGGTAAAAAAGGTCAAAAGAAGAGCAAAGCATTAAGGTGGTAGAAATGTGAGCCATTATCAGTATTTTTGTAACTCGTTGTTTTTTTAAATTGTTATTTAAAAAAAAAAAGGCAAAAAAAAAAAACCAAACAAACAAACAAAAACCAAACTCAAGGGGATTAATCTACATGGGTGATAAAATACACTTGCTGTAGTTTGATTTGACCATCGTTTCAAGGTCTAAATGTATTTGTGTGTAATGTATTGTTGGTAACTAGTGAACGAACAGCTTTTTTTTTACCCTGAAAGTGAATCTCTTGCATAAACTAGGCTGTGTCTGTCCGCGTATAGCTTGAGGAATTAATTTGCTGTACAGGCTTGAATAAATATGAAACACTGGATTTTGTTTTGCTATTGTATACCTTACTGTTCTTGATATTTGGATATTCATTCTTGATTTATTTTGGAGAACTGTAAAAACTGATTCTTAATTTTCTGATTCACATGATGCATTACAGCTTGAGTCAACTCCTGTTGAAATTCTATTAACTTCTGTAGTACTGACCCATTCTTTTATGCAACCCAGTCTTCTAAGTCTTTTCCCAGATGCTGTTACTAAATATTGCTGTATAAAATTGAATGCTTAACAATAGAATGTATTTTATCAGAAAAATCTGAAGCCTTTCATTTCCTCTGGAAATGGAATTCAAATACTGAAGTGACGTTGAAGCATACATGCCTTTAATGGTTTCATTTGTTTTGCATTATGAAACCTACTGTACCTATAACTTGACTGTGCATATAACATACTTGATTCTGACAGCACTTTTGAGCTATTAAAGCATTACCATTTTCCTGTATTTGGCGATTTCATGTTATCCATTAGTGATTCAAAGACCAGCATTTCATACCTCATTGAATGTCAGAGTAGTCTACGAAGGAGAGAAGACAGCTGACATCTCACTGAATTTTTATCTGCCATTTTAGTAAGCAACATGGTGACTATCCTGTAATGCAACATTAACTATATTTTCACTTTGCTAACCTCCTAACCAGTCAATAAGCTTTAGGATATACGTTACAAAGTTGTTGGTTTAATAGATTGGAATATTTCTTGGGCAATGTGATTTTGAACAGTACATGTTTCTATGATTTGTTTTCACACATCGGTTATACTTGAACTTTGTATCAATAATCTTTTTCTTAAGCAAAGTTGATACAAAAGGATACACTTTTCAAATAATAAGAATATTAAAATTAATATTAAAAGTAGTCTGAGGCCACTTGTTACCTTTTGTACTAGGTCTTCAAGGGTGACATAACCTTTTAGATGTGTCATAGAATTCTGTGTATGCTTACGTGCAGTCAAACTTTGACTATGACTAGACTACTCATAAATAATAATTTGGTTACAGTACTAATCCATGAAGTATAATAAAGAGTAAGGCTAGTTGGAAAACAAGCCTTGCATAAAAGTGGTAACTCACCCAAAGTGATCTCTGACATCAGTTCCTAAATTGCAGAGGAGAAGTAGAAGCCAATCTATTTGCCATTGGAAATAATCTCAATGACTGCCAATAAGCCTCCTACTATCACGTTGAATTTTTTCCCTGTTGTTATTTTAAAAATTTCTGGCCTTCCTGAGCCTGTTTTAAACAGTAATTACTGAGTTTACTCACTAGTTTCCATGAGGAGAAGTTTAAGATATATCATATGTTTCTGTGGATCAATTGTACTTTTGTTTCGAAGAATTATTTCCTTGACTGTGGTAAAAACAACCCAAGCAAGTCCATTTGCTCACAATTCCCAAGCCTGCAAAAAATACCACCACAAAATGTCCTATGAAACCTTGAAGGGACTGTAGGGAGGGAACTTTATCTGAGATCATAATCTCACAGACTGAATTTTAACTGTTGCCCTATCTTGGAAGACGCTTAAGAAAGCTTATCTTGGCAATAGAAGACACATGAATATGGCCACTGCTTACAGCTCTTCCTTGTCTTATAACTGCAAATATGCAAGATGAATATGGCATGAACACAAAAGTAAGTTTGCCTATTTCTTTCAGGGTGGGGGTTAGAAAAAGAAAGCTTGAAAGCTAGTTCAGAGAAGACGGGGCTTGATGAAATGTCTTAGAAAAAACATGGGTCATGTATCCCTAAGCTATAGTCAATAGAAGCTTCAGTTTTGATATTCACTTCCTCAGGAATTTAACCTTTACTTCTGTGTTAAAGCCCTGCAGTGTCATGATGTTGTCAAGATGGAACAACATGGGCTCTACTGGGTTAATTTTCCTTGGACTGTGAGGACCATAAACTAAACATTCTTTTGCTTAACCTAGTGGCTATTTTCTGAAGAGGCTCACTAAATGAAGTACTAGCTGACATTCTTTTAAAGCACAGCAGCTGGAAGACTCAATAAAGGTAGAAGATGTTTCAGCTGCTCTTTAGACCAATGTTTGCCATCGAAGAGGAGCATCTAAAGCATCCACCTGTAAGCTCATATGTAAGTAGGAGCTATTTCTTGCTAAATTTGGACAGTGCTGTTGTAACTCCTTAGTACTGAAACTTCTAGTGTAATACTATTAGCTGTCATGGTACTTTTAGGCCTTTTGGACAAGATCTTTGAGTAGAAACTTCTATCATCTGGGTGGTTTTGCAGTAGTTTTTTGTTTGGTTTGGTGGGGTTTTTTGTTGTTGTTGTTTTGGGGGTTTTTTTCTTTTGCTTTGCTATGTTCTTTGCCCCCTGCAGAGCAATCTCTTTTCCCTCACCCCCCATCTCTCCTTGAGCATAACCTCTTTCCTCACCTATTGGATCCTAGTGACACATCTGTGATGGCTTTGCTCTAGCATTTCCTGGAAGAGGGGAGAACAGTATTTATCTTCCTTTCTTGGGAAGAGAGCTGAGTCTTTGCTTAACATTGCTCTTCCTTGCTGATTGCTGCATTACTTGCGTTCCTTACACAAACACAGCTTGCTCCAGCTCCTAAATTAACAATTAGTCATCTGGAAAACCTTTTGGTTCACATGTCTCTGTTTCTGCTCTAGTCTTCTGATGTTCTTTGAGTAATAGCTTCCATTGTTAGTGGCTATTACATAAAGATTATTTAATTGTACATATTTTGTATGAAGTCTGTTTAACTCACCTAAATTACCAGGATTGTGATATCAGCTGTTTACACTTATGACTACAGAGAATGACTGATGACTGATGTTATTTTGTGAAACTGTTTTCAGATGTTACTTCACTTCATATCAGCAAAATCTGGGTGATTCTTCTTACCCTACTAAATGGAAACAAGAACTGAAGTGAAGGAAGTAGTATGTTAACATACCATGCTTTTAAAATTATTGCTGTGATACGCTAGACCTTTTTTCCCCTCTTCTCTAAAAAGATGTTTTGCATTGTAAGAGCATCTCTTTCTTTCACAGAGACTGTGCTAACTCAAATGACTTGCTTTTTCTCTTGATCACAATTTTTTAAGTCTCCTACTGCCTCAGAGTTTATGATTCTAGTTATTGTAGCTCTAGATTAAGTTCATACTTCTTAGATTTTAAATCCACAAACTCATAGATACCTTCTGTAAGTATATAAGTGCACTTGAATTAATTTCATTGATTTGAAACAGCTGGTGTACTTTATACCAGCTGTAATGCATTAACACTACTATTTTCATCAGTTCATTAGGCTTCAAGCAGAAGTGTGAGGTGGCAAGTTTTTCAGGAAAACAAAGTCTGTAAAATGAGATTAGAATTTATACAAGTTTTTAGCTCTATTTTCAAGCATCTGCTCTATGGTATTTGCTTATCAACATCTCTTCCTGTGTGAGATGTCAGGTTTGTTGTGTGTTTGGGTTTTTGCCCTAGAAATGCGGATTGTAGAATAGTTATGCATCCAAGGACACTCTTTCTGTATGAATCATGTTTCAGAAGTGAGTGTTACATTCTACTGTGTGTAAAAGGAGTTGAAAAATTTACTAATTATAAACATACAAAATTAGGTGAAATAAGTCCCTCTTCATGAGTTTCTGTTTGGGTGCCTAACTCCCATTTAATTTTACCACAATAAATAACATAGAGCAGATATTCAAGTCTGTGTTTAAAAAGAAGGAAACTGATAAGTCATTGTGAAGTCCTTTCTAAAAGTAATTGAAAGAGGCAAAATATTTAAACAGTATTGGTTAGGGACAATAATTTTCAATTTTATTGCTTTTTTGGAACTTCGGGTATCTAAAGCTGCCTGAAAAAATCTCTTACTTGTCCTGGCAAAAGCAGAAAAATACCAGAACAGCACCAAATACACCATTATTCAGGAGGATAATTGAGAATAATCCAAATAGCCAGTAGTAAATGTGTCTGATGGCAAACCAGGGCAGAACAGTGGAAAAACAGACACAGAATTTTAGTGGGAAAACCTAAAGCACAGTAATAGAGATAAAGCTCAGTCAATGCATTGTTTTAATTCTTTATAGCAAGTATACTGTCTTGCATGGCAAAATTGTTTTCCTTAGTGATGGAGATTACAAGTTTATTTTATCATGTGTGACGGTTTTTGATTGCTGAGAATTTTTTCATGAATGTGGAATATTTATATAGCATATTTAGGTAAACTGACAATAGACTTAGGTTTTGTTTGTTTGTTTTTTATGGATTCCTTGGAAGTACTGATGTAGCCAGGGATATGGCTGAAAATTTTGGGTACAATAGGCTTTTTATGGCATTTCATTTAGTAGCACCTGATAAAATTATTCCTGAATAATGTTTGTAAGTCTTTAAGTGATTAAGAACTGCCTAAATGTAGGCACAAGGGAGTCATGATGGAGATTCTCTTTATGGGTTTTTGTAGGAAATAGGTACTAGATTTTCCAGTCGGCAGTGTAAATACAAAAATCAGTTAGCATCATTAACTAATCTCATTAGTGTTTTCAGTCTGTTCAGTAATAATAGAGGCATTAATATGGAACAGTGCAGGTTGAAACTTTATGTCTGAGAACAAGATATGTAGGTCATGTAACAAAGAAAAAAAGAGGGGGAAAGACTGTGTTCTGGGAAACTACAGCTCTGTAAAAGGCTTCTCCTGCAGTGAATAAGGCTTCCCGACATTATGCTGAGGCAAAGGGCTAATGTGGTTCTTGAAGGTCTAAACTGGAGGTTGTTACATAAAATCAGCTGACTCATCTCGTGTGACCTCTACACTCAGTGCTGATCGGCTGACTGACACTGAAACATTGCAGGTTTTGCAGCTTTTGTAAAACTATAGGTGATGCAAGGTGAGTATTTGGAATTATTTCCTTAAACTGCGAGTTTGCATTACTTCAGTCTTTCCCATTTATGAGAAACAAGAACAGGGGGACACTTGATTATCTTGTGGAGTACATTCACATAAAGAAGTACTTGCATTGGTAAGCAGCAAAGATGAGTTGAGAAGGGAGTAACAGTGGATGGAAGATGAAGCTGGATATGGTTTTTTTATGCTGAGGGTACTGAATGATGGGAATGTGATGAATATTAACTTTTTCTGGTGTCTTCAGAGTGAGATTTCTCTGGTGGATGTTTACTGAAAGCTAAGTCATTGAGCTCAGGGCAGAGTGAGCAGAGGGGATGCATAATGACTCGTGATGCGTGGAAGACTGGACAAAATCTCAGGGCTCCTCAGTCTTTGCATGCTATGGATTTTCACATGTAAGTCACATATCTGTTCAAATTCATTAGGTTCACTCAGTGACTTGATATTCAGGAGGTAATGTGAAACAGTTGACTTGTCATTCCTCTCTTGATTTTTGACGCAACTAAAGAGAACAACATTTGTTACTTTTGTTCTTCAGTTAAACCTCAGTGAATATAGGCAAAGAGGAGTCACCTTTTGAGTTGCCAGGGCACAGCTGCTTCTGGGGATAGTGAAAATCAGCTCTGCACTGCCCAGCACTCTGGTCAGGAAGGGTGAGGTATGTCTCTGGTGTGCTGCAGTTGCTTTGCCTGGGATTAAGATACATAGAAATGTGATCTGATGGCTGGTATGAATTATAGTAATACAGTCATTGCTGCTTTATGATCTAAATAGGTATGTTTTAGTCTTTTTTTTAACCTGGGATTATGTGGTGCTGAACTAATCACATTCATACATAGGAAAGACAACTCTTGAACATCCAAAGCAGCCTAAAGTATCTCTTGTTTTAGCACTAACTTAAGGCTGTCTATAGCTGCTGCTTCCTGTGAAATTTTTATACTTTCTCTATAATTGTGGTTTGAAATCACTGCAAGGCTCTCTGAAACTTTAGTGGTGACTGAGAGAGAAGCTTCTGGCAATGAATTCTGAGCTTGCCTGCTGAAGAGAGGATCGACTGACCTTGGCACTTCTAGACAGACTCCAAAGGTGAATAAAAGGCACAATGTAATATATTTACATCTTTGCAAATCTTTCCTTTCCTTGTTTAACCTGAGTGCTTATTCATGTGAGCATCTGGCCTTGTGCATGACTAAGATTTGCTATGTGATTTCAAAGCTCATATGCAGTGCTAGCTTTTAAATTTAATCTCATAAAAAGCAGTAGTTCTGAGTCCTGTAGCTAATTTTGCATTCACGTACTTCTAAGGGAATGAGTAGTGGGATTGTTAGTTCTTGTTTGCTATAATGACTTGCAGTATATTCACTTTTTGCAGGAGACTGTGTGAACAATAATACGTCCTTTTGATGTTGAAATCTATGCAAAATATTTTGAGATCCTATGAAAAATTCCTTTCTTTTCTTCTTGATAATTATACAATGTTTCCTGTATCAGTCTCGGTGCTTGGTAATTTATGACCCAGCAGAGGTCAGCCTTGTGGCATTTTTCAAAATGTATGCTCAAAGAAAAGGAGTAGAGACAAAGTTCTTATTATAAAAGCCTTTGGAATTTTGTTTTATAAAATAAATTCCTGCAAACTGGAGTTGGTGTGATATTACTGTGTTGTAGCTAGATGTGTGGCTTAAATATCTCAGTGTCACTGATCTTTACATAATAGGATTGTTTATTGTTTTGTAAAAGTGTTACAAATTATCTTAAATGTTAGCCTTGTTGGTATACTAAAATACCTACTTACTGATTTGATTAGATAAGAGTATTATATTTCCAGACTTGGTTGTGTAGTTCAGTGAAACAACACCAAGAGGGAACACATGGAACTGTCATTTGAATGCTACATGCTTCAGGTTCACAATGATGTCTTGCAGTAGTGTGTCTGTATAAGACTAATGACCGGGGCAGGGCAAGGAAAAGTGAGGAGGGAAGTGGGAAGAATAGGCAAGTATTTTGCCACTTTTTTCTAAGAGTCTATGAGAATAAAAAGTGTTCTTATCTTCCCATAAAAGAGCATTTTTTTCCTTTTCTATGCATAAAAAAATGAAAGATCGTGAGTGGAGGGAAATCAATCTTCATCCCCTACACCAGCTCAGAAGCACAAACAATTTGTTCACAATGTAAAACACTATTCGTATGTTGTATCACAGTCCTAGAATGATCAGTAGTCATTTCTCTCTGCTAATAAGGGTAGCACTCTGATTGTATATAAAGTTCATCCAGATTATAATCCTCAACAAGAATAGTGGCAGTCCTGTCTTAAATTGGCTGACTACCTGGTTTGTAAATTCAGTTTCAACGGGCAATCTCAACAGTGGCTGATGTAATTGCTCTGCTCTGCTCTGCTCTGCTTGAACACAATCTTCTGTGTACCTTGAGCTAGCTCCAAAGTACTTTTATCCAGTTAGACAGTAGAACCGAGTATGCAATAACAGCATTGTGACAGCTGCAGCTGAGTCTTGTGCTACAGAACATGCTTACATGACTTGAGCATGACATTAGGAACTGGGAAAACATGTTGCCTTTTTCGTTCAGCCAGTTTCTTTTCTGAACTTTGCAAAGATGTTTTATTCCTTTACTGCTCCTGCATTTTTTGTATACTCTAGGTTGTTTTTCAGACATTAAAAACACACTGTGATAAGAACAATATTCTGAGGTTTTGGAGTAGCTAATAATATATTCTGTGTCTTGCAGTGGGCTGCAAGTCAAAATCAGCCTCAGGAATAGGCACGGTGCTTTTTAATACTTGCTTTTCTTTTAAAACGCTCTTCTCTTTTCCTCTTTTTTTAATTTGCCTTCAAGGAGTCAAGATCAGCTTGGAGCAACAGTAGCTACTATGTTTTCCTTTATCTTGTGCAAAAGATAAGTACAAACCACCTAAAACCTGCCAGACAGAGCATTATCTTATAAAAAAGTTCTCCAATTAGAGAGAGAAAATAAGATCATTGTTAAATGGAAGCCTTTCCTGAAATGGAAGCCTTTATTAGTGTGCTGTAACCAGAATGCTGTAATATGTTCTTTTTGAATATGTTATTGAGGATGTTTAATGTTTATTATTTGCTGGAGAATAGGAAAGCTAAAGTATTAAGATGAAGAACCCTACTTAATGTTAATCAGCAACAGTGTATGTTGTTCTTATTCCTGTCCACTCATTCTATTGAAATGAAAATAGTGTTGAATGCTTCGGGCATCCTGTGGACTTAATAGTATGTGCTTATGTAATTAGGCCCTAACCTAATGGATATACAAAAGATATTGTGAATTAATGTTGCATGAGTAACTATCATTTTATGGTGCTTCCTAGCTTTTGAGTACTTGACTCTGCTGTCTTATCAGTCTCTCATTCAAAAGCATGTTTTGTCCTTAGCACAATGGCTTTTGCCCAGCACTTTAGTTGTTATATAGAAACCCCAGATTTGTCAGCAACTCTTCTATTTAATAAGCCTTCCTTTAACAAAGAGAAACAAAAGTAGGTGCAGAGATAGATGCTCTGAATTGAATCAGCTTGGGTCCAGGTGTGCTTAAACTAATAAACCTAACCAAATTTAGACTATCTAAGCTGAAAATCGCTGGGACATTTACACTGTGCTGCCCACCACACTACTTTTTGAGAACAGAGCGCAGAAATGCCTGGTCTGCTTTTGACAGAAGCCTGCTTCTCAAAGTGTCGCACGAGTATGTAAGCCTCCGCTAGTAACCTCTTCAGACTTTAGACATCTGCATCTATAAAGGATTCATAAACTTACCTCAAACAAGTAATTCAGCTGAATGGAAATACACAGCACTGCTTAGGTGGTTCTGGGATGCTGTCTACAAAGCTTGTCCTAAATCTTCAAAAGATCAAAATGCTTTTTCCCAGGATGAAAATTTCCCAGGATGAAAACTCCTGAATTTCTACACATCTGGATTAAACAGCAGCCCATTTCTGTCCTTTCAGATTGAGGATGGTAGATTACGAGGCAGATAAACAACATGGGTATTAGCAAACAATAAATTCTGGTAAAACTTACTTTCTTTTTTCCCAGTGTGTGGTGAGGAGAGGCTTATGTAACTTGAGAAAACACAAGAGTAGTTGTGCAAATCTGCACAGAAAAGTTGTACCATGTGCACCTGAGCAAGGAACACTGCATATTCAGAGGTTGTGTAACTAGTGCGCACTTTGAATTTTATAAAAGCTCTAATTTTTTTTAACAAATTGGGAATATGAAGTGGACTATACAAATTGGGTTTGACTTCCTGAAGCTACAGGCTCCCTGTGAAGTCTTTGTTTAGGCTCATCTGGGAAATACCTGTCTGAGTTTCTTTAGCTCAAGATAATCTTGTTACAGGAGAGACTACTAAGAGGGTTTTTTCTTGCTAAGAGTCAAATAAGCTCAAATTTTCCTTTGTTGACTTTCTCTCGTAACTTTCTTTTCAATAATAATGGGTGTTGTTTCTCTGTAGCCAGGCTCACCTACTACTCTGTGATGATGTGCAGATTATCTGTGTGTGGAATAGTAATGTTTGTGCTTACCATGATAGTGCTCATTTTCTTACAGTTAGGAAAGAAAAAGAAGGGAGTCTGTGTGTGTATGCTGGGCATCCTGTTTTACTGCCTGATTTCCTAACTGTTATGCATATTTGTTTGGTATTGTGTCTGAATATACTCAAAATATCTGCAAAATATTAACCAATATAAAATAACTAATGATTTATTCTAGACAACCTGTTTGCTCATTTCACAGGTATCTAAAAGCGTAAATAAATTTTTTGGCAGGTTTTGGTTCCTATCGTGTCAGGAAATAGAATCAAAGAAAGAAAGTTGTATAGTATTTCAATGCCAAATGTGTAAGTAAAGACAAGAATAGACCCAGTTTATAACATCTGAAGAAATTTTCTTTACCCATCTAGAAAGTTTAATTTAATCAAATTCAAATTTATTCCAATTTTATTTTGAAAAACACTGCAACGTTGAAATACTATTGTTCCATTTAGAAAACAACTTAGTTTAGACACTTGAATCCTGGTTGGAATAAAATATATTTAGATGTAATATCAGTTTTGTAATATTGGCATAAAATATGATTATTTTTTCTCCTCTACCTTTAAATTCAGTTGGAAGTCAAGCTTGCACTATCAGGGCAAATTCACTACCAATCTTCTTTGTACTTTTCACCTGATTATGTCATTTTTCAGATTCCTCTTAATGAAGAAAACTATTGCCTGAAACCATGAAAATGAAATTTAAATTCAGAGGTGGAGTAATTGAGAAAGCTTTTGGCATGTTTATTATTCTTATTTAAGGTGGGAATCATATGCAGCTTCAGCCATGTGAAAGTTAAATCCCAACTGAATCCCTTTTTATTGCCATTTTCAGGGGACTACTTGTCTCCTGCCTTTTGAGATGAAATGAATTGTTTTCAGCAAGTGCCTGTATTGCTCTGTTGATGTAACAAAAGTGTAGATAAACTTTATCATCCAAGAAAAATCAGCCTGGTATTTTATTTCTCATGTTTATGAAGCCAAATGTAGGTAAGACTGCAGCACTTTATGACATGCTAAATTTAATTTGACATGGTGACATGGGTGGTAACAGTGAAGAAACGTAGCTTTCAGCGCAGCTTGCAAGCCTGTCAGGAGCCATGGAGGAGATGTACTCTGGCCTACTCAGAAGCCCTTGCTCTCATGATCTTTGCTAGGACTCTTATTAGTGCTAGCTTAACTCAAAGCTATGGCTGTCTTCTCATCATAGGTATATGAAATATTTATTTGGGAGAAAGGAGATTTTAGAGGCTATATCTGACCAGAAATTTTTGAAGAACGCATTAATCCAAATATAGGTTTACAGAGTATTTGCCTTGTACACAATTTTGATGAGCTTGCTTATGTATTTAAATTGCAAAAACATTAGTAAAACTGAACTGTAAATGTATATTTAAAGAAAGGAAGTGATAATCTTGCATGACTTGTGAGACAAATGAAGAAATATCCTGCCATCTCTTACAGAGTGTTATGTTGAGTGATAACCTTAGAAATATATCTAGGGAAAATGAAAGGCTTGAAAAGGAATTTTGTATTCTGAAATTTTCTCTGATTCTCAGTATTTGCCTATGAAAGAAGTGCTGTGACATACAGGCATAAAGAGATTTTCTTCAAGATAAGGGAAAAACAACTTGACACAGGAATCACAACAAGAGGGGTACCCAGCCATGAAATAACTGAAGGAAAGTAAAAAAAAAAAAAAACCAAACCACCACCAACTGGATAAATATTTATATGAAAACTCTAACTCTTTAAATAGGAGACATTAATCAGTCAAGCAGGCAGGAGGGACATTGGCCTCAAAAGTTTTTGAATGATAAAACTAACATGCAGAGGAAAAAGTTCTTTCCCCCCACCCCCTCCAGCTAATTATTCCTGACAAACAAAAGGTCAAAGCAGAGACAGGGATAAATTATCCGGAGAGGACAGTGATGTGGTAAGAACTTTAATTTTCTTGCCCTGTGTGGACAAAAAATCGATAAGAAAATGAAAATTGTACAAATAATGGTTCACAACATACAATTAAAATTTTGCCCTGAAGCTCTTTGGTTCATGGGGTGCTTTATTGACATCTAAGAGTAGCAGAGAGTAGTGTGATGCTGCTTGAGGGCACTCTACGTGGTGTTCACATGGGAGGAACAGATGTCTGATGTCATTGATTGCTAAACAGAGCATGTGGACCTCTCTTTTTTACGTTATCTCTGGTGTGTTACTTGAGGAATTTCTTTCATACTTTATTTTTATTTTTATTTAGAAAGTAAAGAAGAATATTGTCTCCTGCCATCCAGCCTGGAAAAAGGAATTGCTCTAAAGCTTGTGGGGGTGATGTATCTGGATAATGATGCTGCAGCATGTCTTGGGTGTAGCAGGGAAGAGTGGCCACCAGTGTTGCTACAGGTAGGTTGTCTCAATGACTGGGTAAAAGTGTGCTTAAGCAACACTACTGATAACATTCTACAGGCTTAGCACAGAGTAGAAGCTGTCTTGAGACAAGCATTGAACAAATGATGCTGAATGCTATCCACATGCTTCAGATTGAGGAGAAAGATGCAAACTGTGAATCATCCCACTTTATGAAAAGGTTTTTTGGTTTTTTTTTAAACACTTATCCTCTAAGGTGTTTGCTTTTGGTGGGAAAGGTTTTTCAATCCATGTAACTATCTTTTCTCAGGGAAGAACAACCAGTATTAATATAAACCTGACAAAAAAAAGTTTCTATGCCACTGAAAGCATTAAGTAAGATGATGTTACAGTCATCAGCTACCCATATCTTCAGTTCTTTCCCTAACATGCTTATTACTTTGTTGGAAATTGCCTAAACGTAGTATATGCAGAGATTCATCTTTTCTTGCTATTTTTTCTGATGCTGATATATCAAACACTTAGGCATTTTCTGTTACCAGAGTGAAGACCAGGTTCTGTATATGACATCTATAAGTCTAACTCCAAACCGGACTCTCGTGCAGCCTGTTCTCCAAGTATCGTCGTGATTGCACTTGGTTGCCTCCAAGAGCAGCAAGACCCTCCTAGTGTTATCTTGAAAACTGCACAAGACCACTATGCAAGTTTGGCAGAATAAGTTAAATTGTTGAGGGTAATACAAAAAGAGGATGGGGCAAAAAACAGGTGCATGGAGAAAGGTGAGCCATGAGATTAGATTTTGTTCAGACAAAATTAATGGACTAATGTTACTGGAAGGAGGTGAAATCTTTTCTCACTGTCAAGATGCCTGTTATAGTCACATGGGAATTGTCTGGCACTGTTAATACATAATATGGTTTCATTCAGCTTTATGTATGTATGTATGAACAACAGAAATTAAAGAGCACAAGAGGCTAATCAAAAATATTCTTTAAGGAGACTAGCTGAGTCTGATATTCTCTTTACTTAATGAAAAGTAAATTAAGGGAAGAGTTGGAAAGTAGAGATGGCCACCTGTGGGTAGCTAGGGGTTTACCAGGGAGGGGGAAAGACCATCATCTTCTATTTCTTTCCATGGATTGCTTTGAAGGCTTGCAGTTGGCTAAGTTGTTTTCTGCCGATGACGTGTTTCTGTCTTTGCCAAAATGAAATATAAAACTGTGAGAGGGAAAAGGTGTCCAACTGCTCTTGGTGAAAAAATGCTGAAAGATAACATGTGGTCAGGAAGCAGGAAGGGATCTGTCAGAAAACTTTTTAAAGGATTGTTGTTTTGCAATAAACAGTAATAGAACAGTATAATGTTCTGTATTCAGAAAACCCCTTGCAAGTTTACTTGAAGAGAGCAACAAAAAAAACCCCACTAAACATCTTCAGCAACAAAGCTGAAACTGTGAATGGTTCTGTATTATCTTTTAGGATGAGAGGCGTACCTCCACTGTTGGAACCTTGCTATGGTCTCACCAGTATCATGTGCATTTCCCTTTCTAAAGAATACAAGGGAAATTGAAATAAGATGTCATCAGGAATGCTTTTAGTCTCATTAATATTTCCCTCTCTATATATTACAGACAACATTTTCTGTAAGGATGCTTGGTTCACAATGCTGTGCTGTAATTTAAATTGCAGTTAACTGCTGTGAATTTCAAGAAAGAGACTGATGGATAAGCTTCTGCATCTGCAATGCCTCCATGAGCAGAGATACTCTTCTATTTTGGACCCCATTTTAGGAGTCTTCAGAGTAGTAGGACTGATATTTCCTCAGATTACCTTAAAAGCTTAACAGGTGCTAATTGTAACCTTGGTTTTGTTAAGTCATTTTTTTCATGATACAGTTTGGAGGTATGAACCGGTAGGTTAAATTAGGAACCTTGTCACCATTTGTTTTCATACTTGTCTATTGGTATTTGTGGGGAGCATGTGGGCGTATTTTGCTGCTATTCCATAGCTTCCTTAAAAAAAAATATGCAGAATAGGTATGCTGTCATGTAGATAATCCAAGGCATGTTCCTGGAATCTCGACCAGAGCATTATATTTTTTGTTCAAAAAGCTTTAAAGGTTTTGAGACCTATAATTGGTGATTACGAATGCTTGTAAACAAACAAAAACCAATTCAGCTTCTAATTGGCATTCTTTTGTAGGGAATGTGCAAGGATGATGCTTTATTACAGGTAGGAGTTCAAACTGTGTGACATAATAGTATTTTTTGTTTCATTTTTTATGAAAAAATATCACTAGAACGATGTGTATATGAAAAATAAACTGCACAGGGTTTGTCCATATGCATTAGTCATTCTTTGAAGTATACTATATTATTACTAAAGCTGGTGCAATCTCTTAGTATTGTGGATTTTTTTTTTTTTGTTTACACACCCTATTGCACCTTCTCTTTCCCCCTCAGACCTTGATGATGCTTCTCTCAGTGAGCCTATTTCATTGCCTGTGCTTTGTGAGGATCCTGGAAAGTTTCTGATATTTAGTGCAGTTCTAGTCTGTTTGATGCTGCTGAAACACCTTATGTTTGGAATTCTGTTTTGTTGTATCTTCTTCCTTTAGGGCAGCTTTGAAGATACTGTGCCCCTTCTAGAGGGCCACTGTAGCTTTGGGGCCTGGCACTTGGATATAGGGCTGGGAAAACAATGATTTTGCTGCACTGCAGGCTGTCCTGATGCTGCAGGAACTTCTTCAGAGGCTTTGCCCTAGATGGTAAAGAAGCATAATGTTTTTTTTTATCTTACACACATGCTGCTAGTAATGCTGGAAATGTCTCACATTAATCATCTTTTGGGTTTTCACTGAGACATTGGTTTTCCTTGATTTGGATCAGTTGCCTGTGAATCTCACTGAACTGGCACCGTGCAGCATGCTGCAATTGCCTTTGCAAGGCTGCCAACCCTCCAGTATGTGCCAAGCTTGCGCCACACCCCTTGAAAAGCACAAGACCGTGTTTCCAGGTTCTGTTTTCAACTGCATTTCTTTCAGTTAATACGTAAGCTTTTCCCCAGAGCCTTACACCAGTGAGATCTATACTTCTTCCAGCCTAATATCCAGGCATCAAAACTTATATCAGCTACAGCTACTCAGCATCAACCTTAGTGTGCCACACCTCTCTCCTTGTGACAAGTCTACTGCTCCCTTTGCCACCCCATGGATTCTTTGCCTCACCCATCTTAAAAGCCAAACCCATCTTTGCTTCTCTGACTGCAATCTCTTGAATTATTTCACCCTTCCTGTTTTATTACAAACACTTTAGTCTTAGTGACTGTATTTCTTTAAAACTGTTTCCTAATTGCTGCCTTGTTTAACTCCTTTCTTGGCAAGCAGACATAGGAATCCCAACAAACTGTCATAGATAAGGGCTGTCATGTTTACACAGTTACAGATTCTTTGACTTCAACCTGAGTAGCTTGTCCAAAAGGTTTAAGTGTGCATTCTTTGAGCTGAAGCTTCAAAAAAATTTGTCTTCTGTATTATATAAGAGTTGAGAATTTTCATCTACTGTGCCTAAATGTCACGGCTTCCTAACAGGACATGTCCTTTTAATTTACTGCTATAGTTTGTAATGATGTCCCTAACAAAAGAACTGCATAACATTCAGAATATTTTAAGAGATGACTTCATCATTATGAAGAGACAAATTTTAGTAATAGGAGCCTCATTGTCTATGAGATGAAACATAGCAGACTTAAACAACTAGAAACTGAATTCAGGCAAATCTCACTTAGAAATTAGGAGCCACTTATTTTTTATACTAGTAGAAAAAGTTAACTATTAAAAATGCTTACAAAGGGGTTGTAGTGGATTTTCAGTCAGAATCTTAAAATCAGTAGGGAGTAGTACTTGAAAAATTTGTAAAGTTTTACTCTTCCTTCCTGAAACTCATCTTACTTGTTCCTGTTGAGGAGACAGTCAGCCATTCTCCTTAATTAAAACTATATTTGTTTTATTTAGGTTAGGTATTGCCTTCTATACTGGACTAGCTAGGCTCCCTACTCTAACAAAACATGTCTTTCCCACCTCCTATTGCATGGCTCATTAGTAAGATTCAATATAAAAAATCTCTCACATTGAATCTTTATAGGTTCTGCAGCAATCAACATATTGACAAATATACTCGATAAAAGCATTTAATTGTTTGTTTGTAAAGTCTGTAGATAATTTTCAGAGAATAATTTTTTGTTTAGAAAGAAAAATAAGTATAAATATGTATCTCTTTCTTTAGACCACCTACAATATTAATCACTTAGATATTATTGATCTCCCAAACTATCACCAATGTATGCTCACACTGGCTTAGCAGGACAAGTTTGAGCTGTCAAGTCCTTTTGAGGGAAAAGACAGTAGGTTCAAAAAAGTGGTACCTTCTCCAGTTCATTGTTAGCCTGAGACAGCGAAGGACTTCTTTGTGCTGATGTTTACTGTCATTAAGGTGCGACGAAGGAAACTCAGTAATGGGAAAGCTATGGTTCAGCTATTGACAAAGGCTACTTTGTAAGGGGTTTTTTTCTTTAATAGCTCCTGAACTCCATCGTATGTATTATGAAAACAGGAATTATGCAAGAATGTGTCTAGTGCCAAATCCATACTTACTGAAAAGTGCTTGATAGTCAAACAAATACATTTCAAATGTCAGTTGGCTGGAATGCAGACTCTCTAATGTTTTTGTTGTAAAGTGACTTGAACCATGTTTTCTTAAAAGAGGAAAAGAATTAGTGCTGTTCCATTGCAACACCTAAAAAGGTTACAGTATTCATCTCATGTAAATACCCAGAAGTGTATTAAACACTGCTGATCTTGCGTACTTTTTTTTTTAAGAGAACAGGTAATGCCAATTAAAAAAGCTACTACTCCATACCAGAAATGAAAGATATTTCGAAAGGGACTCCAATCCTATTAATTACATTATGGTATATCTGTAAAGGCAATCTCTTCCTTTCCTGGATATAGCTTGAAGGGCCATTTTCCTGAATATGAAAAAGGGAAAGTCATACAAACTTTTACTTTGGACATAGGATGACTTTGTTCATATTTATACACCTTTAAGTACTTACTTTGTATATGTAATAGCAAATCACAAAACAACTTTTTATCAGTTTGTTGCCTTTTAATTTTAGTATATGTCCACTGGTTCTGGGTTTTTTGAGACAAATATGTTTCCTTTTTCGAAAGACAGCTTATGTCATGATTTCTCTTAATCACTTTTTATATGTAGGGTTCTCAGCACCTCTAAATACTTTGTTAGTCCTTTCCCATTTCCTATTTATCCTGTATCCTCTTGGATACTGACTGACCAGAATTGAAGAGATGAAAACATGAAGTGGTCCTATAACATTTTCAGTTCTTACTCTGTTTTTTTTCAAAAAGAAACTTAACATTCTTTCTGACACTTAGCTTATACATTTTGTGCCAATTATTTCATTAAGTTGTCATAATGTTAGCTTTTTAGGATACACAGAAATGACCACAAGCGGTTTTTGGTTCATGACTGGCCGAGCCTGTAGAATGCAGTTGGCACAGTAACATACCACTCTCCATTGGGATGAGAAGATTTACTTACTTTCCTTGCAGGGAGAATATGCTGGGAGGTCCTTGTACATGCTATGTAAGCCCTTGCCTGTGGCTTGTAATATACTGCATGGGCAACGTGATCGCCAGTGAACCATCAACCACTTTGAACTCTAATATGAAAGTCATCAGATAACTTGGATACTTTTCACAAACTATCACAAAACTTAATCTGGCTTTCAAAGTTTCAGCAGTATTTATCTGAGTTTGCTCTGTAAACACAGCTTTCTTAGAAACATAGAACAGAGAATTAAATTTGGTGTTTTTGGAAACTGTATATTTCAAAAATTGTCATAGTATTTGGGTTTTTTAAATATATGGCTTTGTTACTGTTAGCACAGGGGGTGGTCACTGGTTCCCTAAGACTACCTATTTGTCAGTTCTTCACTAGTCAAACAAATCTACTTGACATATGAATCTGCTTAAAAATCTAAAGAATACAGTTTTCCTGTGTGATTTCCATAGATTTCTTTTTCTAGAGATTGATTTCTTTTCTATGTGTTTTTTATAACCTGACCCTTCTTTTGTACTCTTCCACTCCATTGCTCCCCACTGCCCCCTCATGCCCAGGATCTAGAAACTATTTGTTAGTGACATAATTAAAATGACTGAAAAGCTTCAGACTACTACTGTATGCAACTTTATGTGTCTAGTCAACCTAAATAATTGTCTGGCTATTTACAAGTCCTGTTCTGTTTCAGTACAATTATTTGCAGCTTAATGGAAAGAAAACTGAAGAAATAATTAGCAGATGACAGAACTCTAAGGCATTTCTCAGGAGTGATTCGTAATAGTTTGACTTTTTAGAACAAAAAATATGAATGCCTGAAGATAGGAAGGATATATTGTCTAGGTTTTTGAACATGTGTTCCAAATTGCAGTAGCTTTCATTGTGGCAGATAATGGATGAAAAAGGTATTACCAATTCTGCATTTAATTTAAATGTTCAGTTTGAATAGTCAGGTTAGTAAGGACTCTTTTTACCTAGTCCCACAGGTACTGTAGGTATTGTAGCTCAAGTGCTTGAGGCACTGCCTAAGGGTAGTTGAGTGGCATTCTGCATGCAGTATCCATTTATTTTTAAGGAGATGATAGTAATGTTCTTCTGTTTTCTCTTGCTACTATACAAAACAGGCCACAGAAAGATGGTTGAGCATTTCAGTGATTACTGAAACTGACATTTTGATAGTATAAGATAATTAATATTCATAGAATAGTATGAACATTTCTCCTGATATTAAGACTAGAAATTACAGTATCCTATACTATTTCTGTGTATGTGTATGTAGCACAACGTTTCCTCTGTTAGGAGGAAAGATAAGGAACCAGTTTTCTTGTAACATGAACATATGGCTGCTGCTAAGTTTATGTGCATAATCTTCACAATATGTTACTCTCTGTTGCTTCATATAGTTCTCCAGTGTGATGGATTGACCTTGGCTGGATGCCAGGTGCCCACCAAAGCTGCTCTATCCACTCCCCTTCTCAGCTGGACAGGGAAGAGAAAACATAACAAAAGGCTTGTGGGTTGAGATAAGGACAGGGAGATCACTCACCAAATACCATCATGGGCAAAACAGACTTGACTCAGAGAAATTAATTTAATGTATTGCTAATCAAATCAGAGTAGGGTAGTGAGAGATAAACCCAAATATTAAAACACCTTTCCCCACCCCTCCCTTCTTCCCAGACTCAACTTCACTCTTGAATTTCTATGCCTCCTCCTTCCGAGCAGTGCAGGGGGATGGGCAATGGGGGCTGTGGTCAGACAGTCCTCCATGAACTTCTCCAACGTAAGTTCATCCCATGGGCTACAGTTTTTCATGAACTGCTCCAGCGTGGGTCCTTTCCATGGCATGCAGTCCTTCAGGGACAGACTGCTCCAGTGTAAGTCCCCCACAGGGTCACAAGTCCTGCCAGCAAACCTGCTCCAGTGCAGGCTCCCCACAGAGTCACAACCTCTTTGGGCATTGACCTGCTCCAGCATAGGTTCCTCCATGGGCTGCAGGTGGCTATCTGCTCCACTGTTAACCTCCATGGGCTGCAGGGGGACAGCCTGCCTCACCATGGTCTTCACCATGGGCTGCAGGGGAATCTCTGCTCTGGTGCCTGGAGCACCTTCTCCCCCTCCTTCTTCACTGACCTTGGTGGCTGCAGAGTTGTTGCTTTCACATATTTTCACTCCTCTCTCCTCCAGCTGCTGTTGCCCAGCAGTTTTTCCCCCTTCTTAAATATGTTATCACAGAGGCACTACCACCATCACTGATGGGCTCAATCTTGGCCAGTGGTGGGTCTGTCTTGAAGCCAGCTGGCATTGGCTCTATTGAACACAGGGGAAGCTTCTGGCAACTTCTCACAGAAGCCACTCCTGTTGCCCCACACTCTCAAAATCTTGCCACGCAAACCCAATACATCCAGAAATTTCAGGTCACTTAAAAGACCACTTTAAGGCTTTGGCTGGTTTGCAATTTTACACAGAGTCTGATTTTTAGTCTGTTGCTCCTGTCATTCACTGACTAAATGTCAGTATGTGAATGACAGCTGCAGGACTCTGTTGAACTGCTTTTAAATGTTGGGCACTTGATTTGACTCTAAAACATATTTTCAGGCTGGTGGTCAGGTCATTTTGCTTTGCCAATACAAAAATTATTGGCTCCATCATTCTCAATTCTTTAGGTATGTAGTGGGCTGAGAGGAATGCTTCAGTATGGCATGATTTAAAAAGAAAAATGAAGAATTTTGTTGGTATTGTGATGACTTATGAAGATAAAGATTTCTTCTTCTCCAGCTGTAATAATACTGCAAGCAAACACAATAATATTCAATTAGAGTGTATACTTTGTCTTCTAGAATGTTTGATCTTTGCTTCAGAGATCTGGCGTAGCACAATGAACAACAATTTCACAGGAGTTTGTCTCAAACACTTTTATCACATGAAGCTAAAAGATGTGCATAAGCAAATGGTAACAACTCCAAAGGTGTCATGATTTTTTGAGGAAGAAAAACTATTTACGTATTTTTACCTAGAAGGGAGAACTTTAAATGGAGAGATGCCATCTTAAACAGGTCAGCTGGATATATGGTCTTAAAGACTGAAGAATTATTTTATGTGGCAGTCCATTCTTAAAAAAACCAGCTTAAGTTTTTTTAATGAATGTGTGTGAATTTATGGTCTTAAATTGAGTTGAAAGACTACTAAAGATTCAGATTTCATTTAGGGCCTGATGACACAGATGCCCTGAAGAATAATTTCTCCCACTGAACCTGTGCTCAAATGCAAAGGTCAAGTTCTCATTGTATGTGATAACAAAACAAAACTAGTCATTATTCTGTCTCTCAGAGAAAAGAACAGATTTCAGTTCCAACAATGACGTAAGTAGATCTGAGACAATATAGCACTTTTCCAGGAGTTAAGCAAGTGCGCTATCTCTAAAAGTCTACACTGGATCCAGGAACTTAATAACCTCTGATGAATTTAATAACCTTTAAAAAAAAAGCTGTGCACATTGATGGTTGAAAAACTGATAGCATAAGGAAGACAACTATTAAGCCTGCAGCCTTGTCTCCTAAAGCAACTTATGCTAACAGGAAAATATAATAAAAGTACTGAAAATTAATGGCTACTAAAAGACTAGATTCAGCAACAATATTAACAATAATGATGTAGCTTTTAAATTACTTAATCCAAGCTTAAAAAGGGAAATAAATGGAATTATGAAAGTGACCTTCAGCTGGAAAGAAAAATCCTTGTGTCCATGGTTCATATTTCTGGTCGAAAATTCTCAGACATACAGTGCAGGAAGAGGCTTTTCTGTTATTTCATTACTATTGGAGAAGGTGGAAGCTGCTCCACTCTGAGATAAGGAGGAAGAGAATGAGAATGGACAATGTTAGGAACCTCTTTCAGCTCTGCACAGAGTGAGTCCAAGTGTGAGAGGTGACAGCTGTTTGACAGGTAGGACACTTGCTGTCAGTATAGGATATATAGCAATTTACTATGAAAAAGTATTATTATGTCAATGTAGAAGGTGGTGCTGTAGCCATATAGAGAATATTGGAGGGGCTTCCACGTGAGAAATGAATAAACAGACCAGCTATCTTCAGCCTGGAGAACAGATGTTGGAGGGGTGATATTGCTGTCTACAATATAATGAGAGCAAGAGATGAATAAGGAACAATTATTTGTTGCATTTTGAAAAACAAAAACTTGGAATCATCAAATGAACTTGGGGGAGGTATCATGTTTGGTAATAAAGGATGTGGTTTTTATAGGCTGTGTAGTTAAGCTGTGAACTTCTTCCTAGCAAGTTCCCATAAATGCTGAAGGCTTATGCAGGTTCAAAATGTGGCTGAGTAAATTAATGGAAGAAAAGAATTAATTGTGAGTTATTACAAGCCACGATGCCAACTTTGGCTCAGTGCATTGCTGATCCACATCTTGCTGAAGTTTGCAAGTGCTTTCTGGAGAGGAGTTTTTGGTATGTTCACTCTTTCATGGGCATTGTCTGCTTGCTACTGTGAGAGGGGATCCCAGACGCTATGAACCTTAAACTTGACATGTGTGGCCGTTTTTACCACACTGTTGTCCATTGCTAGTACATTGCAACACAGTTTCAAAGCCCTTGCTTTCTCTAGTGTAGAATAGAATAGGCTATTTCAGTTGAAACGGACCTACAGTGATCAACTAGTCCAACTGTTTGACCACTTCAGGGCTGACCAAAAGTTAAGGCATGTTATTAAGGGCATTGTCCAAATGCCTCTGAAACACTGACAGGTTTGAAGCATCGAAAACCTCTCTAGGAAGCCTATTCCAGGTTTTGATGACCCTCTTAGTAAAGAAATGCTTCCTAATGTCCAGTCTAAACCTCCTCTGGCGCAGCTTTGACCCATTGCCACACATCCTCTCGTTGGATACCCAGCAGAAGAGCTCAGCACCTCCCTCTCCACTTCCCCTCCTCAGGAAGCTGTAGAGAGCAATGCGGTCGCCCCACAGCCTCCTTCTCTCCAAACTAGACAAGCCCGGCATCCTTAACTGCTCTTCATAGGTCATGTCTTCCAGCCCTTTCACCAGCTTTGTTGCGCTCCTCTGGATGCATTCAAGTACCTGAACAGCCTTCTTAAATGGTGGGGCTCAGAACTGCACACAGTATTCAAGGTGATGACATTTATTAATTATTAGGACTTATTTATGATGACAGAAATATATGGCCTCTCTTTGGAATAAGGATAAGAGGACACAGGATGTTCAAGTGTCCTCTCCAAACTATTCATATTTTGTGTAGAGTGGAAAACCTCTGACCAGAAAAGGCTGTGGGTGATATACGTGTAGACTCTAGACCGCGGACAGACTGTGACTTTAGAGAAGGGTGAACTGGGCAGAAATGTGACTTAAACCATGACTTGGCTTCCAGGCTATTGTTTGCTATGAGCAGAGCAACAGAGAAGAGATGGTGAAAGCAGGAGCCAGCATGGTTTTCCCCTGTCACAGGCTTATACAATTTGACTGTGGTCTAGAGATGACACTGACAGTTCTTAAAAAACTACTTCATGTTCTTAAGACAATTTCAGTTGGCATTTTGCAACCAAAAATGTGACCTGCTATGCTTATAACTTGATTGCTTAATATTTCCCACCAGAAAGAAAACTCTTCCTATTAAATCTCTTGTGCTCTTGTTCACAACAGTTGGTTCAGAAAAAGAATATCAGGACTGAAAGAACTGTTTTGCTTAGGGCTTTTTTTTTTTTTTTTAGTCTGTCAAATCCTACCCAGGTCTAGCTGAGCTATCCAAAGTATTAAATTGCCAGAATTTTTTCTGAGAAGAAAGAGAAAGGCAATGTGGTAAAATAACTGCACATATGAACTCAGCTGGGCTCACGCTGCTGCCGCCAGAGTGCCAGCTGCTGCTTCACTAAGAACATCTGAGACTGCCAGGGCGGGTGAGAGGGAAGATCGGGGCAAGAGCCCAGCCCTGCACAGATCCATTGCTACCATTGAACTTGTGGGGCTCCCAAAACAGGTAAAGTGTAGGCTGGTTTTTCTTCCTCTTCTCCTTTGACGCTAACTTTAATTTCTTCCTGACAGCCTTGTGCTTCTCCCTTCCCTCTCCAGTGACTTGGTGGGGATCTTACAAAGTGCGTTAGGTTCTTCTGGTGTTAATATCACTCTGCATGGATCTCCTGACTCACAGCACCTCTTGGAATTGCACTAGGCAGTAAACATTCTGGCTTAATCTTCCTCACTCTGTTTTGTACCTGATTCTATTTGTAAGAGACGAAGATGCAACAAATATTTTGAATATTTCTACTTTTCCCAACTGGGGGCAATGAAAGAAAAGCCTGATGCTCCCAGCTTAGGATAGTGAGAAACATAATGGGAGGGTTCATTCTTCAGTACTAATTCTCACTCCTTGAGAGCCAGTGCTTGGCCCAGTGATCCATCCATGCCAGCAGGCTACCAAGTTCCTGGGCTTGTCAGTAATGTCTTTAAATGGTAACTGTATGCTTCAGTGCTTAGTGAGCTGTGTGGGCTGACAACTATCAGCTCCTCTCAACCACCACTGAAGTGGCAGATATAATGCATACTGTTTTTCTCAGTATAAACCTAGGAAGCTACATACATATCACCCCCCTGCCCAAGAAAAGCCTCCTCTGCAAATTCTGTGCAAAATATTACACTGTTTCTGAAATCTACTGTTCAGAAGTTGGAAATGCCAGGTTTTATAGTTTTATAGCTAATTTCTAAGACAGTTGCTATCTATTCTCAAATGCCTGCAAACTTTCTTACTGCTGGGACTGAATACGTCAATTTTGCGTGCAACTATAGAGCTATCATTTTTAAACTTTCTAGTGCTTAGGTTCTCAATACAAACAAGTTCTAATACAATCAGACTTTTCTGGGAGCAAGAAAGTGGAAGCTTTGTAGGGCTTCCCCAGCTGGTTACTTACTAGGCTTATCAATAGGGCTGCAAACACATCGGGTCTGCTGGGTGCTGAACTTCAGCTGGCTGCTTTCTTAGCTTGTCCAGCATGTGTCTGAGCATGAGGTTTATCATTCTTTTAAAGCCATGCTGTCCTAGGCTCTTGGAGACAGTTTTATTGTTCCTGACCAGATGTTGGTAGTTACTATGTAGAAAAGGAGCCCCTTCTCATGCAAAATCTTTCTCTAGATCATGGAGTTTCTCTTCCGCCTCTTCATCTGAATTTCTTACCTCTGTGGGAGAGAGAATATGTGCAAGTGAAAGCAATTTTTTTATATGTTTGTCTCCTGTGATCTCTTCCCTTGGATCAAACTTCCTGTGTATCTGTGAAAGTCTATAAATTTATCTATATGCCTTTAGTTACTGAGACTCCTAATGATGTCTCCATATCTCCTGCTGTTTCTGGAATAATTCTATTACCCTTTTCCCTTCACGGACCAGCCAGTATGGGTGGACTGATTTCCCCTGACTTCAGCCTCTCCTTAGTCTAAATGTGACTCTGCTTTCCAGAAGACTGGTGAGATTTAACAGTCTTCGATCATTGCTGGTCTGGGATATAGGTAATACAACTTGGATAGCATAAAGTTGATTCTATGTATGCAGGATGCTCAGTCATACAGTAGTAGTTTATATAACCTCACTGTCTCATAGGTAGTTTATAAGCTGTAACTCTCTGCAGTAAATAGTGATGGAGATGGGTATCTTGTGGTTTGAATCCTGGAGTAAGACTTGGAAGACTGGATTCCATTCCACAGTCAGTGATCATGGGAAAAGTTGCTTGATATTGTGTCTCCCTTGGCATGTGTTAAACTTAAAGGAATTCTATGCTTTCATATTTTTTAATAAGTGCTGTATAATGTGTAGGTTTTTCCTTTTTTTGTATGTGAAATGATTTCTAGATCTCAGTCAAACCCTTCAGGCTTCATTAAAAGACAAAGAATACTAATAATAAAGCCTATCTTTTCTTCTCTCTTTTGCTTTCCTTTTTTTCCTTTCCTTTTTTTTTTGTTTTGTTTTGGTTTTGTTTTGGTTTTGTTTTGGTGGTAGTGGGCATGTCTTCCACTAAGCATCCCCTATAGCTTACTTTCAAATTTGGGATACTGGGCTGAATTAATTTTCAGTTTGACTTAGTGCAAATGTTCTATTAACAAAATCAATAATAGGTTGTTATTCTAGCTACTGAAATAAGATTATTTACTAAATATCAAGTTGGTTTAGAAGTTCTTTGGGGTCTTGAAGCACCTCCACCCTGAGCACATTCAGTTCATGCGCATCTGAACCAATACTACAGACAAATCCTTGGGTTCCTAATGAATATATTTATATAGGAATATTTTTTTATTTCCCCCCCCTCAAAAATCTGCTATGCATGTACTCTGTTTCTTCAGCTTGGTTTTTGTAGGCACATAACATAACCTTAACTAGAGTAGTTCTTGTTTACTGTAAGCAGGAGTTTCGCATTCTTTTACATATTGTTTTGCTAAATCATTATATAGTTACATGCTGGATGAGGTCCTCCTGCTTCTGACGTAGGATGTGTATTCATGGATCATATGTTCCATTCCTTGCATATTTTCCATGTTTCTTTGTGCACTGTTCAAAAGATTTCTTTCACAAAACTATCATACTGAGTAAAATTATCTTTTATGACCTGGTATTTGTTGGCATTACTGCTGTATAAAATAAAATCAACATCTGGAGACATGAACAACTTGTTTATTAAACTGTTGTATGTTTGTTTATACCTCAAGTCATTCAACTCACAGTGCTTGTTTCCTAGTATTATCGGAGAAACCTTATTTTTCATATAAGGTTCACTAGTGGATTATACCTGCCGATTAAACAGATGAGTAAACAGTCAGAATTTCTCTAGCAGTCTGCCTGCAGATCTCTACTTCTATTGTTGATACCTGCTACTTTCAACGCTGCCCTAGTGTGTAGAATTTCCCTGCTGTTTTTAGAGCTGGGTGTAGTAGTAACATGCCTTTCTTTTCGTATATTTTTCATGTGTGCATTGCAAGGGGTGATTTTGTAGATACTGCTTATATAGTTAGGCCATACAGAGAAATCGGTAACAATCACCTCTGTATGAACTTCATGGATTGCAAGTAATCCTAGGAAAGCTAAGCACAAATACGTTCTGCAGGATCAAGTAAATCTGCAGATGTTTCAGCTCATACGTATCTGATCATCTACAGGACACTTGGAACTGCAGGAATAAAGGAATGTGAAACCTAGGGGATGAGCAGCATAATCCACAATGGGGTTGAAAATGTGTTGAGAAAATTGAAATATATTGGAACGTACCTTAATCTTGCATTCTATTTTTGGATAGCCAAATTGCCACTTAGAGGGTTAGCCCTTTTTTCACAGGTTCCAACTTAGCTAAGGAGATGTGAGGAAGGAATTGCCCCCCATTAGCATCTTCCCATAGAGCCAGCTACAACTACTAAGCTGCCTCACTCATACCTAGGCGGTGCCTGCCTCTTCCAATCAGTTAAACATTCAGTGTCTACCGTGCCCAGCCACTTCATGTCTGAAAATGGGATTCCCCTTCAGTCTGCCAGAAAGACTAACCTCTAGGCAGGTAAGGAAGTTCCTGCTTGATAAGTTTTCCTTTTAAGCTGTATGCTATAACGTTTAAAAAGGTTACAACTAACAAAAGTATTTCAAATATTGACAAAGAGAAATAATTTGTGGGTAAACCATTTAAAAAAAATATGTAACTGGCAGAAGAATGCATTACTTTTAAGGCTGCTGACTTTATTACTAGATGTGAAGTTGATACCAGTGTAGCAGACCCAGCAACACAATATATCAGGGAGTTCTGAAAGAGAGCCTAGTACAGAAATAATGAATTATATGCAGAAAACTCCTATTATGGAGATGAATAATTTAACAAGATAGAGAAAAATGGAATGCCAAGGATATGATATCTTAAGTATTGAAGGATTAACTGTATTGCTTTATCTCAGACATTCCAGTTACTCAGTGAAGGCTTTTCTTTACTGCGGATTTTGTTTCAGTGAATTATTTGGTTTTAAATTTAACTACAGTAAACTGGCAATGTGATGGTGTCCAGAGCTATACAGCAAATAAGGGAGTGGTACCAATTTATTATGGTACCGCACTGGATTTTGTTTTCAAAACACTGAAAGTAGGTGGTCAGGCTACATATATCTCCTGCATTGGTGGAAATGGTAGGAGCTAATGCTCTCTGTGGTCTTTAGAACAAAGACTCTTTGAGGGTGCAGCTGAGAGTTGTGGTAGGCTTCTCTGTTGAGAGAACTAGAGCTGGCACCTTCACATTTTAATTGGGAAAGTCATAAAAAGAAGCAAAAGTTGTAAGAAGGATGTTTTTGGCAGGGAGGTAGGGGAAGCATTCTCCCTCCTATTTGCAGAGGCTGTTGTAGTCTCAGTGGATGGTGGGGTGGAAGGGAGGACTATGAAGCTTATTTTGAGAGGAAAAGCAGCACTATCTTGAATTAGTCTGAAAAAAATGCCTTAGCATGTGTGTATATATATTCAATTACCCCTTTCATTAACAAATGCTCTTCTCTGAAGGAAGCTTTTCCTCAGTCATTGTGGAAAGAAACCAGTTGGTAATTGCTTTATTTTCCTTATGTTGTGGCAGCAGGAAGCTGAAATTGAAATTTACAGGGTTTCCTTTTTCAATTTGGAGATGTGGCTTGCAAAGATAATGAACACAAGTTCCAAGTCTGTAAAGCCATTGTGCTCTTTCTAGTATTTGTCAAACAGAATATGGGCTGGTGACAAGATTGCCAATGGATGTTGATAACTGGAGATTTTGTATTCATCCCATAGATATGACTAGAATATTTTCAAATTTCTAGGTTAAATTGTATTATATTAGCCTTTTAAAGCATATTTTTATATTTTATTTTTATGTACGTTATCACTTATATTTGCCCCTTTGGTTAGCAAATGCTCTTCTTTGGAGGTGGCTGCTTTTCAGTCATGGTGGAATTGTAAAATCTTTGAAATCTTTGCTTTTATCTGTTGCTCAGAAATCTGTAGGACATGAAGAATTTATTCCAATCAACATAAACAAGGTAACTGAATATCACTTAGAGTATCTGTTATAAACTGTTGATTTTCAGCACATTGGTTTTTTTTTTCTTTTTACATAGTACTTTTGCATCAAGAGCCATTTAAAGTATGCAATGCTGAAGTAGTTCATGACCACTACACGTAGTGATAGACTGGAGGCCTGGGGAGGAGACTGCTTAGGTATGCAAAAAGACCTGATTCATGAGATCAAAGGCGTCTCTTTCTCTAATTCAAGTAATGATGCCCAGCAGGACAAGGTGGTCCAGATGGTCATCTGCAGCTACTAACTATCTTCTGGGAAAGTATGTAAAGCTACAAAATATCTGTAGAAGCTGTTGACTATGGGTGTCATGACAGCAAATATTGGAGAGGGTTTTATAAAATGCATTTTGCAAAGGAGATTTCAGAAATGATTAAGCATGGATTACAAGAGGAAGGAGAAAAGGGAAGGAATGTGAAGAATAACCATGTGTAAAAAGGATTTCAAGATAAAGCAACCAAACCTTTCCATCCTTGTAAAATTCATGCTAACTCACCTCAACATACCTATGTTTTTATTAAATATTACTAGGATTTCTGTATGAACAAGCTAACAGGTCTTTTCAAAAACTATAGCTTTTTATGTATTAAAGTTTGTTTCTTACTTCTTTTTTGAGTAAATGGAAATTTATCAACATGGAGAATTCATGTGTACAAGAAGATAATTTTGTAAGGTCAAAATTTCTTATCTTGCCAGATTCTTATGTATTTTTCACTACATGAAACTATAAAATTTATGTAATAAATTTTTATAAAATAAATCAGAGTTGAGAATAAAATGTTTTGTGTTAGTGTGAAGTACTTCAGAAAAGTTATTTAACAGAAAAACCTCAAAGTGGTGTTAGTTTCGAATCTACCAAACCCACATTTTGAAACCATGGAATTTCCCAGGAAGGATGACTTTGGCTCCATATGCTCTAGTATGTAAATCTTGGTCTGTTCCAGGTTGTTTAAAGTGTTTTGTTTTGTTTGGGGTTTTTTTTGTTATTAATTGAAGGCACACTTTCTTGTCCCTCTTTTGATCTGTCTAGTAAGTGATGGTCTTCTAAATCTTAAACCCTAGGACCATGCAGGTGGCTTTCCAGGAAGAGCTGCTCATTAAGGCACTGACCAGCCACCTGTGATCTGAAAAAAAATAGTCTACTCAGATTTTATGAGAAGATGTTTCACATTAAACAGTAACATTATATTTAAATTAAGAGCAGGAGAGCAATTAAACAATTGCATAGAAAATATAAATCCAGTTTGCGTAGCTTGCTGTCAATAATATGAAAAAACCCACTGCTAAGGAGGATGGCACTCTTCTGAAAAGCCTTAGCTGGTACTATGAATGTTTGACTGTAGTACTAGCCATCTGACTACAGCAGAGGATTTGCCCATTGACTGGAATTTATTCTGTTGCTTCGACAGTGAAGCTGTGATTTTTCTTTCTTTTTTTTTTTTTTTCTCTCCTTATTACATGCTTCCCTCTCTCTGCACAGAAAGCAATCCTAGATAAGCAGATTAATATGTGGGATAGCTCCTCTTCATTGTTCTGTGCAGCACTTCCAGCTTTTCATAGCCAGTTGGACTTGTTAGGAGGAGCTAAGCGATTGGTTGTTTCCTGGGCTCCGTTTCATAAATTATAGCCCAGCATGCACAAGCATGATTCCTACAGTTGCAGTAATCCAGAGGCCTGTCAGTTCCTGACTTAATGCGTGTTTATTCCTACTTGTTTTATAATATTGCACTGGAATTTCCTGTCTTAGATAGTTTGCTATTGCATCTTCAGGACTCTGTGAGTAATTTTGACTTTTTCAACTCTGTTAATTACATGCTGTAAACAAGAATGCTTGTGTTTAGGAAGTAGTTCGCTAGCAGCTAACATTCGGGATTCTGTGCTGTGTGAGATCGGGTACAGTTAACTTTGTAGCTCTTCTCTGGCTAGGGTTAAAATAGCTTCTTGATGTTGCATGTGGTCAGTGCATTTGGGGTTCATTCATTTCTGAAACAGGCTGTGTTTGATCCCTATATTTTTTGTTCTTCTATAATAAAATAAAGTGATGCTGCATTACACCTAATTTGTGCTTAATCAAGACATGTGGCATGCCTTACATTTTCATTCAATTTGTGTATTGTATACTGGGAATTGTGGTAGAACTATTGAAGAAACGCGCACAATCCTCAGCTTGCACTGTAATAAAGAACCCCTACTCCTTTCACACTCTCCCCTGCATCTTCTCTAAATAAGAAGAGACGTACCAGTAAAAAGCAGGGCAGTGGCAACATCTAGTATTTTAAACAACTACAAAGCTTAAGTAACGCCCCTTCCCCCCTTTTGTTTCATGGTGCTATGGTGCTTTCCTTAATTTGTAGAGGTTGTTTTTGTAGCAAGTGAAATGCCAGCATGTTAGAGTTCACACGTTTAAAAACAAATTCTACTCACAGTGAATTAGAAACCAGTGGGAAATGCTGTTCAGGATCTGCAGTTTAATCAGATGGAGTTATCACAGTGACTCCCTTGGTGGTTTCCTGAGATTGTCGGGTGTTACCTCTGTGCAACTGAGGTTTAAAACAATAGAGCAGCAGATTGAAATCAGAAATTAGAAAGCTACTAAGCTAGTGCTCTGCACCTCTCTAATAAATGCTACAAGGTCATATCAATTACTATAAATGCATTAGTTCATGCAAAATACTTTCCACATTACTTGTTTTTCCACTGGAAACATCATTTCATTGTGTGGTGAAATAAAGCTAGCGTTTGTGGGTAAATAGCTTGGGTTATACCAAGAAGTACATACTTTATGGTAGCAGGATATAAGCCTATGCTGTTTCTTATTAGCTTTCCTTCTTGAAGCCATAGCTTTTCAGATGAATTTGAGTGAGTAAATAATCTTAAAATGGTAAATGTTCTTCAGACAGCTGACTTGCTCTTTCTGATGAATATTATAGTTTCTAGGATTATAAAATGCCCTTGTAAAACTTCTGTAAAAATTGTTTTTTGTTAGCAAAGAAATTCTTTTTTGAACCTGTAGTAGAAAATAGGAATGTAATTTTAGCAATATATTTATCCTTTATTTTATGCAATGGTTGGCTACATTATCAACTTCTAAAATTAAAAAAAAAAGCTATTAAATTTATGGTTGGCATTGCAGTAAAACAGTTTCTTTTGTATTAGTGGCCTTATCCTTATTAAATTTCTTTTTGTGAGGAGTATGCATGTCTATTACTTCAAATGGTGAGCCATGCATACTGTGCCCCATGGTGAAAGCAATATTGCTGCTTGCATGTCTTCGGTTGTAATGCATGGAATCATGCAAGATTAAAGTGACCACCACAAACTGAAAGTCAATGCTATGGTGAAACTGTCTAAAGTATTTTAGTTAGGTGTGGGTCAGCAAAGTAAACTGTTTAATTTCCCTAAAGGGCGTTATGAAGTCAAACAAAAAAATTTTTTGCTCACACAGGTAATATTTGAGATAACTTTTTCTGGCTTTACCTTAGTGATCAGGCATAGAAAATAGGTACACTATCATATTTGTAATGTAAAACCCAAACCACAGTGAAATTAATTTGACTGAGATGGTATGCATTGTGAGGCAGCGATTTATAGTACAAACTACTAATTTCTATGATATTTCTGAAATAAGAAATCCAAAGTAGTTCTCTTAGATGTAAAAAGCTAGTTTCAGCTCAGATTCTCTGATGTATGCAAAGCAGAAGGAAATAACTTGATGAGACATTAAAATTGGAGACTGTGATATTGTTGTCTGAACAGCCATGTGACTTGTCGTGTCTTATTTGAATGAAAGTTATCTCTGCTGTGATTTTTTTTTTTTTAATCTAGTAAGGTTATTTAGCCCTCAATGTTGCTACTTTATTTTTCCTGGGCA
This sequence comes from Burhinus oedicnemus, assembly GCA_008921705.1. Lineage (NCBI taxonomy): Eukaryota > Metazoa > Chordata > Aves > Charadriiformes > Burhinidae > Burhinus > Burhinus oedicnemus. The sequence continues at coordinate 106,238 of VFFE01007653.1, forward strand.
CAATAAGAAAGAGAGACTAAGGAAAAAAACTTGCGGGTTTGAGTTTCTTATGACACTGTGTTTGCTGTGATCTTAAGGTGAATAACATGGAAAATTGGTCCTGTGCATGCACTGTCTCAATATTGTTAATACCATGTTTCCAGGAACTGAAACTGTATTGATACAGAATCTTATAGGTGATATTTGGAATCTAACATACCACAGGCAGTGCCTACAGGCTGGATCAAAGTCCTATTGTGCTGGATGCTGTTCAAACAAGTAGTAAAAGGCAGTCCCTGCCCTTATGAGATTATAAACTAAACAGGGTGGTAGGCACAGGATGGAAACACGCACAATTTAAATGTAACCTCAGGCAAGTCAGAGCAGGTCAGCAGCCAAAGAAGGACTGAAATCCTGGAATATATCTGCAATATGATGTATTAGAAATACCTGTAGCAAAGAACTGAGGCAGTGAAGGTCCATGTTAGGACACCTGTTTGATCCCAGATGCATTGTGCCAAGGCTAATTAGGGCAGAATTAGCTTGCACTGAACATTTTACTGTTTCTTGTATAGATGCTTCCCTCGTTCATCGTTCAGTACTTCCGTGACTATTCTGACATTACTTGAAAGAAACTTTTTGTCTCCCATTATGTTAAATAACTATTCCAATATTTTACATCCACTTTGGGAAGTCTAGATAGCTGGTTTTTTGAGAACTCTTTGAAAAGGTTTTCCCAATTGTTTAGTAGAGAGTCTCAGATTTGCATCCTTGTTTAAATCATGCCAGCAGCTTTTCTCTGTAACTGCAAGGGAGCTTAACTTTGCGGGAAAGGTAGCCCAAGTCACAGCTTTTACACAGCACCTACCTTGAATCCTGCTGGCTGAGTTGTATGTATTGGTGTTTGGCCAAAGCAGATAAAATTCATGTGTGTTTGTCTGCTTAAAAGTAAGATTGATATGAAGAAATGTTTTGTGTAATTTGGAAAAGCTTGTAAAAAGAACTGAACTTACCTTTAAACTTAATGGTCTGATGCCTTGCTAGTGAATTTTCAGTGTGAGTTCAGGTAGTCACATCAGCAACATAATTTATATGAAAACTCCCAACATGTTTTGGGAAATATTTTTGTAAACACTTTGCTTACAAATATTGAAACTATGTCTGCTCAGTACAGCACCAGAGTATTGACTGTAGGTGTGTCCTGCTTTGTACCAGTGTTGTAGTCTCCTGATGGGCAGTTAATTGTGAGCCTTTTGCAGCCAGTAGAAGCATTTCTTCCATTTGTGTCTCTGTGTGTCAGATGTCAGTTGTGTGAAGAAACCTCCATCCCAAAACACAAAAAAAAATAAATGAGGGGGGGACACGGGCACCCACCAAAAAAAAATGTGCCCACCTTAGCCACTGGACACGTCTTAAGCCTGTTCAAGTGGTGGGTTCTTCAGGCAGACAACAGACAGGAGTGGTCCCACAAAGCCCCAGAAAGACACTAGCACTGCTTAGTAGGGCGATTAACCCATGCCCTTGCTTCTGCTAATAATTCATGGCAGACTTGGCAATTAAGTCCAGGTCAAAATTAGCAGAGGATCTGACAGGGCCTTCTGTTGCTGTTGCTATGTAGTATCATTTGAATTATAACATTAAGTGACTTTGAGTGTGGCACTGCTTATCTTGGAAATAAGTATTTCTATATTCCTCAGTTTTATCTAAAATACTTCGGCTTCACAGAAGAATGTATCAATGCAACTGCATTGTTATGGTTTTATGTTATAATCTTTCACACAGAAAACATAGAACTTATAACCAGAAATTTAGAGTTCACAAGAAAAATAAAAAAGAATTTCACTAAGCCTAAGGTATACTGAACTTATTCTCTCATTTACAGTGGTCAATTTCTGAATTAACTATGCCCTATATAAAGATTATTCCAGAGCTTGAAAATTAAATACCTACGTTAAGTTCAACAATTTTTTTTTTTCCTTTCCTTTTCTTTTTAAATTGGAGGAGTATTGCTTTCTTCCTGGCTGATCATTAAGAGTTAAAACAGTCTTGGGGATAAAACAAAAAAAGTGTAATTACATCAGTACAATAATGTATTATAACCTGTTAAAACAGCATAAACAGATATCTCTGATATCTGTGTGTTCTGGTAGATCATTCAGCAGACTGAAAGGTGTGGAGTGTGTGGAGCACAGGGAGAGAGGAAAGAAAGAAATCCAAAAGAAAAAACAAGCGAGTTCCAATCATATTTGGAGATAGGAAGAAACCAAAGGGAGTACGTGGGAATGTTGAATCTAAAATTAACTCTTCAAATTAATACCTCCAAAGTATTTTGAAAATGTTAGTTTATACTTTTAAACAAAGTGTGTGACACAATTCGACCCAGAGGAGAAAAGAAAAAACCTCTAAGTCATATTATTAATGAAGCAGATTTTGGCTTGCTTGTATAATTCTGTCTTTGCAGTCACTTTCTGTAAACAGCTGTGCAGTGAACATACCTATACTAAAATATACTTCAAAGATGCATATGTGGATGTTCATAGCAGGTGGGCATTTACATTTCTATATATGTGGAAGAGGCCATAAGCAAAACAGTAGTGGTTGTTTGCATGTATTTGCATTCTCAGGATCAAGGACAGGTTTGCTTTGGTTTTGTTGCGTCAGGATTTGAGATCTGTACTCTGTTCCTGTGTTCCAGCATGCTTTCCTTGAATGAAAGTATTGTTACCCAAAGCAGAATACAGATGTATTTAAATTTTCAGGCAGTAACACAAATATTCTTCCCAAGTAGCATAGCTCCTGGTTCATGTACAGAGAACACGTTGTTCCTTCAGGGGCTCACTGGAACTTGCTGTTCTCTGTATGAGAAATGATGATGTCCTTTGCATTAAACAATCTGCCAGCAAGTTTTACCTGTCACAGTGATTTTGAGAGTTACCAAAGCTCAGTCTGGCTGTAGCCTGAAATCTGAATTACAGCCTGTGGACAGCCTGGTAGCTTTCTTGATACATCATATATTAAGTGTGATCTCATCTCTCCGGTTCTGCCAAACCAATGCAGACCAAAAGTTTTTGAATTTTCATGGTTGGAAGCTCTCAAGTAAGAACTGCAAGCATGTAATTTGTAGGTTGCCAGACTAAAAAATGAAATTATTCCAGTTCAGTAATGGATTTGACAAGAGATAAAGAAAGAGAAACAGCTTTTTGTGTATTATCTCTATGGAATTATTTGTGTATATTTTGTTTTTTTAAGGTGTCGATGACAATTTTTTTTTTTTTTTTATGCTGGATGTGTTTGGAAGTGGTCTGAGGGCAAATTAGGAGCTAAAGTGGAAGGTGTAAGGTGGCTTTATGGCCTGTGACAGAAAATGATCTAGATGGACTAAAAGGACTCTGTTACTATGTAAACAGAGCTGGCAAAGCTTGAAAGCTGGATTATACTCAGTTTCACTGGAAAATCAGAATTTTGAGAACATAAGGAATGTGCATGTCATGAAACGTGATTAATTGAATTTATATTTGTTCTTGGTTGTAGTTATCCCAGGCAGCTCTCCTATATCTTCAGCTTTCTGGTTACTGTTAAAAAAAAATTGCAGTTGACTGCAGTACATAAATATCTGACACAGTCGGGGAGAGGAATACAGATGATCTTGTTATGCTGAATTTCAATATGTAACTCAACCAGTTTTCTGTTATAACTGTATTTCCCTTATGGTCCAAACTTTTTGCAAATGCAAATAAAAATAAAAAGATGTTGCTCATTCTATCTTAGAATTTTGAAAATGTGGGCCCTTACTTAACATTAAGATCCTTAATGTAGTAATTTTTACAGCATTAACAAAAATGGTGTTTTGCATGTGATATACCCCCAAAACAGAGTTAGTGTGTGGAGATATGTGTATAAATATTTACATGCATAATTAAAAGTTTAATTTTGGTGATGCTGATTTTGCATGCTGTTTTTAAATCCTAAATATAATATTTCATTCAATCTGTATCAAAATATTTTGAGGCTTTTTTTTAAAACAACACTTAACAGTTAAGAAGTTGAAATGTAGTCCGTCTATTCTTTATCCTATTAGCTAAGGATCTCATCCTCCCTAAGCTGTTTGAGATCTGGGCATTGATGTGAAGGGTTGTAGTTTTGTTAATTTACAGCCACGGAGTCTGCATTGATTTCTATCCTTCCGCCTCTTCTTTCCTGCCTCATGAGTAAAGTGATATAGAAGAGAAGATATATTTGTATTAGAATGTATCTTCTACTTTCTTTACTCTTTACATATACCAACATAAAATTATTGTGGCGAGTAGATATTTATGTGTACAAGGCATCATTTACGCAGAGAAAAGCTATAAAATGCAAATTATACTTGGAACCACACTTTATTAAATCAAGGGCTGGATTTTTAATATTTACACTTTCCAGAATCTGAATACTGTCTGCAACTTTTGGACTCAGCTCATACGGAGATTTGAACATCTGTGGCTCATCTATTTAAACAGATGGTAAGATCTGTGATGTCCCAGGCATTTGTGGTGCAACGCGGTGTCTGGCACAAACGTGTTTGTACATCCACCTATCCTTCACCACTAAAAAGCCTTTTGATAAATGAAGTTTCTAGCAGTGTGCTGCCCTTGGACTTCAGGGATAAAAAATCTGTTATTTGCCTCTGTTATACCCATATGGATACTTCCTATCAAGATATTTAATTATGAAGAGATGGAAAGCTGTTAATCACTAACCTTTTTTGAATAGATTCCCATATAGTGCATAAAACACAGCATGTGTGCGTACAGTAAAAGAAACAATTAGCTGAGACGTGAAAAGACCACTTATCAATATGCTGTGCATTTAATTAAAATTAAAAGGTAAAGGAACCTCTACCTAATACTCCACTAATTGACATTGTGGGTTTTTTTATTTAAACATAAATCTTTGTTTGAAAAACATCTGTTGCTCTCAGTAATCTGTTCGAGTTTATTTTGGATGAAGCCAGCTACCCCTGATGACAAAACAAAGTTTGAGAACATAAACCCCAGTCATTACAGCCATTTCCTGAAGCCTTCTCACAGAAATAACACTAAGGCTTTTTATGCAAACATTCAGATGGAATTGCCTCGTCAAGTGCCTAGCTGTGGGAATACTGATGTATAGGATAACCCATGGGAAGAGGTAGTCATAATGCTGGGATTCCTCAAAAAGTGCAATATGGACTGATCAAACGGCAGTCTTCTAGTAATTTTTCCATGCAAGAGAAATAATGAAAGATAGCATTTAAAATCCACAAAAAAAGCAGCACTAGAAAAGAGCTACATCAGTGTAATGGGGCTACATGGCCAGGTTTGGAGAGCACTAGGAAAATACAGCAATAATAGAAGGGGAAAAATGTCAGTTTTCTGTAGGTTGTTTAGCAACTTTTGTTGCCATACTTGGTAGGGTGAGAAAAGAATATGGAAAAAGGTATGAAATAACCCTTTCAGAAGCCATTAGTTGAAAAGCCAGGAAATGTCTACTTTTGCAATGTGTTACACTGAGAGATTTGAAGGCAATGCTTTATGGCTTGAAGACTTGATTTTTCTGGAGGTCTTACACTAGCTTCTTTTCTGAAATGCTACACTTACATGCTGTTTTAATGAAAGCAGAATTGCTTACTTTTGGGTATTATTTCCTCTAGCTTCAGTTACTGACTCTTAATTCTATCTCTTAGTAAGTCTTATTGCAGCTTAAGAGCAAAATATCACCTTCAAAGTCTGTTATAAATGTGTCATGAAATCATTATAAATACTTTCCAGTCCTGGCTAAGATTCTAAGGTTTTAATATAATCCCTGGTTTTAGATACTCTTGATCCGTCTAAACTATATGGAGCATTACTTTAAAAATTCTTCTCCTCATTGAGGATGCTTTTCATCCTCAGAAGGTTTTCATGGCTCATTGCAGTTTTCACTTTCAGAGATATTAAGCAATTTACCATGTGCGTTGTATTAGTGTTAAGATAGCCTGTTCTGGAAAAAATACACGTATGTTCTTCTGTACTTATTCTCCCTGGAATCTGATCTTCCCTGATCACAATTTGCTGCAAGTTGACCACTAAAATTTTTAACTGTACTTTCCTGATGGTAACCAAAATCTGTGGTGTTGTTGGGATTTTTTTTTTTTTCAAGTGGTAGCTGTTTGCAAGACTGCAGTGTTGGAATCCTTAATAAAGCAGGGATCTAGTTCACTATGAACTTGAGGCTATGCACCCATCCGTGTTATGCAGCTCTGGGTCTCATGGCCCTAAACCAGTTCAGGCTTCATTTATTTATTTATTTATTTATTTACTTATCTCCCCACCCCCACCTCCCTGGTGGAAAGTATCTGAAATGGTGCTGAAATTATGCTTTCTTGTACAAAATTTCCTGCAGGTGAAATTTTCATAGTATGGAATATTCAGTATGCTCTGGAGTCTGGCATAGTAGGAGTACTTAAGTGTAAAAAGCCAGCTTTGGACAGGAAAGGGTGGAGGGAGACAAACCTAGTCAAACCTTGTCTGTCTGTTCTTCGTCCTGGGGACAGACCCTGCAATGTGCTACCCTTCAAGACTGTGCCAGCTAGCACGCGTTGTCCCCCCTGTGCTAGCTGGCACAGCCAGTACCATGCCAAGAAACATGTTTGCAGTTCCCGTGGGGGATCAGTGGTCCAGGGTTCAAGCTTGCACCCCAGCCATGCTTTGTTTGGCTTTCAGGAGAACTATATCTGCTGTGTTTACTCATCGTGCTACCGCGTTGTCTTTTGTCTGGGTAACTTCTCAGCCTGCTTCACACACCAGGTGACCAGCTTCCTGGTCTGCTCTTTGCTTGATCGGGAAGGCAGGTCCTCCCCCACCAACGGCCGTCTAGCTGCCTCATGAAGGGCAGCACCCTGAAGAAAGCCCTACAGGTAAGAAAAATTCTTCTCTCCAGAGAAGGGACTATATGTGTTTTACCTCCCGCAGGATGTACGCTGCCTGGGGCACGCTCTGTGTCCTTTGCACAGGGATTTGTGTGCCTGGGCTGCGATGGCTTTGGGCACAGTTTGCAACTACAAGGGGTGTGGGCCTAGACCATCTTCCTTTCCTGCTTCAGTTGCATCGCTCACAAGTGCTCTGGAAGTTTTATGCAAAAAGACTTAAGAAAACCTTGAGTTAAAAACACTGAATTGAGCCTTTGCCATGGGAAGCTGTATCTGGGCTCTTCAAGGTGTTTACATTTACAACATATCAAGATAGCGCAAAGAAACAGCATAAAACATTTTAAAGTATACAAGAAGTTAGGCTAATACACTTCAGTGGAATTACCTGCTTGAAATTTGGCACTAATGTAGGAACTTGCTGTCTGTGGTTAGTAAAGCATTTCAGAGACCTACAGTGAAAAGTTCGAGAAATAAAACTTTTCCTGTTTTCAGCTTGCGCTATTTTTATATTAAGGCCTCTAGTTTTTGCTGTTCATCATAGGGATAATCCATGGGCATTTTAGTGCGCAGGGATTTTTGTAACCACTGTATTTGCTTTGTTTTTTATTGATTTGCTTTACAGCATCATATGTCTGACTATCCAATGCTACACATGTATTTCAGTTCAGATAAAATTGCCCTCTCCTGTGGGAAAAAAAAAAAGTTATCAGGGAATTGGTTGATATGAGCATAAAATCAAAATTCCAAAATCTGGGCTGATGATTCCTTAGGAAATCTGAAATAACACAATGATATTGCTTGAGAGAGTTAATCCACGAACAGACGGGCTGTGAAAGTGTAAATACACACACCCCTGGATATATTACCAGGTGAAACAAATCAGACTCTGAAGCTACTATTGAACAATTTAAATTTACAGGTCCCTCTTTATGTGTAAAGTCTTGCTGACACACACACTAAATATTTTAAAGTGTACTATACTCTGTCATGATTCAGTAATGACTGAATTAAAGGACAGCTGAATTGAGAGGCAAATCATGTAATTACGATAGAATGACAATTTCTAGTAATTTATTGGTTTTATTATTATTCCTTTTTTTTCCCTAGTTGCTACTTAAACTCATTTTCTCATCATTCAGATTTGTAAGTGATCAGCTGCCAAACAGTAATTATGGAATTCAGTTACACTTATTAATAAAATCCAATGAAATAGCTTATATAAGCCCGTATAAATCATCAAATTGCAAATAGCCTATTTTAAAAGCAGCATAGTGCTAAAAGCATTTATAATATTAATCCATTCACAAAATTACATTTTAACTTTATAATTCTAAAAGCCCTAGATTTAAACAAAGCCAGTTCCATGGCAAGTCTTTACATGGCACTAGATTTGAAGAAAGCAGAAATACAAACTAGCATTGGATTGTGACATGTGTTGCACAGCTGGTCCCCACCAGTTTTGATTTGGATCTTTGAAATCAAAATGCAGGTCACAGAAAACAGGTAACTCCAGCAAAATTTTAGGACTAGTGCCGCCAGTTACTCCTATGCAGATGGTTCAGTAAGGGAAAGGGAACGGATGTGAGCAGCTGTTTCAGCTGCGTTTGCTGCCTTAGGGCAGTCCCCTTTAGGGACACTGGCATTTGGGATTTGTTTCCAGGTTTTCTGGGGGATTATTGTTCAGCACGGAGAAGAGAAGGCTCTGGATAGACTTTATTGTACCTTTCAGTATATAAAGGTGGCTTAAAAGGAAGACGGAGAGAGACTTTTTACCAGGGCCTGTAGTGACAGAACAAGGGGCAATGGTTTTAAACTGAAAGAAGGTAGCTTTAGATCAGATATTAGGAAGAAACTCTTTACTGTGAGGTTAGTGAGGCACTGGAACAGGTTGCCCAGGAAAGATGTGGAGGCTCCATCCCTGGAAGTGTTCAAGGTCAGGTTGGATGGGGCTTTGAGTAACCTGATCTAGTGAAAGATGTCCCTGTCCATAGCAGGGGGTTTGGACTAGATGACCCTTGAAGGTCTGTTCCAACCCAAAGCATTCTGAGATTCTATGATTATAATCTGATGGTTATAGCTCTCTCTGTGTCTCCACCTATCTCTCTTCTTCCCGTACACCAATTCAGTCCTCATCTTTGGCAGCCTGTCTAATATTTTTCTGTGCCAGTCTCTGGTAGCTTGTCCCTTTTCCTAGCTAATTAACCACATTGATTCCGGTTCCTACTTGCTTTTGTCTACTTTTCCCGACCTGTTAACCTCTCTGTCTCAGTCTTTCTCTTTTCTATCCAGATACTTTCACTCCCTGATGTATTGTCATGGCTGCTTATGCCTTAGTACAAGCCTCATGTAAAATCAAAATCAGTTTTTTAATAGTGAGGAGAGTCATGGCAGCTATGGAAACCTGTATTTGCTCTGTATTTGGGATGTCAGTCCCCTATGACTCTCCAGCTGTAGACATGTCAACTGTTTATCCTTTTCTGTCTCCACGCACTCCAGCATAACATAGATTTGAAGCCTGCAAGAGTTGAGACAGGACAGAATATGAACAATCAATCCAAGTCTTCTGAAAAATCAGCTACAGAACTTGGTCCCTGTTGTGCATTTATCAGATGATTTTTTTTTTCTCTTTCTTCCTCTCAGAGGTTTTATTATTTAGGAATATTTACAGGGATAGCTGAAAGCACATCCCTGATGCGCTTCATTTATCCAAGTTTTCCTTTCATTGCCTTCCAGAGATTCACTGAACTCTGTGGTTAACCTGTGTCCCAAAAATTCAGTTTGAAGTAAATATCTATTAAGGGAAACTTCACTCCAAACAAATGAAGTTTGGCAAAATTTATCAGCAACTGAAAATAGGTTCCTATGAGAAGAATAATAAAGGAATTTTATCTAAGACACGTAGCTGGAGGGTGGTTAGCAATCCTTATCCCATGAGCCTTGTGTGGTTGTATCCGTTAGGATGACAAGACAGGCGTTGGTCTTTTCAGAGAACAGTGGGGAAGAGGAGCTCCTGGTGCTGCTCAAAGACATGATAGAGCTAGGCTAGATGGCAGCCAGCTTCATGGCTATGAACCATGGCAGCTGTAGCAGTATTTGCTGCCTTGCTTCCTCCTGTAGCTGGGAGCTGGTTTACACAGTCGTCCCTAAACCGGAACAAATGTGTGTTTGTTGTCGTCTGACAAAGTATATCTACGTACCAGCATTAGGCCAGCTTGAGAGGCAGCTGACCATCTGGACCCCGAATTTCTAAGGGATTCTTTGCAAATCAAGCTTAGCATTCCCCTCTGCTTCATATTCATCTGGTTTCAATTCCATTTCTCGGGAAGTATGCTGCTAGTATGTACAGGGCAGATTCTGTACAGCAGGAAATTTTTCACCTTTAATAGAAGGATATTTTAGAGACCAAATTATTATTATTTTTAATCTAAATGTTCTTTTTAAGATATGCTAAACAAGCTCAAATAAAAACATGGTGCTCCCAATTCAGATGTGCATTGAAAAGCATTTTTAAAATCTTTGCACAAGATTTTCAAAGGAACTGGAAGTTTTAAATTCAGGTTTATGGCTTTAATTTCTCACAACAAATGTTTTAAGGCAGTTTTGCAAATGTTATGTAAATGATTATGTTATATAAATTATGTAAATGTTATGTTAAGTGCCATTAGTTTGACACTTGAATTAGTCTTGTTAAAATTCTGCTAAGAAAAATCTAAAATAATACTTTCTATTTCCTGCTTCAATACTGAGTGAATGGTGAAAGGAAACTGTATAGACTGTTTAAATGAAGACAGATTTACAAAGATAGTTCCCTAAAGCCAGCCTCTCCTTTCCAAAGGAAAGTCAGGAATGAATCTTCCTGTTGAAATGTATGTCAGAGCTGCTGAAAGATGTATTTTAAAGTGCACAGAGTTCTTTCAGCTGCTTAAGAAGTTATCTATTTTGTTGAACAACTGACCAATGCTTATGACACTATAAAGTTGTATGTGCAACTTAAAATCAGAACATTTTTTTATCATATTCTGTACCTAGTAATCTTCCATTTTCTTTTAATTACAATAGAGAGAATCACAGAGTATTTGAGGCTGGACAGCACCTCCGGACATTGTTTACCCCAACCCCTTGCCCAAAGCAGGGTCACCTGGAGCAGGTTGCCCAGGGTCATGTGCAGTCAGGTAGCTCCTGCGATGTTTCTGAATACTTTATTTTCTATTACCAAAAAGTTTTTCCCATTTAAGCCAAGCAACATATGAAAGTGCCTATCATAGTCTGTTCCTTTGGTGGAAAAATATTTTTCGCTCTTTCATATAAGGAACACAAAAAGCTCTCAGGCTATGGACACAGGAAAGTTTGAAAATTCTTTCAAAAGTAAAATTGAAAAAACAGAAGTGCCTTGGGGCTCACCCAGTTATCACAAACACATTGTCCTGAGAATAACATTATGTCTACAAAATAAACAAGGTGATTTATAACAAATGACAGGGGGGCTTGACTTGGGCCAGCAAAAACTGGGGCAAACAGGAAAGAAAAAGAGTGTGTATCCAAGTTTATCCCCAAACAGTTTGTAGATTAAAGGTTATTTTCATTAAGGCATGTACCTGTAGAAGGAGCAGACTAGCTATTTGTTGACAAAAGGATAAAAATTCTGCAGATCTTCATATTTCTATAGTAAAAATACACATTGCCATAATGAGAAGAATGCGGCAGTAAATACTTGGATATTTACCTATGGTGGAGTTTGAGTACTGCCTACCCTAGTTTGTTCTTTACTTGCATTTTTCTTCCTTTATTGAATGTATGCGTATTGCACAGACGTTGGCATTTCTAACTTTCAGGTTAATCTCAATACACCCTTTGTCTAGATATTTGACTATGCAAAAGACTGGGAATCCGAAGGTAGGAATGAGTTCAATAAAACTCTTGTACAGTAACAGATAATGTAAATCTATTAAAATATTCTTTATGTGATTACATTAAAAGTTACAGATATTTAGAATCTGCTGTAGAGTAATATAGAAAATCAAATGAACAACCTTACCGAGCACCACGAGCTTTCCAGATGTCTTTTTCATGAAAAGTACTCAATTGTCAGGAGCAAATCAATGTCCTGCAGGAATGCCTCATATCATCAGGTAGTCTGCTCCAAAGCCTATGAGTTAATCCGTAAATACTTGGCACTGTCTGTGCCCCAGCTGTGTTTTGCCAGAACATTTTGCAGGATTTTTTTCTTTCATGTGAGACCACTTCTCCCACTGCCAAAGTGTCTCAGAGGGCTCGCTGCAGTGCTGTCGCAATAATAGATAGGATTGTTTTCATGCTTAGATGGGTGATGTTCTCCTCATTAGAAGAGCGAACACCTGGCAGTGGGGCAGTGCAGCAATGCAGGTGGGGAACAAGAGCAAGTGTAGGGTCCTGCACCTGGGGAGGAAGAATGCTAGGCAGCAATATAGGCTAGGGGTGGACCTGCTGGAAAGCAGTTCTGAGGAGAAGGATCTGGGGGTCCTGGTAGATAGTAAATCATCCATGAGCCAGCAATGTGCCCTTGTCGCCAGGAAGGCCAATGGAATCCTGGGCTGCATAGGGAAGAGTGTGGCCAGTAGGTTGAGGGAGGTCGTTCTCCCCCTCTACTCGGCACTGGTGAGGCCACAACTGGAATACTGTGTCCAGTTCTGGGTTCCCCAGCTCAAGCGGGACGGGGGACTACTGGAGAGAGTCCAGGGTAGGGCAACAAAGACGACTGGGGGATTGGAGCACCTCCCTTATGAGGAAAGGCTGAGAGAGCTGGGACTCTTTAGCCTGGAGAAGAGAAGGCTGAGGGGAGACCTTATTCTTGCTGATAAGTATCTAGAGGGTGGGTTGAAGGAGGATGGAGCCGGACTCTTTCAGTGGTTCCCAGTGACAGGACGAGGGGCAACAGGCACAAGTTGGAACATAGGAAATTTCTCTGCGGTGAGGGTGACAGAGAGTGCTCTGGGGAAGAGGCTGCCCAGGGAGGTTGTGGAGCCCCTTCTCTGGAGCTTTTCAAGACCTGCCTGGATGCAGCCCTGAGTAATGTGCTCTATGCATTCCTGTGTCAGCAGGGGAGTTGGACTAGGTGATCTCTAGAGGTACTTTCCAACTCTGAAAATTCCGTGATTCCGTGAACCCTGGTGTCCTCCTCAGTGCCAACAGAGCACCCTGACTCAGCTCCTCTGAGGGCTGTCACAGAAGGAGGACTCCATTGGGAAACCCCCAGAGATCACAGAATGGTTCAGTTTCACAAGGATCTCTGGAGGTCACCTTATGCAACCCCCCTTGCTCAGGCAGGGCCTCCTAGAACAGGTTGCACAGGACCATGTCCAGAGGGTTTCTGAGTATGTCCAAGGAAGAAGACTCCGCAACTTCCCTGGGCAACCTGTTCCAGCTCTCAGTCACCTTCATGTTAAAAAAGTGTTTCCTGATGTTCAGAGGGAACCACTTGTATTTCAGTTTGTCCCCATTGCCCCTGGTCCTGTCCCTGGGCACCCCCGGGAGGAGCTGCTTCTCCAGGTTGACAGGCCCACCTCTCAGCTTTTCCTCTATGTGGGATGCTGCAGTCTGCTCATCATCTTACTGGCCCTCTGCTGGACTCCCTCCAGTATTTCCTTATGTTTTTTGTCAAGGTGTTTGACAAAGGTTTTTAAACCTTGTTTTAAAGATATTTGAGGGTTTTTTAAAATCTCAAATAATTAGAAGAACAAGGGAAATCAAAATTTGACATCATCACCTAATAACAAGATTTTTGATAGGATTGAAGTGGAATAATGAAGTAAATTTTCTGAATGGTGTGACTGGGATAACGCTATTAAACGAGGACTGATGTTTCAGGCTGATTATAATTGGAACCATTAGTTCTTCTTCTTTCTTCATCCCTGCCAGTCTTCACCATTAAATATTCGGGAAAGTATGCTTCTTTGGCCTGTGACAGAGGTAGGCCTCAAACTGTTTTTGTTGAATTTTTTAAAGAGTCACAAGCTACAGTATGCAATAAAGAGCTATGTAGTGTTGTGCTCCATTGCAACTCTTACGGCTTCCTGTGAGTCCTCTTGAAGTGTGAAACTATCTCAGCTGGTATTTACTTAGCAGCAAAAGCACCTGAGGAAATGAAACCAGGGTCTAGCAGAACTGAGAATTATAGGAGCATTGTCCTTTGAGTGGCAGATTCCATCAGGGGAGAAATTAATTTTAAGTTTATACACAGGGTGTCCTTGTGAATAAATTCTCAGTATTTTCTAAATATGTATAAATGTATCTTAAAGATTTTTGGCTACAGGTAACAATGTTGATCCTGGTTGTGGTTTACTGGGGGGTTTTGCCATTTTATTCTTGTCTGCTTCAAGAAAGAAAGGCAGAGTTTTCCCCTTTACTCCAGGGTCCAGCTGAGACTCCCTTTCACTAACTAAGATTGATGCTTTGGGTAGAGATATGCCAGAGAGAGAGAAGAGCATATTTGCTTTTTTATGTTAGTGACATATTTCTGAAAAATACAGGAGCCTTTTTCTTCAGTGAAACTTGTTTGAGAAGGATGTTCTGGTTTGTGAGGTTATTTGGTGCTAACCATTGCAACAAAAATGAGACAGTTTGTAAGAAAACATCATAACATTTAAATGAGTCAAACTCAGGTCTCAGTGGGGATTGTGGGTACCCCTCTTGAGAGTGTCATCAAAACTGTCAAATGTAGGGTTTGCTGCCTGGAAGGTAGAAGGCTCAAAGTCCTGCAGGTCCTGATAAATACATTGAATGGGGTTGAGTGAGGTCATCTGCTGAAGCAAAAGTGTTTGCCAAGAACTGTGGTACTCTGGGAATTCTGTGTGTTTCTTCATCTATGCATGATTTGTTCACTTGATATGAAGACGCATTCAAAGTCACTCAAGTGCTCTAAGGAATAATTGTTTTTCCACTACTGCCTTCTACTTAAAATGCACTGCGGAGAAAAAGCACTCAAAGAGTTGTCATGATAGAATCATCCCTAATTTCTCCTTCTTTACAAGGACTGCCTAGGTATTTAGCCCTATGTTTTGATGTTACTGTACATCTAACTCATTTTTTGATAGAACATGTCTGAAATTCGTCCTTGGTAAATTTCCTAATTTCATGCTGGAACCTGGCCTTGAAGGCAGCATTCATCCCACAGGCTGAAGAGTGGGGTGAAAGCTAGACAAGGCGTATGATATGTTACCAGTGGGTGAAGAGCTAATGCTGCAAGATGGAAAATGTAATAAATGTATTCTGTAGTGTGGTCAACTCCACAGCTTTTTGTGATAGCCATGTGCTAGGCAGTGTTTGGAAATCCTGTATTGCAGAGATAAAAAGTAATTGACTGTGCATGGTGGAAATGTGATTATAAAGAGGTGATTCTTCTGTTGACTGAGAACTGAACATGGTTTTCTGATTTTTGTAAAACACAGCTAAAATGGTAAAAGGTCCAGAAAGGAAAGCAATAGTCTATTTCTGAGAAGATAATGGGATTACTGTGAGTACATACAGCAGCACTGTATGTTGTACATATGTTGTAAACATGCTACAGGTATGTGCATGGGAGCTTCTGATGCTGTCTCTAAAGATTGTGTACAAGTAATTGTGGTAAATAGCTGAAGCTGAGAACTTCGAGGTAGCACTGCAGAGATCCACAAGGATGTGTCAGTCATTGCCTAAATAAATCTTGCGAGTTACAGTGTAAATCTGATAGTAGAGAATATCCAATACAATACATTCAAACTTGATGAGAGCATTTGTGAAGATGAAAGACATAGCATAAAGAAATCTAGAGATGCTTAGCCTGTAAGCAGAAGTTAATAATACAGGAAAAACTTTCAGAAAACCATCAGTAAGCAAGAAACTGAATATGACTTTCCAGAATGCAGAAACAACCCTGCAAATGCAATTCAGACTTTAAGCAGCATGCCTAGAGGTATGGTATGATGAAGCTGAGTGGAAATAAAAAAAATCCTTTATTTGTTTGCTTACTTGTGGAGGTTTTTTTCCTTTTTTTGACCAATTTAGTATAAGAAAATTAGAGGAAGCAGAGACTGAAAATAAAAATACTCTCAAGCTAATTGCAAGCTAGAAATCAAAGATGACTCATAAGATAATGGAGGTAATTCAGTTGCCAGTTTCAACACTTTTAAAGAAGGGATGACATTTGCACTAAAACATAGCTGTGGATTTTGTTGACTAAAATGAGGATGAGGAGCTTTGAGCAGTGGGAACTTGTGAGTTACTATGTACAATTTGTGTTCTCTGACTTTGCATTTCTTAGTTTAGCTACACTTTGTCCTGGAAATTTTATTATGAGTGAGGATGTCTGCCAAGATGGTGCCATGTAGGGTTAAACAAGAGAGCCTGGTAAATAAAGCTGCTTAGGGAGAAGGGTTTGTGTTCACTAATGTTTCATGTCGATTTACTTTCTCAGCTGGGGAAGTTTTCTAAACTTGGCTTTAGCTAATTACTGAAGGATGACTTCAAGTGCCTGAATATGGGCACCCACATAAGAGAATTCTAGGGCACCTTAAGGTATCTGAAAATTAAAATTATGTAAGGAATTTATCTTCCTATTTCTTTTGAAAAACCCCTTAGTTGCCTATTTACACAGTTAGGTGCCTAGCTAAATTTTAAATGTGTTTTTATTATGACAGACATAATGGCTATATATGTTGGGGAAAGACATGCAAGAAGCTAGATAGGAAAGGTGCACTTAAATTGAAGATATTTATCTTCCTGACAGTTCAAGGTTTTTGTTATGCATCTTTCACAGGAAAATCCCTGAAATGTATTAATAATGCATCTTCAAGTGTGTCTGGCTTAGCTGGCATTGCTCACTGACTTTTTAGTATAACAGACATGAATAAGAATCAATCAAGTAAACTTGGCAATCTGCAGAGAAAATTTGAAAAATATTCATTTACTTTCATGTGGTATCCTGCACATTCATCAGCCATATATTAAACCAGAGTGCAAATATCAATAACAAATTAATTTCTAACATGTGGCTGGCAAAATTACACTTACTCTTATGCTGTGCCTCACAGTAACTTAAATTGTTATTTTTCAGGGAATATGCTCAGGCTGGTTATAACCAAGTATGACCAATTGCACAAATTGATAGAATGTATCTTCCAGCCAACAAAGCATAATCTTATATTGTCAGTAGAAAATTAAAAACGAAACAGCTATTAAGAAGAAAAATAACATGAAAAAAATTTAATTAAAGAAAAATTAAATCTTTCTGAACAGAAGAGATCTATATTTATGACAAATACAACAAAAATGAGACTGTTCACTTATAAGGTTTGCTTCATTTAAGGTTGCCTTGTGACTTGGAAGCAACTAATCTTCTTTAAGTGTCCTGTCCATTTTTGTATTTTATTAATCCTAAGTTAACAAGCCAACTTGAGGTACATCATGGTCAAATTATTTGCCTGAGTTAGTAAAATAACTCAAATTTATATAATAATCACTGATTGTATATTTTAGGCTTCTTGAGGTTGTTTAGCAAAACAGTATTTGAGACCCTTTGTATTTTTGTATGGATGTCTGAGGTCAGTACACAGGAAAATAAGCAAGCGCACCAAATGGCATCAGAGTTAAGGCTGGTTTCTCTCCCTTCTATACCACGAGTGCAGGTCTCCCCTTTGCTCCCAGGTATAGTTGGGCATGCAACTGGTAGTGCAGCCAAAAGGTTCCCTTCTGCTCTAGGGTAATGTGACAACACCCAAAGTAGAGTGGAGTAAAGGAAATGATTGGTTATATTGAAACACAGTGGTAGAGATAAACCTGTGATATAACTCAATGCTCATAGGAGCACAACAGTTTTAAATGATAAAGTAATAAGAGCAAATGCAATCTTCTGGTGCAACGTAGAAATGCAGAAAAGTAGAAATCTGCATTTCTAATATTAGATACTAGCAAGTTTTCTTTTTCGTGTCATCATTGTTTGTGTCAGTAGTGTCCTTTATTCACTGTAAAATGGGTCAGGGAAAGATTTCAGATGTTTTGTCAGTCTGATATTATAAATATGTTCATTTGCTTTTACTACTTCTCCTAAGAGTAGTTTTGATCCTTATGTCTTAAAATACGTCATGGTTAGGGATTTTGTACTTTTCTGTCTGGAAAGTCCAGTGCAGACTGTACATGGCATTTGCAGACATCTGATAAGCATCAAGGGAGATGCAGGATAGAAGACTGCTTTATTTAGAAGCTGTACATAAAAGGAAATCCCCTAAGAAAGTTGCTCAGTTGGAACAAGATTTGTAAAGGGAAACATGTTAGATCATTTTAAAAAAGCACAAACCCTGACAGTATACACGTGTACACACAGACATAGAAGCATAATTTTTAATTATGATCTCTCATGTTGTCCATTTAAGAACTTGTATAAACTCATTTTTTGCTTTAATTGGTAATTTTCGTAACCTAACATTTAGTAGTCACACTTATAACTATAGTTGTGGACACCTTTGATATCGATATAACCTGATCCAATGTTGGTGGGTAAAAACAGGTTTCTGGTTTGATTTGAACTGATTTATGTGAAGTGGCATGGCCCATGTATATGTGTGGGAATGTAATAATGAAAGTTCCTGTTTATATGTCGTCGCGGTTTGGGGTTTTTTCTGGCTTTCAAGTCCAGTATTTTCTCAGCCTGGAATGGCCATAGTGCAGAATCCTGCAGTGGAAGGTGCAGGCACCAAATTTGGCTTTCCAAAGGGGATGAGGAAAAGTTTTTTTGCTGTCCTTCTCAATGCAGAATTGCAGTTTGGTTTTGTTAGTCAGCTTCCAAGGCTTTTGTTCCACTGGGTGAATTTTGGCTGTATTGTTTGACCCCTCTGCATGAGCTGATTTGTTCTTGCCCTGTTAGGCAGAGTTCAGGCAGAACTGCGGTCCCTTTCTCAGAACTTCATTATCCATCTCTCTGGAAGGTTATGAGATTCATGAAGATGGTCATGACATTCTTCCATCCACCCCCACAGCGTCTACTGGGTAGTAAGGACCTGTGAAGTTTGACAAATGATATAAATATATATCTTAAAGCAAAGCAGCTGTTCGGCTTCCTCCTTCCCCCTCACTGTGCAGCTCTGGGAGTGCAGCATTCCCATTGCTATATTCCCACATATCAGTTTTCAGTATCGTCCTGACCTGCAGTCCTCTCTTCTAACGGTTGTTTTTTACTGTTTATTTCTCTTTTCTGGGGAAGAACATCAGATGATGCCTTTTTTCAGAACAAGCAAGAAGCGCAGTTGCCTTCCTTTTCCATGATAAAAGCAGGCATGTGGTGGACACAGAAAGCAAGCTGTAGTTCTCCAAAGCATATTCATGTGATTAATGTATTCCAGGACAGCAGGAGACAAGCTGACCCTACATCCAGAGCCTCTGAGACGCTGTAGCGCATTAGCACGCTCCTGTTGGCCAGTGTCAGTTGGATTTTACTAGCTTAGGCACTGTCCTGCAAGGACTTGCAGCTACCTGTTGTCAAAGCTGCTGGCACAGCCCCTGCCATGGGGAGCACAGGACAAGTTAACATAGGGCGATTTGTACCTCCTCGTGGTATACAGATGTGCATCATTCCTCCAGAGTCTTACTTAGGAAAAAAGTAATTATATAGACACACTGGTTGTGAGAAAGCATTCAGAAACAAGGGCTGTGTAACCAGCACAGAGATATTTACATCAGTCTATAAGGAATATGTAGTAGGATATTGTGAACTGCTTGGCCTTAAATACTGAATGTCTCCCAAACAGTCTAGTGATTTGAGCACGTATTCCTCATTTCCCATTTCCCCAGTCCACGTTGCCATTCTTTTTATCCTTTCAAGGACAAATTATAGGAAGCAAGCAACATACAGTTCATCCTCATGTGTTTATAAAGCAAGTGCTCTTTGCTTCAGAACTTACAGGGAATGCATAGCAATAGGCAGTCATCTACATAGTCCAGCATGGCTTTGTTTTCTGCTGCTATAATCAGCATATTTACTATTAAGCCTATTTGGGGTATCACTTTGTAACACTGTGTACACAAGCTCAGTTTGACTACAGGATCTGGGCAACACAGTGAATCATTTCTTTGCCACATCTGGTCTCAGTTTCCTCCGTATGCTTGAGGGTTCCTGGGGATTTGGCTCCCTGGTTTTTTTTGCAAGTTCTCTCTACCAAGGTTTTCCCTGGCTGCTCCTTTGGCTCCTTCTT
The DNA here is from genome assembly GCA_008921705.1 of Burhinus oedicnemus. NCBI lineage: Eukaryota > Metazoa > Chordata > Aves > Charadriiformes > Burhinidae > Burhinus > Burhinus oedicnemus. The sequence continues at coordinate 126,341 of VFFE01007653.1, forward strand.
GAGTGCTAGCTTCCTTTCAGCTTTGCTGGGAGTCAGAGCTCCTGCTTCCTAAGAATCATGTGCCTCTGTACCATCCTGAGTTTCTTAGTACTTTAGCCTCTAAAAGCCAATTTTGCTAGCTGGATTCTTTATTTTCCTATTGGGAATTTTCCATTCCTCTGACCCTGCTTCTTTTCTTCCTATCAACAAAATAAGGCAGAACAGGTTTCACCAAGATTAGACTTATATTTTACTTTAGGCCAAAACTGTTTGTGTGCTAAAAGTCGTTAACAATTGCCTTATTAGGAGTAGATATGCATAGGCTAGCATCCTTGTCTCCTAAATTCCAGGAATGTTTCTAGGAAAGTACAGTCTTGAGAACAAATAGGTAGCAACTACTGAGAATTCTTATATGAAGTCATCACTTTTTCATGGACTCAGTTCACTTACTTCCATGCTTTTTGCATCTATTAACATTTAAGGAGTTAAATTCAAGTAAACCAGCATTCTCCAGAAACATTAAATATCACAAAAGTGAGCCACTGTAAAAAAATCTAAGAGAAAGTAAAACAGCTGTCTTATATACGCGTAAGTAAGCTGCGCGGCAACACATATGAGCCAGCAACTCATATGAGCCAGAGTTGTTTTAGGTGTTCTAGGTAAGGATTTCGTTTCTGTCTGCAGTCTGACCTGTGGCTATGCCTAGGTGGCTTTGGTAATGAATGTGAGTGAGTAGCAGTGCTAAGGACCCTTCCTTCTACTTTCTGCCATTGCTTGCTAAAGCAACATTAGATGTCTGTTTCTTTTCCACTCTCTAGAGAGCAAGGGGAGATCTGTAATGCTTGGTGTGCTGGTATGGGCATAATATTTGCAGCTTCCCTCCGCAGTGTATTTTGGCAACATAAGGACTTGAACTGGGTGGGATCTTGGTTTGTATCTGGAAATCCACAGTTAGGAAAAAAATCATATCTGTCCCAAAATCTAATGAAAACAATTCATTTCAGTGTTCTCAGTGAAAAAAACTTTGGAAACTCATTTCAATTGACATGAGTTGTTTTGTTTCCATTTTGATGGTAATTCTGTGTTCTCTAAAACTAAAACATGAAGAGTTCTGTTGAAATGGCAGATAGAAATGTTCCGTTTTTAAAAAGGTCGAAGGAATTCTTCAACTGTATCAAAATGTTTTTTATTTCTGTAAGTGCCTTTTTGAAGCAAACTTACTTTGAAACGAATAGATTTCCACATAGCCATTTTTCCTTGATGAAATACCTCATTCAAAATTTTTTAACTGCCTGTAGCTAGTATCTGGAGAAATGCCCCAGTAGTAGCTCATACTTCTTGGGCCTCTGGATGAAAGCTCTTTTCAGCTCTCATCTCCTCCTCCTCAAGTTTGCACTCCTGGTTCTTTCCATGATGAGAATAAAAACATTTTTCTCTTCAGGTTCAGATTTTGATACAGTTGTATGATGTGTTGCCAACAGTTTCATCCATTTTGGGCAGAAGCCTACAAGGACCCCCGGTGGGGTGTCCTCTGCACAAAGGAGCCAAGTGGCTGTGTCAGACAAACACAACCACAGGCCATGTGGACAACCAAGAAATTTTCTGTACAGCTGCAAACACAGCCAGAAGTTGAGAAACAAGGTTAGCAGGGGTCTTATGGCATTTTGATGAAGTGCAGAAGAAAAGGCAAGAATGACTGTTAAGCCTGCTGCCAAAGCAGAAAAAAGGCTTAACCCCACATACAAGAGAAAAGGGTGGAGTTCATTTGTAAATGGGTTGCCCACAGCAAGGGTTTGCTGTGAAATTCGCTGTCTGAGCTGAGGATTTGAGACTTATTCTGCAGAAGCAAGGAAACTGAGGCATGACACCATCCAATTGGGAAAAGTGCTGTGATTCTTGACATCGAAGTCTATTGGTAGAAGTACACAGCAGGAAAAATGGGGAAAAAAGAACAGTAACAATGGAACTGAGAGTAGATATATGAAGACTCTGGGAAAAATAAAAAGACCTTTAGACAGGATGTTTTCTAATAGTCATGATATTAAGAGGTCACGACACTCTAGAAGAAACGTAGTGATCTTACCATAATATTGCTGGGCTGGAATGCCAGGCCTGCAGGTCTCTCACTCCCTTATTTCCGAGTGATTGATTCTAATTCTTTTGATCAGCTGGAGTATCTCTAGTAGATGATTCAATTTGCCATAGTATAATGGTAGAAATAATAAGTGTATCTATAAATATTTCTCATATTTAATTGAATTTGGAAATTATGGACATGGCTCTTTAGAACTTTAAATTGGTAGTTTTAAAGTGTAGCTGCAGATGTAACCCTAAATGTCTGGTTTGAAATTGCTTCATTATAGAACTGAAAGGAACACACAGAGAAACGGCAGATGAAATTAATGCATGTGAACAGTCACCCCCACGCATACTGATTCCCTGTTTTAATTTCACTTTTCCTATGTGCTGATGAGGTAGTTACTTTGTTTTGATGATCTTTGAAAGCTCATTAAGAACACTCATTAAGCTTCACAATATGCAGTGAAGTACAGCTGCTGCTGTTACATGCGGGGTACAGTTCAATAACCTTTTCAGATGACAACAATTTGGTGGCAATCAAATAGTACCCCAGAGACTGAGTTACCAAAACATGATACAGATAAAAACAAACATAGGGATGTTTGGTGTCAGGCTGATGTATTGCCTAGGCTGGCAAGACTATCATATTTTAAGAGGCTGAGAGTTAAACTTTGTCGCAAAGGGACTGGGAACCAAATGAAAAGCACTGACACTTCAGTTGTACATGTGCAGATTGGTTAGTTTAACATTATTCCCCTTATGGCTGTTTCTTTCCCATTACTTGAGTTCCTTTATGCATTTATTCTTTTATCAAGGTCTAAATTTTTTTATTAACTACATTGTTTTCTGTCCCCTCCTTCTCTCTCCTGGGAGGAAATCTTTCAGGGCCTTTTCTAATCTCTGCCAGACTTCCGGAATTTCTAGTAATTTGTGCCACACCACTGCTGCCAGCCTCATCAGATCCTTCCTGTGAGACTTGGGGTCTGTTGCATGGGGCGGAAAATGTCTGCCTTGGGATAAAATGTTGCATTTCAATGTATGACAGCTCATAAAGCACTTGGAAAACAATGGGAGTAGGAGCTCACAAGCCAGCTTCAGCTCTGCTGAGGGATGAAGCTTGTACAAAATTCTGTTAGAGTGGATTTCCTTGTTCCTGTGTGGAGGAAAAGTGGGCTCATCCCTACATGAGTAATGTAAAACTTTCCATAAAATATTAGCTGAGAATTATCATGTGCAACATTTCTTGCCCATAGCAGACCCTTTCCTGATCTCTTAATCTTGTCTCCCAAATCTGTTGCTAGCGCTTGCTCACGAGGCATCTGTCTCTTTTCCCCGTGATGCTCACTCTGCTGTGGGAAATGCTTTCCTTTTGGCAGCTTCTATCCTTTTTCAGCTCATTCTGCAACTAAGATCATTCCTGTCTCTCTCATCCTTTCCCTTCCTTGCTCCCTCCCTCCCTCTGCAGAATGTGCCTTACAGCTGTTTGCTTTCTCTATTGCACATTTGGTTCACTGACTCAGGTATCAATAAAAAAACTGCCATGGATGAATAGGAGCAAAGCAGAGAAGTGTCAAAATCATCGCTTCTTAAACGCTGCTTGCTTCACCAAAGCCATCTCATCTGGATGGTGTGATGAGTCTTGGTAAGGTTTTGAAGGGCACATGGAGGTTTGGGCAGTCCAGTTACCAATGAGCAAGTCAGGAGGCAAAAGCATTGGGAAGTGTCTGTTGTAGCCTAGAGGGACTCCAAGGGAGATTGCTCAGTTACTGCCCTGGGGCTGGGCAAGGAGCCCACTCTGTTTTCAACCCTGTGTCATCAGAACAGGGAATTGAGTGAAATGGAGCCTTAAACAGGAACCTGGATGAGTCCTACTCAGTGTCAGCTGGGCACATGGTTTGCTGAGACTCTTCGAGCTAAACTATGAGAAATCTCCCTTTCTGCCAGTCATGAACAGAAGCCTAAAACATCAGGTTTTATCTCTGATTTAGCCTTGTGGATCAGCTATTCTGTTAACTGGGTTGGGTATATCTCATGGAGTTGTTGTGAGGCTAGATTTAGCTTTGAGCCAGCATCGCTCAGAGCCTGAGGGCGAGTGAGTCACCCAAGGAAGAGGAGAGCTGTGGCAGAGCTGGGCTTGAGCAGGGTAGGAAGAGATCATCACAGGAGATCTGTATCTGAAGGGAGGAAATGGTTTCCTTAGCCTTAACCAGAAGACTAGCCAGACTAGTGGCATGATGCTACAAACATTATTTTGATAATTATCAGACATTGTCCAAGGGTACGGTGAATAAAAGGTTGCTGTATTGTTGTGAATCAATGAATTAGAAAAAATAATTATTTTGATTTCTTTGCAAGCATAATATTGATATTTAGTCACTGCTAACTGGTTCCTTTTTCAATTTTGACTAATAGGTATTTAATTTTTTAAAAATTGTAGTCAGTCCCAGTTACAGTGAAACTAACTTTACTTAATTTCAAAAGAAATTTAAAATTTTGGGTAGTCAGCATGGCTTTTGAGGGGAATGAGAGCTCATCGGAGTAACTTAACTTAAATTAGAAGTGCAACTGGGAAAATGAAGGCTTTCCACCTTACAGAGAATTCCAGTATTCAACATGTTTGTTATTTGGGAATACTCTGTTTCAGCTTCAGAACAATCCAAGTCTTTAGTATTGCATCAATTCCATATTAAACCAGATTTTTCTGGCTGTTTGAGTTATTGTTTGGGTTTCCAGTTATCAGATTGCATCTTTACATGACCTCTACCTTGAGATGGCCATTCCTTAATATAGCATGTCAGTGTCAAAGAGGATTACGTTGCACCAGGAAGATACCATCCAGCAGAGAAGACTGATTCATCCCAGATAGGCTAATCCAGCACAATGAAGTATAACTTCAGTAAGCAATTCAGATGCCTGAATCTCATTGAAATGCCTGTGGTAGACATTTCCCTGTATCCTGTCTCAGTTTTGGTGGGAGAGTGTCTGAGAAAGATGTAGAACACTTAGCAAGCATAGACAGCGCCTCCCCATAATATTCTCCTAACTTCCATTGCACTCCAGGATGTCCCTATGCTGAAACAGGTGTGGGATTTCCTGAACTGGGTGTGGTTTCCATATGAGTAGAAGTCATACAGGTCAATTATTTATGTGAAAGAACACTTGGTATTAGTTTTGTCTTATCCGCCTCCTTCACTGCAACCACATCTTCTGCAGGCAATGGATGAGAAACTCAGTTTAATATTGAACTGTTTTAAAGAGAAAAAATTTGCCTCTTTCCTATTGTTCAAAATATGCTGCGTTAGTTCAAATCAACTAGAACTAAATAGTTATTTTCAGCTTTTTTTTCTCCTTTTTTTTTTTTTTAATAAAATTGAATTTTGTGCTGGGTGGGAATAGAAAGTTTGGTTCTGCAAAAACTGCATATTCTGAAAGAAAATCTCCCCTAAAGAAAATCTTTAGCTCTCTCCCATCCTGCTCTTGGAAACACATTCAAAAAAAGAGATAGTAGTGATTTTTCAATAACCAATGCTGAGCTTCAAATAATAAATCAATAATCCTTTAGCAAGATTGAAGTAATTTTGTTCTTTGTTAGGCTGGTTTGTCACAAATTGTTAGGAAGATTTATTTCCCTTTGGGACCATGACACTGCTGCCATGACAACAGTTAGTCACAAAGCCAGATTCATCCCATGATATGTAAAATTATGGAAACTGTCTAGGACGTTGCTAAGTATTATATCTTTTTTCCTTTTGTTAGTAATTTAACTTGGTGGGTCGATAATGATAACACAGTTTGGAAGCTTTCAGGTGTCTATTTTTGAAACTTTCTGTCCTATATGGAGGCTTTCTTGCAGAAAGGTCCAAATGTGTTTTGCACATATAAGCCCTTGGTAACATGCAACAGCATTTGCAGAGGTCCAGGTAATTCAATGAGACTGGTTTATGTACGTGACCTTAATTTCTATATTTTATGATTCAAAGTCATCTACTTTTACATTTTGGGCAGAAAGGAAATGCTAGCACAGTTCATTCACTACTGTATGCTTGTTCTCAGACTATGTGACAAATAGAGTTTATTTCCTCAGCATTACAAGGGACTTCCAGCAGTAGAGAAGTTTGTTTTGAGCTCAGGAACATGAAAACAGTTCTCAACCAAATTTTCTTTTTGTAGGAGAAATATTGCAAGTTCCAGTGCAGGCCTAATATCAGCTTGATAAGCAATGGTGGTTTTCTCATCCCTTGCCATCAGATGTGTAATTTGTCAATGCAGAATTTGCATGATTCCCTTGCACTTCCTCAGTTCTCATTTCCCATTTGATAAAACTTTTCAAAAAGGATGAGTAAGAGTTGGCATTGTTGGCACTTTTTCTTAAGTAGTTTTAAAAATAAAACTAAGGAAAAAATTCCCTTCCCATTTCCAAAGTCTTTTATACAGATTAACTGAACCTTCCAGTGACTTGCGCAGGGTCAACAAGTTGCGGCAACTGGATCACAGATTTTATACTCTCCAGTTTCCACATATTGTTTGTCACAGCGATATGGAGAATCTTTTACTTTCTCCTTCCTCCACTCTGTATCAGACTGTTTGGGGTCTGAGCAGGTAGCCACGTGTAGGTTTGGGAGTGGTTATTTAGCTGGTGGTAACACATGTTCCTGAACATCAGCTCTTCCTTACTGATGAGGGGAAAGACTGAACCGACTGATATTTTTTAAGCAAGGTGGTTTGGCTCATGTGCTATCAGTTAGACCACATCCAAATCAAACTACTATTTATGCTTCCTTGCTGTTCTGCTTAGAATCTTTCAATGGTACTTTGACAGTCTGCTGTTTGGACAGCATGCTATACGCCTGGGTTTTTTAACTCCCTCTGGGAGTTTAAATTCCCTGGTGTTTAGATCAGCCCCATAGCTATTGAATCTACAGTGGCCACTGACTCCTTGTATTCTGCAAGTAGAGTCTGTCACATCCCTTCCTGAAGTGGGACCTTCTGACTCAGTGGCCGTGAGCGCTGTGCTATACTTAGATACCTCTATGAGGATAGGTGGTCCCACTGAGGTTGTTCTGGTGTGTGGTTTCCAAGAACAGAAGATTGTTAAATCAAATTTAGACTTTGCATTGAAGAACAGTGATTCATTATAGACATTTTAGATTCATTTTAGACTGGGTAAAGCAGTAACATACATATCTCCCATTCCTCATAGCTAGGTAGTTCCTACTCCTGTGTGCCCTTTGGACTTTGAATTGGGATCCTTTCAGATTTTCAGGTCTGCTTTGGTGTGCTGAGCATCTCTAAATCACATAATTATTCTTTGACCTCCTCAGTGTCTGAAGTTTCCTCTTTTTATCCTCCTTTTTTTTATCCATTTTTTCTGGTCCCTTCTCTATTTCCTAAATATATAGACTTCAGCCCTTCCAGGAAACTTTTACTTCTCTCCTCCCTCTGCCCCTTCCTGTCCTTAAAGACAAGGCAGAACAAACCTGGTTTCATAGATTCCAGGTTTTCTGTTTTTCTGTGTTGTGGCCAACCCAATGGTAGCCATTAGGACTGTCTTTCCATTGTTTCCATCTTGTGGAAATTTGCACTCTCTGGTACTAGGTAGCAAAACTCTGTATGTCATGCTATTGGCATTCAGTATTGCAACAACATCCTTAAGTCGACTAGATTTAATAAGTTCTGAGATAAATTGCACAAGCATTCTGGAAGTGGTATAGAAATCAAAAGAAAAATATCCTGGCTTTCGTGTCTGTGCTTAGACCATATAGAATCATAGAATCATTTAGGTTGGAAAAGACCTTTAAGATCATCAAGCCCAACCATTAACCTAACACTGCTGAGTCCACCACTGCACCATGTCCCTAAGCACCACGTCTACATGTCTTTTAAATACCCCCAGTGATAGTGACTCAACCACTGCCCTGGGCAGCCTCTTCCAATGTTCGATGACCCTTTCAGGGAAGAAATTTTTCCTTATATCCAATTTACCTCCCCTGGCCATTTCCTCTTGTCCTATCACTTGTTACTTGGGAGAAGAGACTAACACCCACCTCTCTACAACCTCCTTTCAGGTAGTTGTAGAGAGCGATAAGGTCTCCCCTCAGCCTCCTTTTCTCCAGGCTAAACAACCCCAGCTGCCTCAGTGGCTCCTCGTAAGACTTGTGATCTAGACTCCTCACCAGTTTTGTTGCTTTTCCTTGGACGTGCTCTAGCACCTCAATGTCCCTCCTGCAGTGAGGGGCCCAAAACTGAATACAGTATTCGAGGCGGGGCCTCACCAGTGCCAAGCACAGGGGGATAATCACTTCCCTAATCCTTCTGGCCACACTATTTTTGATACAAGCCAGGATGCTACTGCCCTTCTTGGATACCTGGGCACACTGCTGGCTCATATTCATCCAGCTGTCGACCGACACCCCCGGATCCTTTTCTGCCAGGCAGCTTTCCAGCCACTCTTCCCCAAGCCTGTAGCACTGCATGGGGTTGTTGTGACCCAAGTGCAGGACCTGGCATTCAGCCTTGTTGAATCTCATACTGTTGGCCTCCCGCCATCAATCCAGCCTGTCCAGATCCCTCTGTAGAGCCTTCCTACCCTCAAGCATGTTGACACTCCTGCCCAACTTGATGGCATTGCAAATTTACTGAGGGTGCACTCAATCCCCTCATCCAGATCGTTGATAAAGATATTAAACAGAACTGGCCCCAATACTGAGTTCTGGGGAACACCACTTGTGACCAGCTGCCAACTGGATTTAACTCCATTCACAACTCTTTGGGCTCAGCCATCCAGCCAGCGTTTTACACAGCAGAGTACACCAGTCCAAGCCATGATTAGCCAGTTATTCCAGGAGAATGCTGTGGGAAACAGTGTCAAAGGCTTTACTAACGTCCAGGTAAACAACATCCACAGTCTTTCCCTCATCCACTAGGCGGGTCACCTTGTCATAGAAGGAGATCAGGTTAGTCAAGCAGGACCTGCATTTCATGAACCCATGCTGGCTGGGCCTGATCACCTGGTTGTCCTGCACATGCTCCATGATGGCACTCAGGATGATCTGCTCCATAACCTTCCCCCAGCACTGAGGTCAGACTGACAGGCCTGTAGTTCCCCGGATCCTCCTTCCGGCCCTTCTTGTGGATGGGCGTTACATGTGCTAACCTCCAGTCAACAGGGACCTCCCTGGTTAGCCAGGACTGCTGATAAATGATGGAAAGTGGCCTGGTGAGCACTGCCGCCAGCTCCCTCAGTACCCTTGGGTAGATCCCATTTTTTCTTAAATGCTTTCTATGTCCTAACTTCTGTTCCCTGTGTGAGGCATATTGGCAGTAAATTAGTATGGCATTTTCGATAATGCAGGGCTAGAATTGCTCTCAGTGAGAATTCTTGGACAGGTCTGTGACTATGTATTGTGGATGCTATTGAAAAACAGTTTCAAATCTGAGTTGTAATTTTTTAATTTTATTTTTTAACTGTTAAAAATCTGTTTATGACTTTTATCCCTCACCCATTTTCTTGGATAGCTGTGCTCCTTGCTGTTTGACAGGTTGGCTTAAAACTGGTTTTGATCTAACCTGTCTGTACCCTGCCTGTGGACAGCACAGCAATCCATCCTGCCCCTCATTGTTTACAAAGCTGGTACAACACTGGCAGCAGTGAAAGATAGTGTTGAGACTTGCCTACTGAAAAGGACAAAGTCAGACTTGCTGTTGGCAGTATAATTAAGTGATATTAAATAAAATACCCCTCCCCCTAAAATACTGCGTGCATGTATGACAGTATGCCCTTGTTCCCTTTCTGTACCTTTATTATAATTTTTCCCTTTTATTTTCCATGGAAGGAGAAAAAAAGGTTTATAATTAATTTGAATAAAAATTATTTAGTTATGTTAGAAACTTTGGGAAAGTTCCCATTTCTCAACCAATTCTAGGTATAGCTCAGTCTTTGCTTGTTCAGTTACCATAACAACTTAGGATGGGACATTTATTTCTCGAATCCTTTACCTTGCTTCCTGTGGTATGTTCCAGCATAAGCCTGCAATTTCCCCTGTGTGCACAAGCAGTTTTCTGACATTTTTGACTGGCTCAGGGAGCTGAGACTCTCAGGAACTTGAGTTTAGGACTACAGGGGCAGTGGATATACAAGGCTAAAAACCTATTGCTTTACTGTAACACATATGCTAATATAACTCAGCCTTCTCTTGTTTGCATATTTTCTAGGGAACATTATTCAAATTAATTAATTTGCATTGAGCAGTGAATATTAAGCATTGCCACTACTTAATACTTGAAATGCTGCCTTGCATAAGCTTCATTGCTGTACTACTTAACTTTCAGATGGGTATTTTTTTTTGCCTGCAGTATCGCCTATGTCTGTCATCTTCACATTAGTGTTTTTATTAAACTTTGTTAAAGAAGGAACATGATGATTCTTACATCGATGATGTAAGAATCATCATTGATGGAAGAGAAAGTGGATAAAAATCGGTCAGTAATAAAAGAATAAAGGAGTTTTTTAAAAAAATCGAAGATACCAATGTTAAATTAAAACCTATATCTGGCTTCTTTCTTCCTTCCTCCTCCTGGGACATAGCATTGCAATGATTTTGAGGCAAGGAGGAGAGAATATTTCTAAAAGTCACGAAAAATATGGAGTATAAAAATTTCACCCATACATAGTTGCAGATATATTTTTGCTGCATTACGCACCAGTCCTATGTGCTGCACACAGCTGCTTAAACTGAAGATAAGATGCAACTTGTACTGAGTTAAGGTTAGTATCTTTGCCCACTGAAATACCATTTGGGGTGTATATCAAACCCCCATGCTGATTGCTTGGATATTAAATACCAACAGTTCGGTAAGACCATACAAGCTTTTGCAGAAATTACTCCTCAGCTCAGTGCAAATGTGGGAAGGGTAAAAGTTTGTGATATTCCTTTCCGAGGTAGTGTTCTCTGGTGGTACAACCCTTTGCAATGTGAGGCCAGAAGGACACTTTAGAATGCAACCTCATTAGAGAGCTGAAACTTAAATAATTTAATTTATTAATTGAAAACTTCATTTTTCAAAGCTGTTAGGTTGGAAGGCTCAGTGATCACTAGATTAATTTGGTTTAAAATGCAAAAACAAACCTTAGAATAATGAAAATAGCACAGAAATAAGGCTGTCCTCAGTTCTACTGGTTGACATGTAATGGCTCTGATACGTATGCTTCAGAAAACGTACAAGATTGTGTTTGGTTTTGAATTTAGCTTGGTAAAGACTGTTCTTTGTACTTCAACTCTGGTTTTTGTTTTCATCCAATATACCAATATGTATGATCTGTAGATTAAATCATGGGAGTTGTCTGAAATACAACATGAAATATGCCAATACATATATTAACGGATGTTTTACTGTGTTTCATGAGCCATCTTCAGTTGCTGTCTTTCATTGAGAAGTTTTGTCACCTAAAAGTTGATAAAGGGATAACTCATAGGCATTCATGTGTGTGTTATCACTAATATAAAGACGTTAGGTGGTTTGATAATGCTGTTTTGATTTCAAAATGCAAACTGTTTTGCCATGTAGAATAGCAGCTTCTCCCTGTGTCACAGTTTTCATAGTATGTTAAGTTGTGAAAGAGCTTTTTGTATTCTTGCAATTTCTCTTTTTTTTTCTCTCATTTTCATGATTTTTGGGAAAGCCCCAAATTACTCAGTTATTATGCTAACTTATTTCAAGGATTTATACTTTTTTATGCTGTGTTTTTGTTTGTGATTTTCCTCTCTGAATTCAGCACATTTGTACAAAATAGTTATTTTTGAAAACGTGTGCTGTCTGTGTACTTGTTCTGTAAGTCAGTCAGTTTGAGGGAGAATTAATGTAAATGTTGAATCAGAGCTGAGAAGCTCCAGTTCCAAGTACTTCTTCCAATTGCCTATTTCTGTGATTATTTTTTTTTATTTGCACAGTAAAGCTGTTCTGACACTTGTCTAAAATTGGGCAAATACAAAAACTGCTTATCACTTTAGTTGAGAAGATAGAGTTATTAATCTCTAGATATCTTATTTGAAATGTTTTAATTGGATGGATGATCTTAAATTGTACTACTTTTATTACACACTTCATAGCAATGAATTTCATTATCAGTTCACACAGAAAAGTAGGTGCACAAGGGATGCATTAACCGTATCATGTGTGTAGGGAAGGCATGTGCGTTTTCTTTAAGAGAAAACAAAAGCTTATAAACTGCGAGAGGAAATGAACTTATTTAATTCCCTAAAGTCTCAGTTCAGATTTCATTAAATATTTGAGTTGCTAAGATGCTGGTGTATATTGGATTTTGAATGAATAACATAGAAGATAGTCTGGGGAAAGTCCTTGTCCCAGACACGTTATCTGCAGCTGCTCGACTTGACAGAATCAAATACAGCTTCAGAGCCATCAGAGTAATAAGTGTAATGAGTAAGTAAACTTTTCTAATAGAACAGCTTTTTCCTCTTGGTATTGGGTTCCTAGCCACCACCTCTGTGTTACACCAAAGTTACTAAACAGCACCTGTCAGCACAGCACTCTGCTACATCTGTCACGCTGAACTCTTTGTGAAATTGGTATATAACAAGTAAGTATTACTCTCAAGATTACTAGAAGAGCATGGAAGGTTTTTTTCTGATGGTGAATTTATGGCATTTGTATAATTTCACAATTCAACACCTGACATAGAAACCTTGACAAAATTTTATTTGGAGGTAATTTTTTGACTACTTTCTTGTGTGTACGTCCTGTTCCTGTTTTCATGAAACAGCTTGTTATTGCTACTTGTTCCTCTGAAAGAAATACTGTTTTGCTTTGGAACACTAGAATGATAAGGGGGCAAAAGAGCAGGAGCAAATGAAGTCCAGGCAACTCTGTTTAAGAAGAAGAGGAAAAACAAACTAAAAAGTTGTTAATCAACATGCAAGTAGCACGTTCATATTGTTGAAAAAACTTATGTTGAATACAAGGCATGTAAGACGCGGACTTTCTCAGCTGGGGTGGCGATCTTCTTGTGTTTTCTTGACTTCAGAATTGGCCTAAGCATGTTACAGTACCAGGTGGCTCCTGGACTACTTGCCAGGTGATTGCTTTTCTCCTACCTGTCTGCCTTGGCTCAATGTACCTGTCGTTCATATTCTTCCTGGCATAGTCCTGAGGATCAAGGGTCAGGGGAACATGAGTATCTAGGATGTGAAAGAATTCTGTTAGGTGCTTCTTGGTCACTAAAGACTACATTAAATATTTTTGTTCTAGTGTGAATGGTTGTGAGGGATCAGGTGTTTAAATAAAAGAGCCATGAGATATATACATATGGGTACAGACATGGAGGGCATGGTGCACGCAAATCGAAACTATTCCTGGATGTATCTGTAGTGTGTATTCCTTCTGCCTGAGCGTGCACTGTTTGGACTTCTCTTTCATCATTCTGCTGCTTGATGAAGAATTGTTACTTGTGCTATTAAATTTGATAGCTAAATTTCATGGTTTACAAAGGAATGAGTGAAAAAGCAAACATGGTTCCATTTAAGGTACTTTGTTCATTGTTGGATGAATGTAATAAAGTGGAAACCAATCCCATTAGGGATAGTGAAGTTACATTTTGAAACAATCCCCGTTTAACTTCTCAGTTTGTGTCGAATTTTTTTATGGCAGAAGTGGAAAAACCTCAGCTTTAAACTTGAAGCATTTTATGAAGTTTCACCTAGTTAATGATACTGTCAGCTTCTGAGGAAGGAAGGAAAAATCTTTCTTATATGTTCTTCAGTTTTAGTGGTGCAAGTGTATGAGTCACTGCTCCTTATATATGTTCAGTTTTGAGCTCACTGCAAAAAATTGGATTAGTCAAACTGATTCTGAAAGGTGCTTTTGTGGAATCTATTAAGAACTCCAGGGACAAAAATAATCAATATTACTTTTTTCTTCTGTTTCCTTTTTTTATTACTTTTTACCCATTTGTACTTCCCCTCTTCTCTCCCCTGTCAGTGGTGCTCCCTGTTAACCATAAAAGTCGTGGTCACCCTAAAGCTAAACCGAGTGCTGTATTCTATATTTGACGACGGCCTGAAGTGGATGCTTACAGAAGAGTATAAGAGGGCATGCACAGAACAATGCCTGCTCTGACATAGCCTCCCAGCTTCTGTCACGGTTATATGCATTGCAAATTATACCAGTGGTTTGAATTTTAAATATCTGCTTTGTTTTGGGTTAATTCCAGAAATGCCCAGACAAGGAAAATAACAAATGAGTAGATTTTTTGAATTCTAAATATGAGAACAGTCTCCACTTTTGATCCTTCACTCTTGATAAATAAAGCATTGTTGCTTTGCAGGCACTATGAAGAAGTCCTTTAAATGTTGCGAATATCCTTTCACTTAATAGTGTGTTTCAGAAAGGTGTTATCCTTGGGACAGCACATGCTTTTCCAATAACAATGAACAACAAATGCCAAGCTTTTTTTTTTTTTATAGTAAAATGTGAGTTATATTAGTGTTTCATGGGTTGCAGAATGACTTCCCAGGTGCTTTACGTGGTTAGAGTTTGGAACAAAATATGAAGAACGAGGTCTTTTTTTCTGCTGGATGAAAATAAAGTTATTTGTTACACTATACCTATTAAAATATGGAATTCCATGCAGCTTCTTATCTAGTATCTGAGCTCATGCTACTTTTTCAGCACTTTTATTTAGAATATGATTAAACATGTACAGTTTTGAGCTTTATTATACATATTTCTTCACAAGACTTGCAAGAAACCAACTAAGATGGACTCTGGATTAACAGCTTGGTGAATAATCTGTGTTCCAAACAGGTACAATAACAGCAATTGCTGAGACATGCTGCCTTAGCAGTATGCCTGTGGCATCTCGTCAATGGAACGCAGTGTAACCGTTTTACATGTGTACTAAACTGGTTCTTACAATGTCATCTTTGTGGGCACATTTACTTGAAAATCAACAAAATTCCTGCTAAGGGCAGGAGTCCTTGTAACGAATGCCCACAAGTCTGTTTTTTTCCTTACAAATTTGTTAGTAGTTGGATTAAAAATTGGTCTTAAAATCCATGTATGCAGTATAACTGTGCATGTTCTCATTATTCGTATACCTTTCTGTATCTTTGTAACTGCTCGGTTTGTCCAGCAAGTATCATGAAGTATCTAGGCTTTGTGATAAGCATGTCTACCCTTTGTGTAAACCTGATATTTAAATCAGGGATTTCGATGATCGACCTTAGCAAAGAATTCAGATGGCTAACCTCATAAGGAAGTGTAAGTTTCAGTGACTAATTTCCAAGTTCTCTTTTTTCATGTCACTTTTAAGTCAGTTTGTCTGCCTGTCTCTTCCCCCTCCTCCTCCTCACTCCGCCTTCTTCCCTCCCCTCCAGCCTTTGGCAAGAAACAGTTTTTAAAGGGGTTTGTAATTTTGATTGGAATTCAGTCCTTCATCTTCACTGCTCTCGAATGAAAACTAGTTCATCTTTGTGCCTTCTAGCTGATTTATTTCAACAATAAAATCAGATAATAAGGAACTGTATTAAGGTTTTCTACACATTTCTCAGAGGCCACCAAACAGCTTTTATTTGATAGTGTAAAGGACATGAAAAACTATGCAGAATTAGACCCTAAAACCAAGAGATAAATAACAAAATTGTCTTATTATGTGACCAATCATTTATCCATCTAGTTCTGCAGTAAAAACAAACAACTCCCCCCTCCTCCCCAAAACAGAATGGCAATAAATATAATTGCACAAGGAAGAAAGAGGTAGCAGTGCAACAAGTATATTTACACATTTAATATTAATTTGTTTTTTGCTGTCTTGCTGTCACTTTATGCGTCCAATCTGGTTTAGTATTTATGACATTTACATACTTTTACTAAATTGTTATTTAAAGGAAATATTTCCTATTGTACTTTTGAAGGAGAGTTACACTAAATGAAAATCATGGCTTGTTTTCTGAGACTCCTCGTTTAATTTCTGCTGCATGTGAATATGGTAACTTTCCTCAGGCAGCTGATAGCTAATGTCATGGTATGCATGAGGGAGAGCAGCCCTGAATTTTAATGAATGCCTCAGCATCAGAAGTTTAGGTCTACTGATGTTCCTCTTCTTTATCCAACCTGACATTTGTCACACAAAAAAGTAAGCTGTAGGGCATAGTTTTCCTGGGGGAGAGGATGTGGAATAAGAAACTTGCGTGTGGCTGTGGTTTGTGATGTTGGTTTTCCGCCACAGATGCAGGCTCTGTCATAGTTTGCTGCTGGCTGGTGTGAGGATTTCTCTGTGCCAGCAGGTGTAGCTCAGTAATTGCTGAAACCAACAGGAAACCTCCCAAATGAGCGGCAACCCTGTTTGTGTGAGAACCATTCAACTAGAGGATAAATTTTAAGCATCTATTTCTAAGCTAAAGTAAGTCCTCCAGAAGTAGTATTTCTGTACTTTAAAAGTAATACTCTGTGAGTGGCATCTAATCCCTTTTTCTTCCACAAGACAACTTCAGTGGTGACAATAACTCCTGTTGTTTCCCCGCTCTATTTTATCATTGTGTCTTTGCCTTGCTGTTGAGAGGCTTCTTAAGTGGAGCTACTTTCTTATTGCTTACAGTAAGTCCACACCTGTGTGATTTTCTGGACAAGCCAGGATTGGGCATGGTTTTGTGCCGTTCATACTTGCTCAAGGAAGTGCTGTCAAGACCACACTTTTATTTTTCCATAGCTGTTAATAGTGGAGGATTAAGAAGTCCTTCAAATAGTTTCTACCACCTAAGGATTCATCTTTTTTTTCCTGTAAAGAAGGCAAAAGTGTTCCTAGCAGTAGGGGAGAACACAAGACTCTTTGGGCATCTCCTCATGTACTTCCAATGCTGAATGTATTTGACTGAGTGTTCTAACAAAATGCTGAGAAGGAAATTCTGGTAGCCTATACTTCTACTGAAGGCAATGAAGGATACTACTTGAAAAACATAATCAAAATCCATGCAGTAGGGCCTTCAGCCTGACGTCAGCCTACCACAGCCTGTTGCATACTCCTTTAACAACCTGAAACAGATGCAAGCAATTAGACATTAAAGAATGTTGAAACAGCAGCTGTTGTAATTCCACAAAAGAGAGCATAAGGGTCCCAAGGTAAAAACAGGTGTAGGTAAGGTAGCAAAGTGTTGGTAGGAGATAACATTGCTTTACATTTGATGAAATGAGAATATTGCTTCTGTATCACACAAAATAACTCAGTTAAACTAAGCAGATTCAGGATATCCAGGACTTGTCTGGTACAGTGCTTCCATATGTTTAATGTCATTGAGATGACTTTCAGCACTTGTTTAAAACCTTTACTCCTATCTCTTCTTGCATCCTTTTTTTTCCTGTCTTTTCATTAATTTTTTCATGCTTCAAATGTGGGCTTTCTAGCTTGTTGATTGGAGGCCTTATTTGCTGCTCAGTGTTTGATGCCTGAAGCACTGTAGTGTTTCTGTATCCATTAGATCAAGAGTATTAAATATTGCCTATGAATACTGATTGGAAATAATGCAATGTCAAGTGCCTTCTTGACTTTTACAAAATCTGGGCTGTTTTTCCTGAATATTCACTGTGATAAATATACAAGTCACTTGCTGTTTTCTTTAGGTTTTTGCCTTGGATTAACATGTACAGTTTCCTGCATGTAAAGAAAATGTTCCTCCTTGATATCATTACTAGGGCTGTTTATTTCCAAAGTGTGTGGAAAGTGGGGAATTTACAAAATTAAAAAGTGAGATGATGGTAACTTAAATGCAATGCAGCTTCATTTTAGTTACAGTTATTTTGAAATGTTAATAAATAAGAATATAAAACTTGCAAAGGGTGTATTCCTTTTAAAAAAAATTACATGGCAGGTTGACAGGAAGAGTGAAAGTGACTTTTTGTTAACTATAGTATCTGTCTGAAAATGACTTGCCCCATCAAAATAGGTTAGTATGTTATTACATCTTCTTCATTCAGTCTCTGTGTTGGACTTCCTACATTTGTATTGGAAGATGTCTCCAAAATCTTGACACTCTTTAAAATAAGTAACTACTTTGTGAAAAAAACCCCAAAGGAATTTTGGCTCATTGTTGGAACTTCCAAAAGTCATGGCTGCACATTATTGTGCTTTCTGGAAATTGCAGTACTTACTTTTACCAGGAAAAAAAGTGGTTAGTTTTAAAGGTAATGGTGTGGGGGAAGCAAGGGAACTCAGGGAGGGGGAAGATGCATGTTAGTTTCCAGGCAGCTAACATTCAAAGAAGGGACAAAGTGTGCAGAATAAACATTAATTTGGGGGGAGCAGAAGCGTATTCTAGCATATAGGCTTTAGAAAGTTATTGGTAACACTTTAGCTTTCTTGTTCAATTGTTTAAGTAAGTCAATGTGAAGTGTTTCACTTCTTGGAGAAGCCAGTGAAGAAAATGGCACCAATTCAGACTCATTTCTCCTTGATGTGAGGAAGTTATATTTCAGCCAATCTTTGCTGAGGAAATGGAGAAAGCACTAAGATGTCTGAAATCAGAAAAGTCTACAACTTTTAAAAGAAATGTTATTGATCCAGAAAATGCAGTTACAGTTCTATAGCTAACTATTAAAGAGCATTCTTTCTTGTCGTCGATTGTCCTGCACCATTCCACGTTATTTTCACACTGACTGACTGGTTGCAGAGCGAGACCTTGCTGCCAGTGTCTGGCTGCAGATGAAGAACCTGTGTTAGAAAACAGCTTGCAAAAGAATGACAAATTTTGGAATTGACAGTAAAATTAGATTTGTTTGCCATGTCTACCTCCTCACCAAGGTGTCAAGAACAATATTTTTATGGATTCTCATGGTCACAATATTTGAAATAAAACAGTATTTTGAGACAAACAGTATTAAGTAATGCAAAATAAGTTGAGAATGAGAAGGAACCACACAAGCGCATTTTGCTATGGTGCTGTAATTCTGGCTTTAATTCTTGTCACATATTTGTGAGCAACTTGTCCTTATAATTTTAAAGCCATTCAGTCATGGAGATGAGTAAGGGATTTCTAGAAGATTGAAGATGACAAACTAGCATGTGGCAGCCACAAGCAACTGTTGAAAAACTGGATACTTGTAATCTTTCATCATTTGTAATGGTGACAACTTAGCAGCTTATGAGGAAAATAAATAGTATGAAACTTTTGCAGTCGGGTGCCCAGCATCTGAATTTCTCCTCTTTGGTGAAACAAATGTTTTCTTAAATGATTCCTTTGAGGAGAGTCTTAGTTGGAATAAAGTACGTTCACATTCCTTTGCCCTACTGAACCAGACAGCAAGTTATTTGTGATTTCTCTTTTTTTCTGCTCAGGAAGAAGACTTGCTTCTACCTTCTCTAGCAGGTTTGGGATGAAATATGTCTCTTAAAGACTGCAATATTCTAAGCTTTTTATAATTTGAGTTGTAACAGTTTACAAAAGAGCTTTGGATGGACACAAAAATATTATAATAAGGAGAAATGAGCAGTTTCATGAATGAGCATCTATTTTCAAACAAGAAGTGCTGGAAATTTAAGAAAAATCCTTAAAAATGCCACAGATTTAATAACTGTCTACCTGATAAATATGAAAGTAGTATTCCTGGTATTTCTGAATAGTAAGAGTTGCCCAGATAAAGCTGGAAGTTTTTCACTTAAAACTTTTAAATGACTTGTTATTAGAAGACATTTCCGTAGCTTCTTTTTAAATTCTTTTTTTTTGGCTGGATATGGAGAAATGCAAACATTAATCTTAAATTTCTGGAACTAAAAATTTGTTGTTTTCTACTCATTCTTTTTCCTCCTCCGTATTTATACCTTGTGTTTTTCCATGCCAAGATAAAAAACCCAAAAAACACCAAAAAAAAACGTAAGTGGAGAAAGAGAGAGAAGGAGGAAGAATAGGAGTAGAGAATCCAGTCTCCTGGATCATTTCCAACCTTGAAAAGACGGAAAAGACCGATAACTGATCTAATGCAGCAACCCAGGCCGAGCAGCCACAGAGCCCTGGTGGTGAAGAGCTGGTAGGAGCTGTGTGCTTTCTTGCTTTCATTCCAGTCTTGCTCCTTTGAGAACTCCTGAACTCTGTTTTTCTCTGTTTTGTTAGTAAATACCTACTGTGATGAAGTTCTTGTGTGTATGAGCATGGGGGAGCTCAGATTTTAGGGAGAAAAATTCTAAGTGTACCTAACGTCGTGTGCATCTAGGAAATGCAGTAGTTGAAATAGATTGACTTTCTCATTTCATCTTCCTGATAATTAGCTAGCAGTTTTGGCGAATGTCAGATTAATTAATTGTTGCATAGGGATAATTCTCTGTGTCTGCCTGGCTGGCTTGGTTACTATTCTCTAGATAGAAAGAAACTTAGTTAAGTCAAGAATAGAAATACACCAGATCCTATATCTTCTATATAAAACACAGTGTTTGACCAGTGATTAGGCTGACTCCCTGCTTGGGCCTGGATTTTTATTCATTTAATGGCATTTTATCTCTCTTTTTATTTTTTTAGCCTCTAATTTATTTTTCTCTTGTTATATGAAGGTTAAGTAACATGCATTTTTCATAGTAGTATTCATACATCTCTCTATATAAGTCTACTTAAAAGCCTAATAAACACTTTTTTGCATGTGAACTGATCTGTTATTAAGGGAAAAAGAAATGTACTCCAAGGAATGGGAATAAATAACCAAACGAGGGGGTAGAGAGTTTGTGTCTGCTTGTAATGAGAACTGTTTTCTTGGAATTTGTTTAAAAAGAGCAGTGATCCATTCCTCCTTAGTCCAAAAATAAGTATGACTTTAGGATTATTCTCTTATGTGGGATTTAATACTGATTCTCAATACATTTCTTGAAGCAAAACTGTAAGAACTTGCAGAACTGCTCAGCTGCCTCTTACAGCAGCTATCCCTGGCACCTAACCTAAGGTGAGGAAGAGGGTATGCTCTGGGTGAAATGACATGCAGAGGCAGAACAGACCACAGCATTGTTGTGGTTGATTCTCTCTGGTGTAATATGCCAGAAACCACTAAGAAAATTAAAACTCCCTGTGCAACCCTATGTGCTGTCAGAGCTAACCTTCTAGTGACCTTCTTTGTCTTTAGGCTGAGAGGTCTGTAGAAGGCTACAAATGCTCGCCCTTGCATCCTGCTACATCAGCTGAAGACAGCCCTGCTGTGCTGCTCATCATCTTGTCTCTGGTACTGACCTAAAAGTCTGCTGCTGAAAGAAGAGTTGGTAAGGCTGCTTCTTGTATTGCTTCAGGCAAAGTCAACTGGGCAGGATTAAACACCTGATGAAGGTGGTTTGAGTTATCTTAATTGGCCTGGATTGTGCTAGTGCATCATAACACACTTCTTCCACCGGCAAAGCCATTGGGAGGTTGGGTTAGGTGGATGGTAAAAAAAAATAGCTAAGAGACAAGTAACACCTTCAGTTAACACTGATATTTGCTAAGCTGGATGTTGATGCGCTAGAAAACAACATTTCTTCAGGTTTATAGCATTTTTGACTTGTGCTGTGTTCACATCTGGAGGGTTAGTGTGTAATTTATGCTTACAAATGCCATTTTTAGGGTCTATTTCAAGGTGCCTTTTAAATTGCACAAAAATGATAAAAACCCAAGTTGAGACAAGCAATAATAGCAAGCAGTCCTTAACTTCTACCATATTGCCTTGCATAAATTTCATTGTGTATTCTTGCTTGTCAATTTTCCATTTGATTCTGTTTCTTTTTTTGTCACTGCTACTATATTGGTCCTGTGCTGACTCTTCAGCTATGTGACTGGGATATTCACACTTTCAAACTGTCTTTGAACCCAGCCATCTTCACGTCTCTGAAGCATAAGCACACCAATTTCATGCAACTCTTACTGTGTTAGGTTCTTAGCAGATCGTTCTTGTTTAGGAGATTGACCCACTGCTTCTGATGGCTGTTGCTGTTCAGCATAGTGTCTTTCAAACTTGGCCAAGCAGCTTACACAGAGTTGTCCATGACTTTCATCTTCCCCTTGGAAATGTGATAGAGACTTGGGGAATGAAGGAACGGGCAGGGGAAGGCTGTTTAAAAAGGCTATTAATACCTAAACCGTACTTCTCAATGTAGTGTGTTTCACTGGACTGTTTCGATTATATGTTTTGTTTTTAAATTCTCTACCTTATTAACAGGCATTTTCCGGGACAGTCTGACAATACTAGCAACTGCAACAATTTTTACAAGCTTTTCAATATACGTTTGCAAGCAACAAGGACTTAACGCTGCTTAAATTGCTAGTTACACCACATTTCCTTCTTTCTGAAGTGACAAGGAAAGAAGGTACTGTTTGAGGGGACCCATTTCTGACAATCACTGCCAGCAATGAGTCAGTCTCTTAACACCAGATGGAGCTGCCTTTACACAACCCCATGTGTCTGTAGGTGAATGAAGGTATAACCAGAACGTCTGTCCCACAGTCCGCAAGGCAGGTACCAACTTGTCTGATGCACATGGTAGCCCTTTGGAAATGCTCTATCATGAGTAACAGCCATTTGCTTGGTACAGAAATGGTGCTATTTTCAAAAAATATTTTCCCTCTGAATTGTTTTAAACAGCACCACTAGAACTTGGGGGGACGGGGGAGGAAGAAAAAAAAAAAGCATCCGTTCAGAGCCTATGTTATGGGGGGAGGAAGGGGAACCACTTCTCTGCTCCGCCTTCCTCTCTTTTAAGAAAAAGGAATTTAGAAAGCTCTGGCTGTCACCCTCTGTGCTTTTAGTGCAAAGTGGGGGTGGAAGTAAAAACAGCTCTTCCACAGGGTAGAGAGGAATATCCCTGTGATCTGAAAGTGGTGGTTGAAGTGACAAAGCATTATAATAGTGCTGCATCTATTATCTCCTGTCATGAGGAGTGTGGTGGGTTGACCCTGGCTGGATGCCAGGTGCCCACAAAAACCACTCTATCACTCCCCTCCTCAGCTGGACAGGACAGGGAGAATATAATGAAAGGCTTATGGATCAAGATAAGGACAGGGACATCACTCAGCAAATACCATCATGGGCAAAACGGACTCAACTCGAGGAAATTAATTTATTACCAATCAAATCAGAGAAAGATAATGAGAAATAAAACCAAATTGTAAAACACCCACCCTCCTTCCCCAGGCTCAGCTTCACTCCCAATTTTCTCTACCTCGTCTTCCCTGGACACTGGCCACTGAAGAAAGAGCTGACCCTTTGATCCCTCAGCTTTTATACTGAGCATGAGGCAGATGGGATGGAATATGCTGCTGGTCAGTTTTGGGTCACCTGTCCTGTCCGCTCCTCCCTGCAGGTGTGACCCCTCTACACTTTTCCGCTTCTGACCCTCCAACGGGACAAGTATCAAAGTTGGCTGTCCTTGGTTGTTACAGCAATAAGTATAAGAAAGAGCCTCTCTGCATACCATTCCTTGGCATCAACTATAAACATGGGTCTTATCACTGTGAGAGTGAACAGTTTCTGCACAACATGCTGTTAATTTCAGCAGTTAGAAGAGGCCTAGCTAAAACGTAAAGTTAGTGAACAAAATTGGTCCTGTTTTACCTCAAACCAGGACACTCAGTATTTTGTGTTCAGATAGGAAAGCTAGCTCTGCTTCTGTGTGTCTCCAAGAAGCTGGGAAGAAGAGATTACACTTCTAGTTAAGGTGACAACCTTTGCTTTGCCTAGCTTAAACTGAAATAGTCTCTCTGCAGTGTCCCATTTGGTGTTGTAACCAAGGTTGACATTACCTTGATTCTATTTTTATGGAAACCACTTAACTTTGATATTGTAAATACAATAGTTTTTATGACAATTAACAGGGTATTTGGACTTTGGGAGTAATAATAATGTAAAAAACTGCTATCTAAAGTGATTTTAATGTCCCAGGCCAAAGTTTGGATTTACTTGTGTGCTGTCTCAGTGTGAGTAGATCATGATGCAGTTTAACTTTGTCAGACTGTCAGAAATCATGTTTTATTGAACATATTCCCAGGTGAAGGTGACTGAAGAAGCGGCAGCAAATACATAGTGTTTAATATCAGAGGAAACAGGCAGCTGGCAACAAGACCTGCTTCTTCCTCTATGTGGTTTTTTGAGCACGCAGAGAAGAGCTGGCTAGCACCAGGGTTCCTCTGTCTTAGCAGGTCTCTAAGCCTTCTACATCACGGAAATTGATTACACAGAATGATTCCTATCTAGTCCATGAAAAACTTATTAACTGAGGAACAAAAGCAATGGTAAGGATTAAAATTTTTAATTTTAACAGGTGGCTGTAACCTATTTAAATGCTATGGGACTTTCATCTAAGTGAATCTTAACACTGTAATGTATGTTTCTGCTAGTATCAAAGGATATCTCCCATTTCTTTAACCTAAAACTGTTGTCTGAATTTGGTATGAATTCACAGATAATATTGATCCTACTGAAGGTCGTGCTGTTCACTGAAACTTGCTATTCACTGAAAGATTTCTCTTAGCCACGGTGGTGGAGGTCACCAATCTTAATGTCAGAGCCTTGTAGATTAGAAATCATGCTATAAATGGATTTGTTTATTCTTTCTAGTTCTCTTTTGGTTGGATTTGTTCCTTTTGGGTGTCACTGTGTTACTTAGATTTGAAAGCTTTCAAATTCAGAAGGAGCCTGAGGCACCAGTTAGAAGTGGTTTCTGCTGTGCACTGACATTTCCTTTAGCGTTCAACCAATTCTTCCAAATATTCATAGATCTCTGAAAATATGGTGTGAGTTTCTAACTTCCATTTACAGCTGCAAAATCATGACATGCTTTGGTCTTGGGTCTTGTTATGGTGTAGGTGTCTTTTCACTACTCCTCAACTGGTAGATTCAAGAAAGAGATAGAACTAGAGACATGCTTTAAGGGCAGACTCTCATGTCCTCTATAGTTGTCTATGTAGACTGTGTATGTATTTGTCAGTCTGTAGTACGTAGAATTGTATTAGCTGGATGAATAGAAAGGAGACATTATTGTAAATACCTTCAGATTGTGACTATGTACCCTGCCTTATCAAATAATTTTTATACACTTGTTCCATAGTAGGACTATTGAACTTGGTGTGCCTTTTTTTGGGTAGTGACTCTTATGCTTATTTGATTGAAAATCAACAGATGCTGTGCTATAAAAATATTCATGAAAAATCCATTTCCTGATTGAGTTTTAGTTTTTTCACTGGAGTCTCCAATGTTCAGTATTATTTTTGCTCCCTTATTAGTGTGACCACATGAGCAGTCAGCAGCAAAATGTTCTTACGTGAGCCTTTCAACCTTTTGCCTTGACAGAATGGGATATAAAATCTTTACTGTGGTGGTGAGCCAGATCAATAATATGCATATTTGACAGAAAAGATGGCTCATACCATGTGAACTGCAAGTAAGTTTCTAAGTCCATGGATGGTTTTCAACACATTCACTTTAACTCCATTTAGAATCATAGAATGGTTTGTGTTGGAAGGGACCTTAAAGATCACCTAGTTCCAACCCCCCTGCCATCGGCAGGGACACCTCTTACTAGACCCGGTTGCTCAAAGCCCCATCCCACCTGGCCTTGAGCACTTCCAGGGATGGGGCATCCACAACTTCTCTTGGCAACCTGTTCTAGTGCCTCACCATCCTCACAGTAAAGAATTTCTTCCTGATATCTAATCTATATCTACCCTCTTTCAATTTAAAACTGTTACCCCTTGCCCTATTGTTACATTGCCTGATAAAGACTACCCTCCCCATCTTTCCTGTAGGCTCCCTTTAGGTACTGGAAGACTGCTGTAAGGTCTCCCTGGAGCCTTCTCTTCTCCAGGCTGGACAACCCCAACTCCCTCAGCTTGTCCTCATAGCAGAGGTGCTCCAGCCTGCTGATCATCTTCATGGTCCTTCCTCTGGAGTCGCTCCAACAGGTCCATGTCCTTCTTATGTTGGGGGCTCCAGAGCTGAGTGCAGTATTCCAGGTGGGGTCTCATGAGAGCAGAGCAGAGGGGCAGAATCACCTCCCTTCCACTCTTGGCCATGCTTCTTTTGATGCAGCCCAGGACGTGATTGGTTTTTTGGGCTGCGAGCTCACATTGCCTGCTCATATTCAGTTTTTCGTTCACAGCAGCAGCTAAAGTGTGTCGCTTGTTGTCTTCTCCATTTGCATTTTTAAAATCTACTGAGTCTGAAGTGATAGAACAAAAGATTGCAGCTTTCAGTGTTTACATCTACTGAGAAGCTTTAATGCAATTCAGAAATAATCTCCACAGGGTGTGTGTCCCTTTACATACAACCTCTCATTTTTACTAGGTGGAAATTGGAATTTAATCTGAGCTGGAACTGCTCTATATTTCTCAGTTGTCTATTTCAAGTTATCTTTTTCTTTTGACCACCCACGAGGCCTCTCTGTGGTTTCTCTCCAGCAGCTCCCTGCTGCTCCAAGGCACTCCAGGCTGTTATGCAGCAGACAGATCCTGGCAGAACGTGGGTGTAGAGCAGCAAGTGTGCTAATCAGCTGTGTGGCTTTCGTTATGTCAGAAATGCCCTGTGCCCCTCAACATACACCATGAAGTGTCCTAATCCAAAGAGAATATAGAATACTTGGTGCAAGGGCAAGGAAGAAGGGAACATCTGGAAACACCATAATGAGCAATGTACTTTACTAAAATAGACTTCTACCAAAAAAACCTGTCTAAGCAGAGCCTCTTGAGATATGCAGACTCTTCTTCCAGGGCTTTCCCTCGCACCAGACAGCTAAAATGTTCAGAAAGCAAATGTGGCTTGTATTAACATATTGTGTTTTTTTAAGTGTGAAAGAAGACTTGTTACCAGATAATCAGCCAATTCTTATACCAGAGATGTAATGAAGTTGGCGTGATCTACATCATATTGAGGATGTGTGATTAAAATTCTATTCTTATAAAGATTTGTATCAGAGAATAGAAGCACGTATGTGAGTGCTCAAAGTCCAGGACAAAGCATCAGAAATGTACTGGTTGTGTTTCATAACTGAAGTGTTATGTTCCTTTTTGTTCCCTTTAAAGAATTGTCTTTTCAGTTCACCACAACTGTATACTTTGTTTTCTACATATTTTCCTGTTGCATAGGAAGTAAAAACAGTGATTACAGAAATTTCAGAGGAATTTCTAATCAGGGCAGGAATGGGTCGGGATCAGGAAAAGATGATGCAATATACTACTGTGTAAAAATGTATCAGTTACTTTAATACAACCTGATTCAATAGCTACAGAAAATCATTGCCTTCTTAAAACTGCTTGCAAGCCATGTTGATATGAGTTGATAGTTTTACATTTCTGCTTTGCAGGTCTCTGTACTGAAAGCAGCAGTCTTGCAACTGTTATCTTTGTTAACTATTTAATGAAAGTTGAAGGAGCAAATATGGAAGTGCCGATCTGTGGTCTCATGCGTACAAAAATACAGGTTCTCTTTTCACTGGTTTTGGATATATGGCAACACTACAGTGAATCTGAATCTTTAATGGAATGTTTTACACAGGCTCTGAATAGGACCCTGGACAGGATGAACATCTCTTAGGTATAGTTGGCATTCAGAGAACAAGAAAGCTAAACTTGTAAGGGGGTTCTTGGCATAAGAGCTTCTGGATGGACCTCAAATGACCACAAAGGCAGATAAATGAACAACACAGGATACTCTAGTAAAATGCTGGATACCATTTTTGTAAAAGACATCTGGTGTTTACCTGACTGAATCAAGAAGGACTGCTTTCCTTCAGATGAAATAAATGCTAGTGGAGCTGCTAGCAGCTCCATCCACCCTCTGCTTGAAGCTATGGAGCCATTCCCTCACCAAAAAGTCTCTTTATATACATCTCAAGTTTATCTGCAGTCAAATTTAGCAGCATGTATCATCAGTGGGGACAGTATGGGGAATGTTGCAGAAAGCTGCTAACAGCTGAATTGTGGCTGTTTCCCAAACGTCACACCACAGATAAACCAGAGCAGCCTACCACATACATCACAAAAAAATGCCCTCTTTTTCAAAAGATACAGAATTAGGACTACATAATGCAGGTTGCCAGGAGCAAAGCTTCAGTGATAGAAACTGCAATTTATTGGTGCAGCTGAGTTGCAAAGACTGTGTGGAGAATGGCAGATTGTGCTGGCCTAGGTACTTCATTGCAAATTTTTTTTTTTTCCTCATAATGACAGATAAAGCCATTTCACTGCATGCAGCACCCTCCAGAATAGTAATTTTTGGCGGTTAAAACCAGGAAACTCCTCCTGTACTTCTTGCAAGTTTTCTTGTAATAGAGACTGAAGATGGCAGCTCCTACTTAACTGTATTTCTGACAACACTGGAGCACCAGTATTTGCCTGCTGTATAAGTGATTCTCCAGGTTTAGCCTTAAATAGATTTTCAGACTGTGAATGCAAGATTCCTGTTAGCCTATCCATCCAGGACACTAAAGTCTGGGGTACTTCGTCCATTGTGATCTATATGTAATTTGTTTATCTTTTCTGTTACTGTTTCAGTCCTAAGTGTTTCAAAGCATAAAAACATAAAGTTCCTACTGAGAAAGTAATGGTAAAATAAAAGGTCAAACCTTTTAGTACTGTTGCTAGTAAACAGTGAGTTTTGGTTGCCACCTTTAAATTTGTGGTAGATGTTATCTATGCTGTTAGGTACTCTGCTTCATCTCCACTTTCACTCTCTTTTCTGAGACAGTTTCAGACTAGAAGGTATTTAAGGTATTTTAGTTATAACTGCTCCCTCTTATGCTTACACTGCTCTGCTCTCTTCCACTGCATGGTCAGACAGGTTAGTCTCCTGGATTTTGCACTGAAATGGAGGAGAAGCAGTCATATGAACAGAGATTGGTCTCTGTGATTAAATGTCAAATGATGTGAATCACCACCCAAAGAACAGCACATACAGGGAGTTCAGCCTCCCCAAGGACCGCTGACTCACTTCTGATGCCCTGCTTATCAGAGGGCTGGGTTGAAAGCCAAGGCTGTTTGAACAGTCTGTGAGTTATGGCTAATGCTTGGGCTATAACACGGAGGCTCTAACTAAGCGTGCAAACCCAGCCTGTTCCTGCATGGCTCTGCTCAGCTGGCAGCCTACTTGGCAGGCTTTTGCTGAGTGAATGGCAGTGAGCTGTTTGCAAAATGAAGGGATGCTGCACGGAACGAAGGGTTAAACACTGATGGAGTATGAGCTAGAAAGTGTCTTCAGGTGTAGGCAGTAGAGTGGGAAGTGAGTAAACAGAAGCACTGGAATATGCAATGCTTGGGAAGTATGGGATCATACCAGACCATTATCTCAGCACAAATCAATTGTGTCTTCACTCAGCTAACATACTTAGCTGCCTCTTCATTGAGAAGTGGATCATCTGGAGATTGTATAAAGGCAAAATATGGACTTCAACTTCTATCTACACTTGCTGAGGCTCAAAGAGCATATTCAATATATGCATGATTATAATATAAGGTTTAAGGATGGTTGCTAAAACCGGTGTAGGAGCCTGAAGTGTCAAAATAACCCCTAGCAGTCTCAGGAGCAAGGAAACTATTATCACTTACTTCTGAGAACAGAGAGCAGCAAGGATGGCTTAGCTGAGCAGTAGGGATGGAGGCACCTGGAAGTGACAGTGTGGTTGGCTTTTTTGGCTGGGGTTGCATCCCCTGC
Organism: Burhinus oedicnemus; assembly: GCA_008921705.1. Taxonomy (NCBI): domain Eukaryota; kingdom Metazoa; phylum Chordata; class Aves; order Charadriiformes; family Burhinidae; genus Burhinus; species Burhinus oedicnemus. The sequence continues at coordinate 156,047 of VFFE01007653.1, forward strand.
CCCCCTCCTTTAAAGACAGCTTAAAGGACATCTCATTAGCTTGTAGGTGTTAAGAACTATCCAGCTTGCAGGTTGGGCTTTGCATAGTTATGTTGTGAACCAGCGGAAGACAGGATAAATTTCAGTAATTTTCAATAAATTTCCTTGCTTCTTCAGGTAGGCTGGGAGGCAGATCTTCACTTGCTATAACTGACTGTTTGCACTGCTTTCTTGAGAGACTCTGTGATTGCACGTGATTGGGAGGTGAATAGAAATAAAAACTTTGTGTGTTAAAGTTGAACATAGTTCATTTCTCTGTCAAATCAGTTGGGCTGTACTTAACGTGTAGGGAACTTCTATGTGCTGGAGGTTGCACTGAGCAGTTACCTGCCCAGGATTTAAGTAGCTCACAGCATTATGGTGGAGTCACTGGGCTGGAATAGAATTTGTTGTTTTGTGCTGTTGTCCCATGGCATAGTTAAATGTTTCCACTCAGAAGAGAGATTTTTCTACAATCCCTCCAAAGAAGGAGGCCATAGTGTTTCCAGGCAGTGTATCCCACTACACTGACTTCTGTGCTGTTAAAGTTGCCCTAATATCAGATCTTTATCTTTCTTACTGATATAAATGGATTCAATTCAGTCTTCCGAAACTGGTCATAGTCTTGCAAAGAAGATACTAAAAGATTTAAGTTCCATTTATTTTAAACATTATTTGTGTTAAATATTGAGGGAAGAGTCTCAAAGTTACTTGTGAATCATTCACTGTTATAGTTGGTGATTTTCTTTACAAGTTTGAATTATGCAAAACTACAAAAGGCTTTTTTGCTTATGTCTACCAAATTCTGATGGATAGTTTTTTATTATCCATAAATCAGTGCTTGGGAGCTTGGCCTCTTGTAACTGGAATTTAGGGTCCAGATAAGCCAAGAGAGTACATGGGTACCAAAGGCACTCTTGTTGTTCTTGCTGCATAGAGGTGTTGAGTAAAGTGTCCCAGAAATTGTTCTGCTATTTAGATGATCATGGTAATGTCAATGGAAGTGGTTGTTCTGGAAACCAATTTCCTTCTTTCCATTCTCTTTCTAATACCATATTTGTGAATAAATTCACCAATTCAACTGAAAATTAATTTGAATTGAAGGATTCTGAATTGATTTAGGAGCCATAGTTATGCACACAAAATGTATTTTACCTGCAGTTGTCTTCAAGAACTGTCAAGAACTGTGCAAAGCCCTCAAATCTGTTTGGTAGGATTTTTTTTTTGTTGGTTATTGTGTTTGGTTTTTTTTTTTTTTTTTAAATTGAGCTACATGGATTTGCAATTTGAAAGTGCAAATTGCAATTTGGGATGTGAATTACTACCAAAAACTGTTGAGATCTTTGTCTTATTTAGTAATTAATTTGACCGGATTATGAACCAAAACTTTTGAGGTTTTTGATCTGCAAGTTTGTAAGACAAAGTATTGAAAAAAGAATTACAACGGCAGCAACAGTGGAAAAATTTGTCTCAGTTTTTCACTGATAGGTCCCTACATAATTTTTGCATTTGGTTCTTTTCTCTCTTCTTTTTATTGGTTAATTGTACATTTTCCTTGAAAGTACCTTCATGTCCTTTAATGTATTACATTACAGTTGTATTATATCTTCCTTCCTTCCCACTTCCATGGTATTTTAAGCATAAGTAGGTAGATACTTTTGCCTTTGAGGCAGGTGTACAGCACAAAATTCGTGTACAAATTTAATAATGTGAATAAGTTGCAGGCATTTTCAGCATTGCTTGTTTCCACACATGGAAGCATTACTTTTGATGTGTGATTTTTCACTTTTGTTTCCACTCTTAATGATACCCTCTCTTAAAGGCATATATATCTGCTACTGTTCATACTAATACTTTGTGGATGAAAGCTGCAGCAGGGACATCATTGCTCTGGTAGCTCTGCATTTCATATATTTTAGATAGCAAAGTGACTCATTACAGCAAAGGTTGCTTTTGCTAGACTGTGTAAACCAGAATATTAAAAATTATCTTTCACTTTTATTCTATCAGCAGGTAAAATGTCAGATCATGAAATTAGCGTTGTCATGTCTGTAGCATATGATATTAGCATTTAAAAGAAAATTACATATTTAGCTTAAGTAAATAAGAAGCAAAGTAAAAGTAAAACTGAAACATGTTTTCTAGATTTTTGTCAACTTTATACTACATTTTATTAAATGCGTTATGCTTCTCTGTGGTTGTTGTATGCAAACAATTGGATCTTTCCTCAGTTACACCTGACAGGCAAAGAAAAGTAACTTCAAAACCGTAACTAGTTCCATTTCACCAAGTGTGGTCTACAAAATTTTTATACAAGTGCTACTTTGAAAACACTGGCGTTTGTTTGCAATGTAGCTCAAGTAAACCATCCAGTATGTTCTGTTTTTCTGTATGTTCTGTTTTTCAGTAAAGTACAAATCTAGGTTTAAAAGAAAATGTTCCCCTTAGCTGTCTTCTTGGTCCATTTGTCAAATAGAAGTAGTGGTGCAGCATTTTTGAGCACTAACGTCATTGCATTTGATGCATAGAAAATCTCAAGCAATAAATAGCTCAATAAACAATTTATGATATCCTAGGAATACTGAGTTATACTAAAAAAGTCTGAATCTCAGCTGGACATCTGGTTCAAAATTCTGAAAATATCCTATGCCCATTTTTCAGAAGTAACTAGTATCCCAGGAGACAAGGTTCTTTATCAATAGAGTCCCACAGACACCTACAGACTGAGCCAGGCAATTCCTGAAACTTCAAAAAGTGCTTATTCTTGCAAAACTTATTGAAATCAATGGAAGACAGATGCCTTGAAGTTTTCAAAGCTCTCACTAGGTAATTTCTGCAACCAGGAAGTCTTTGAATATCTTTGATGTTAAAGTTTTGACCTTTTTACCCTGATGTGTGTGAACAAGAAACAAGGACTGATGAAGTCTTTATGTAATAATGGACAGATAAATTGGAAATTCAAGGTAACTATTTTTTTTAAAGGGGAATTTAAGAGGTAGTTAGATAGTATTAAGATTGTGGTATTGATGGTCATTTAACAAACTCATCAGAGAAATAACAGTGCCTTTGTTTTTTGCAAATGTTTATTATACAGCTGTTTAAAACCACTTTATAAAATGTCAGGGTTCGTTAAGGTCACCGCAGTCACAAGTGTGGTGTCATGATTCATAGCATCTTCAGTAATGGTGTGTGAAAGAAGACTTTCTTTATATAAATGGAGGTAGGTGATAAGACATAGTTCGTAGTTCTGGACCAATGAGTACCTGGAATGTGCTTGACTTTTTAAATCGTCAGAAAAAATAACGTCTCATCTTTGTTTTTACTAGAAAACCAGCTGTGCACTGATCAAAAAGGAATAGTGTTTGATCCTTATTTTATGGGGCAGAAAACATGGCGGGGGGCGGGGAGGTGGGTGTATTTTTTCAGAAGTTCTGTTTTTAACAGATCAAACAAATGCATATGAAAATGGAGCAAAATTTTAATGCATTCTGTTTCAATGGAAACCCATCAAAAGCTCTGGCTAGCAGTACTCAAAATTGTAAGGGACTAATGTTACTGGGGGGAGGTTAGTTTCCCTGGGTTTAAGTATAACACAGTCTTCCTGTGTGTTTCCCTGGGTTTAAATATAACACAAGCATAACCAGTTGGGTAGTCAAAACCACCACACCTCATTTTAAATACATCTGACATTGAAGCCCAGGTTAGATAACTGGTCTTCCTATACAGCTGGAGAAAGGTAAGATGCTAACCTCACAGGTAGTTACTTGATGCTGGCAGTAGTAATAAAGCCAGTTGAGGGCTCATCTACCCCATCTCACCTTAGCCAGGTTTTTCCTGTGCAGAAATCTGTTGTCCTGTCAGTTGTATCAAGAGACCAGGCTGCAAAACAAAGCACTGCAATGATGGGGAGGAAACATCTTTAATCATTTTAGTGATCTAGTTTGAAATGTTGTCATGATGGCTCTGTTGTGTTAGTATAGCTGTGTGGAGACAAACCCCAGTGACACACAGCTGGAGAGGAAGGGATAGGAGATTTAAAATTCCTTTGCTGTGAGAGCCAAAGTGTCTGGTACCTCCACCCTTAGATAGTCTCTATTGCTCACTGGAAGAGCCAGGTGCTATACTGGTACCTTACACCGCTCAGTTATATCCCTCATTTAGATACATGAAATAAAATGGTGTGAACACTCTCTATGCTACTAGTTTTTAATTACAAGAATAAGCTATATACAATAACATAGGAAATGGGGAATTTGTAATGCAAAATTTCTTGCCAATTAATTCCTAGCCTTTGTGAGGAATATTATAGAATACCTTAAGAGGGAAATAATTCATTACATAGAAATAATGGTGATATGTATTTTTGCTTTACATGGAACCATAGAATCGTTTGGGCTGGAAAAGACCTTTAAGATCATCAAGTCCAACTGTTAACCCAGCACTGCCAAGTCCAACACGAAACCATGTCCCTCAGCACCACATCTACACAGCTTTTAAATACCACCAGGGTATTTAAACCACTTCCCTGGGCAGCCTGCTCCAATGCTTGACAACACTTTCAGTGAAGAAATTTTTCCTAATATCCAAACTAAACCTACCCTGGCACCATTTCCTTTTGTCTATTGCATTCTCCAGTATGTACAAGTAAAATTTTTCCTTTTGAGCCTATTTTGCTATAATAGTTATATGGTAAAATGAAAGGTTTTGAAAAAGCTAGATATTTTGAAAACCTAAAATGAAGTGTTACACATACTTGCAACAGAAAATGTCATATTATTAATAAAAGGGAGTTACACTGTCAAGGGAAGACTTGTCTTTTTATCAGCTGCCCCAATGCTTATCTCAGCCTAATTTTGCTCATGTTTTTCAGTTCACCCAGGGAATACGTCGTATCTTAGACATGATTATGATAAACCTATTCTGCTCACAGATTCCTATCCTTGCAAAGAAGAATGAATAAAGAATTAAACAGAAAGCTTCTGGAATCATAGCATGATTTTCACAAGAGAACTAATATACTATCTGTTTTCATATTTAAATTATTCTCATTTTTCTAAGAGGTAAACAAAACAGTTACGGTATTGTTTAATAGCATTCTTCTCACAAACTTTGAACAAAGTATTAAATTGCTGAGATTCTGTAAAAAAGAAAGAAAACTGGAGATAAACCTTCAATAATAGAGAAGCCCTGTTGTTCTTTTCAAGTGTCATTGTAATATATGGTGATAGAAATCTCTCTTCTTTTGCTAGCACAAACAGATTTAGATTTCTGTCTTCCCCCATAATTGTTTAGTAAGAGATTCCTGTTTAGTTGCTTGAGACACGTTATAGGG